>JAJQQW010000020.1:2530000-2967500 GCA_025583905.1 Ia io
CGGATGAAGCAGCGGTGGGCAGGGGTGCGCCTTCCCAGGCAAACGCTCCGCAGCAGAATTCCGTTTTGTGCCTCAGAAAGTCCCCTAACAAGTGCGCTTCGTGTGGACAGAGGAGAGCGCGCTGGGTTTTGTCTAGTTTCCTTGAGGGGGTGCCGGGGAGCCAAGGTGCGCGGAGGCTGGAGGCGGGGCCACGCCTGGGAGGCGGGGTGTCAGGGAATGTGCCAAGGGATACACACGGGTGGGCACTCCCCAGATGAAGACGGTGGAGAGGTGACTCCGCCGCACACACCAGCTGAGCACAGCTCCCCTCCCCCTGCCCTCCACCCCAAATAGCGCGGGGACCCAGAAAGTGTAATTAACACCAAAAACTCTCTTTCCTGTCCCTCTCCAGGGCGTGGGAACTTGTGACATGGGAACAGAGCCACATGTGGCTCAGCTGGTCTGTGGGTCCCCCCGCCCCCCCCCCCCCCCCCCCCCGTTAAGAAAGTTGCCCAGCCACAGCCCTGCAAAGGAGCAGCCGGGCCAGTGACCTTCCCCCCTGGCTGGAGCTGACTGGACCAGAGTGGACGCAGACTCCACCTGGAGCACCTCCAAACCCTTATCTGGGGATCAGTCAGAGGCTGAGGGAGGGAAGGGGTCGGCAGGGAGCAGCCACAGGCCTGGGGCGGGGAGATGAATTGTGAACAGCTGTGCTTGGATTCTGGGATAGCCACACACACCCCTACACACACCCCCCACACACAACCCCCACACACAACCCCCACACACACACCCCCTATACACACACACACACCCCACACACACACCCCACACACAACCCCCCCACACACACCCCCTATACACACACACACCCCACGCACACCCCACACACACAACCCCACGCACACACCCCCTATACACACACACACACCACACACAACCCCCACACGCACACACCCCCTATACACACACACACCCCACGCACACCCCACACACACAACCCCCACGCACACACCCCCTATACACACACACACACACCACACACAACCCACACACACCCCCCCCCACACACAACCCCCACGCACATACCCCCTATACACACACACACACACACACACCCCACGCACACAACCCCCACGCACACACCCCCTATACACACACACACACACACCCCCACGCACACAACCCCCACGCACACACCCCCTATACACACACACACACACACCCCACGCACACAACCCCCACGCACACACCCCCTATACACACACACACACACACCCCACGCACACAACCCCCACGCACACACCCCCTATACACACTCACACACCCCCCACGCACACCCCACACACACACCACACACACACCCCCACGCACACACCCCCTATACACACTCACACACCCCACGCACACCCCCACACACACCCCACACACACAACCCCCACGCACACACCCCTTATACACACACACACACCCCACACACACAACCCCCACGCACACACCCCCTATACACACGCACACACACACACCCCTACACACACCCCACACACACACCCCCCACACACACACCCCCTATACACACTCACACACCCCACACACACACACACACACCCCACACACACAACCCCCACGCACACACCCCTTATACACACACACACACCACACACACACAACCCCCACGCACACACCCCCTATACACACGCACACACACACCCCCTACACACACCCCACACACAACCCCCACACACACACACCCTATACACACACACACACACACCCCACACACACACACACACACACACCCCTACACACACACACACACCACACACACACACCCACGCACACACCCCCTATACACACACACACCACACACACACACCCCCCACGCACACACCCCCTATACACACACACACACACCCCACACACAACCCCCACGCACATACCCCCTATACACACACACACACACACACACACACCCCACGCACACACACACACAATTGCCACTTGCGCCAGAGGCTTAGCTGTGTTCTGGTTCTGGCCGGTAAGCATGATTCGACCCTAAGGCTAATGCCTGCGGTTCCCACATCCAACCACCTTTCGGGAATCCAGCGAATGGGCACGTTGTTGGCTGGTGTGGGAGGAGGCCTGGTGCTCACACATCGGCGGAGAGGGACCTGGAGTCGGGGCCCCTCTGGTGCCTGTGTTGATGGCCCCTCTCAGTGGGGACGAGACAGTTAACGCGGACACTCAGCACACGGAGACGGGATGAGGGAAAAGAGAACGACGTGGTCTCGGCTCGGGCTCTGGTGCCCAGCGTGTGCCTTCCGGGTCTGGAAAGGAGGATTCTGCCGACATTGCAAAGGTATGTTATCTGAGATGCCCGAAGACAACGGGCAGTTTCAAAGGTAAAGGCTGACCTTTGTCGAGGAAGCTACCGGCCTGGGACCTGACCGCCCACTGTGACCCGCTTTGAGTAGGAATGCAGCTGATGTTCAGACCGCCCTGTGGGGGTACTTGGGCCTCCCCTGAGCTTGTCAGGGTTAGCATGCGGCCCCTTTTTCGTCCACCAGGCAAACCTGGTGGCCAGGAGCTGGGGGAGGAGGAGGCGTGGGCCGGTGCAGCTCAGAGGGCTCTTAGGCAGCGCAGCGACCCTGCATGACACTGTCATGGTGGACACACGCCACTAGACATTTGTCCCATAGAATGTGCATCACCAAGAGTGAACCCTAATGTCCACCACACACCCCAGGCAATAGTCACATATTACTATTGGCTCATCAGTTGTAACAAAGATTCCTCGTGGTAATGAGACGGGGAACAGGGGCGGGGGGTGCATATGGGAACTGTGTACCCTCGTTAATATTTCTGTAAACCTGAAACTGCCCCCCAATAAGTCTGTGAAGCCTGGCTGGCGTGGCTCAGTGGCTGAGCATCGATCTATGAACCAGGAGGTCATGGTTCAATTCCCAGTCAGGGCACGTGCCCTGGTTGTGGGGTGTGCAGGAGGCAGCCGATCCATGATTCTCTCTCATCATTGATGTTTCTCTCCCCACCCCCTTCCTCTCTGCAATCAATAAAAAAGTATATATATTTTTAAAGTCTGTTAACCTTTTTAAAGGCTTCTGGGTACGGTTTTATCTCATGGAGAAGATTTTAAATTAATAGGCAGCCCCCCCACGTTTTCCAAGGATTTAGTTTCTCTGGCTAAATGGGAGGAGGACAGAAAAGAATGAAAGGAGGCGGCTGCACTCTGACCTTCTGAAGGGAGGAAGCAGGCTGAGAACGCTGCTGTCCAAGCTCAGACTTCTCATGCGAAAAGGAAGGATGACTCAGCAGACAGGGTCAGAGGGCACGGAGAGCCCAGGCCAGGACTGGAGCCCCCCCCCCCACCCACCCGGGAGCCCCCTCTGCACAGGACCTGCTCTCCACGGCCACATCCTGCACCTCGCATCTGAGCCCCAAACCATGAAGGATGGGTCCTGGGGGTTCCCAGGGTCGGGTGAGCATATTTTGCACGTGGGAGGGATGCGAGCTGTGGCCTGTGGGCGGCTGTGTCTGAACATCTTTTCCAAAAATGACCTCAAGGCTCTCCCCCATCCTCCTGCTCTTCGGCAGTGTGGCCCTGCCATTCATTCCTCCCGGTCCCCTCCCCTTGGATCTGAGAGGGCCTGGTTGTTTGTGATCCTTGAACTCGGAGTCTGGCCACCCTGAGACCTCCACACTGTGGGAGTGTGTTCGTTATCTGCTGCTGTGTAACCAATTACTCCACACTTAGTGGTTTATTTTTTTAAATATATTTTGTGCCAAGCTGGCATGGCCATGGGTGAACCTGAGAGGGGGTGGTGAAGGATTTGAGAAAAGACAGACAAGAGAATAAAGTTGGGCCTGGGTGGGACACTGTCCTCTCTGATGGAGAGACAACCCATGGCCTGCAAGCCGAGTTTTTATTTTATAGCCAGATTCCAGGAGGCAAAGTAAGGGCGTGGCTACGTTCTTGCACCTGATCAAGCTTTGTTTACTTGCTGCACCTCCCGCAGCCCATATCACTCAGCCACGTGGGACCACAGGTTCAGACCATAAGGTCAAGCTTACAACCATAGCCTTTGGCTGTAATTGTGCTGGAACTTGCACGTGGCTTTGCCACGAGAGGATCGTGCCCTCTCATTAGTCCCAGGCTTGAACCTGTCCAAACGCTGTAGCCACTCTCCACAATATTTTTATTGATTTCAGAGAGGAAGAGAGAGGGAGAGAGAGAGAAACATCAATGATGAGAGAGAATCACTGATCGGCTGACTCCTGCATGCCCCCCACTGGAGATGGAGCCCTCAACCCGGGCATGTGCCCTTGACCGGAATGGAACCCAGGACCCTTCGGTCCACAGGCTGACACCCTATCCACTGAGTCAAACCAGCTAAGGCTCTACTCACCTTTTCTTCTCTCTCTCTTCTGTCAACTTCTTGCCAGTCCTTCCCCCCCAGGCTTCCAGGCCCGAGTAGTCAGACTTGGCTGTGACAGGCCAACCAAAGCCATGGCTCCTGTCCTCGGGTCCGGGAGGGCCCTGGCCACCTGCATGTGCACCCACCTCTGTTGGTCCGACGTGGCTCAGCCCCTCTCCCTGCGTGGCCAGGCGGCTCTGCCGCTGACTGTTCTCTGGACCTGTTACATGACTGAGGCCTTGCTGAGTGCATGTGAAAAGGAAAGTTGGGGGGGCTTGCAACCTAGTTCAGAATCTGGTTAAAACTGTAGTCTGACTTCCCCACTCTGACTTGGGGGGAGCTGCAGAGCCTAACCCCAGGGCCCTGCCACAGCTGAGTTGGGGGGAGCTGTGGAGCATGCCCCCAAGGCCCTGCCAAGACTGACTTGGGCGGAGCTGGGGGGCCCCTGGGGCCTGCCACAGGAGGAGATGTATAGGTCAGAGCCTCCCCACGAGTTCAGTTCAGGCTTTGGATCCGGAATCTCCCTGGACTAGCAGATCTTCGAAATAAAGGTTACACTTTCCCCCGTCAACGTGCTGGCTGATCGCTCTCCCGTGCATTCTGCCACAACATATGGAACTGACGTTGGAGGCGTGGCTACGCCGACACGCTCCTATGCAAGAGCGTGCACTGCACCCACCTTTCCAGAAAGCGCTTTGGCAACATATAGCAAGAGCTTTAAAAGGCCCATATACTTCGTCCCGGTAACCACATTGTTTTTCCGTCGGCTGACTCAACATATTTCTTGATTAGTCAATACGGTCCCTGCCCTCTAAAGCTTTCCGACGTCGGTAGGAAAACAGACGGTAACCAAGCAATCGTCCAAGGGCCCTCCAAGGTTCACATGTGGCCTGGGCCCGGGGGGCCTCCCCTTCCCACAGCGGGGAGGTCGGGCTGAGATCCAGACATGAACAAGGATCAATCAGGGCGAACGGAGGGAGAGATTCGGGCAGATAGCAGCTTGTGCCAGGGCCCTGGGGTGGAGAACAAACCCAACCAGGAAGTGGAGGAGGACCCAGGAGGCTGGAGCCCCAGGCGCCGGAGCGGGGGTGGAGGCACCAGGCCTGCAGGTACGTCAAGGCCTCAGATCTTTATCCTAAAAGGAATGGGAAGTCACGGAAAGGTCTGAGGGCGGGTGGGGCTGACACACCGGATCTGCATCCTGAAAATGTGGCTGTAGATAAACGGCAGAGCGACAGGAGGGCCCAGAGCCCAGGTGGGCGCCTGGAGCAGTTCCTCGGGCGACAGGAGCCGGTGGGGTGATGGGGAGACTGGAGGGAGAAGTGAGAGAGGAATCCCTGGAGATAAGTCCCCTGGACCTGGGGTGAGCTGCCTGGGAGGCGGGGTGGGCGGGAGGTGTCAGGATGGCTCGGGGTTGGGGAGGGGGCACAGCAGGATGGCAGAGAGAAGGAAGCCTGAGGACCCACCGGGTTTGGGCCCCACGGTGCTGGGGAGGCTGAGGCACCCACGGGGAGGCCCAGGCGGGAGGGGCCTGCATGGTTGGGTGTGGGGGTCTCCCCTGCAGATACAACTCCCTGAGCCACTGGGGAGAGGGGGTGGGAGCTGTGGGGGGGACGTGGTTGCTCTGCCATAAGGAAACAGACACCAGGAGGAACGGACCAAGGTTGCTCGCAGGAAATTAAAGCGAGCTAGCACTCAGTCGTGGCTCAGGAGGCAAACAAGCCACAGCCTCTCACTGGGGAGACGCGTGTGCAGAGCAATGCCCGCCAAGCGCCAGGCACCGTGGGGCCAGGCAGGGCCCCAGCACCCCGAACGCACCAAGTGCCACCCAACGGCTCACATTCGAATGTGAACTTCACCTCCACGGAGTATTTTTAAAAGAGAGGCTACAAAGGCCTTCTGTACTAAAGGTTTTATTTGTGTAGAAAACAGGCACATAAAACATCTAACGCAGGAAAAACATAAACTCTGGGAACGCGCTCCGCCAGATGTCACGGCGCTGCGGCCGGCCGGGGTGACCTACTTTCTTTATTGTCTCTCTCTGGCTCCCCACCATAAACATACGCTGCTTTCACAATCTGAAAAAGAATAGATACACGTGCCATGTTTACACATGTGCACAGGAACGTAGCGATGGCCAGTACTATTCTGAACCGCTTTTGAGGTCAATGTTGGCATATTTTATTTTATTTTTTTTAAACTGATTTCAGAGAGGAAGGGAGAGGGGGAGATAGAAACATCAACCATGAGAGAGAATCATGGATCGGTTGCCTCCTGCAGGCCCCCTACTGGGGATCGAGCCCACAACCCGGGCATGTGCCCCGATTGGGAATCGAACCGTGACCCCCCCGGTTCACAGGTTGACGAACCACTGAGCCACGTCGGCCGAGTTTAATTGGAGATTTTAAGATGGAGTAGTTATGTTTCCATTTTGCCAAAAAGATAATAGTTTAAAAGACACATGCCTGGCTGCTCCACACCCTCCTGGGCCCATCTCCCCTCAGTGTCTCTGGCTCAGCCACTCAGTTCTCTGCTCCCAGCTGGCACCTCCCACCTTTCCAGCCCCCACCCCCTCGCCCGCCCCCGCCTCTCAGACCTGCTCCCTGACCATGGGATGGGAGGTCTGGCCCTGCCTCCCTGTAAGTCTCTTCCTAGCTGGGACCTGGGAGGAGCACTGGGCCTGTCTGATCTCTCGTTTTCTCACCAGGGGACTGGAGACCACGACCCCCCCAGGGCGCGGGATTGCCCGAGACCGGGTGTGTCCACGTGGGGATGTTCTAACCTGTGCGCTTTTCTGTGTCGATGCCATAAACCAATAAAATTGTTTATCAAAAACTAGCAGCTAGGTTCAGCCGGCAAGGAGGCTTCCCGCGGAGAGAAGCGGACACGCTGTATCTCCCAGGAAATGCTGCTCCGGCTTTGCAGTGGGAACAGCGGTTAACGACGCGTTGCCTGCGAGCAGCTGGCAGAGCCCACCGCTGTGGGAAACATGTTCCTCGGAGCTGACATGGGGGCCGGTTTGATGAGGTTTCATTTTTTAAGATTAACCTCCAAACCCACTGCATTCCAGGAAACTGCAAGTTTACATTGGTTCTCTGTTTTTAATGGACTGACAATAAAAGGAAATATTTAAAGTTTAAAAAATAGATGGCACTTGAAAGTTCATTTTTCAAGTCATCCCATGGAGCAAAGACAAATAAACGATAAAAAGAGAAACTTAAAAGACGTCGCTGTAATAAAAAGATAGCCATCGCCTCGGGCAGACACGGAACGAGGCAGGAGCTGGAGCCACGCTCGGCCAAGGGGCCACCGGGCTCCCAGCTGTGCACCTGGGCGAGTGGGGGGGACAACTACAACTTCCGGGCCTTGACCACCCCCCCCAGGGACTCAACAAAAGGGGCGCCAACCCCCCATCACCCCCCAGGAGATGGGTGCTCTGAGCCAACAACAAATGACTTGGGTTTTCTGGAGTGGATCCACCAGGGGCCCCGTGGGGGCGGCTGGAAATGAGGTGGGAGGGAGAGGAAGCGGAGCGATGGAAGAGAAACAGCTACTCCAGGCGAACCCACCAACCTGATCCCCCAAACGTGAGCAAGGCTAAAGCTAATGAAGACAGTCGGGAGAAAGCCACCATGGAGATGTGACATCACTCCAGAGGAAACGGAAGTGGGTAGAGCAACTGAAAATAATCCTATCTAATAAAAGGCTAATATGCAAATTGATCAAACAGCAGAACTGCTGGTCACTATGATGCGCACTGACCACCAGGGGGCAGATGCTCAACGCAGGAGCTGTCCCCTGGTGGTCAGTGCGCTCCCGCAGGGGGAGCACGGCTCAGCCAGAAGCTGGGCTCACGGCTGGCGAGCGCAGCAGCAGTGGTGTGAGCCTCTCGCACCTCCGTGGATGTCTGACTGCTGGCTTAGGCCTGCTCCCCTAAGCCATCAGTCAGAGCAGGCCTGAGCCATCCGTCAGACATCCCCGGAGGGCTCCCAGATTGCGAGAGGGTGCAGGCCAGGCTGAGGGACACCCCCCCCCTCGAGTGCACATATCTCGTGCACCAGGCCACTAGTCCTCAGATAAAAATGCTGAGGGTCGTCTAAGACCATAAAACCTAGGAAAGCAAAACTGGCTTCGATGAGACAAAAACAGGGTCGTGAGGACGAGCCGATGAGAAATCCTGGAATGGGAAGGTGTGCTGCTTGAAATTCACAGCTCGACAGCCAGGATGCACCTGGTGGGACACACGGAAGACAGAGCGAGGGAGCTGGAAGGTCTGACTGAGACAGGGGCCCCGAGGTGAACTCATGAAGCAGATAGAAAGGAAAGGGCTATCGGGCTGAAGAGCAAACTGTTGGCGAGGGAAGCTGGCCGAGAACCGAGCTTTGCCTTGCTTCATGGTGAAACCTGCTACATCCGCGGGAGGCGAGAAGAGCTGAGAGGCTGTCCGAGACAGGAAGACAGGTGACCGCGGAGCAGGCTGGCCTGGGGCAGGAGTTTCTAGGCCACAGGAACACGGCTGTCACCGAGCACCGGGCAGCCAGCGGAACGATCGCCAGGGAGTGCGCATGCGGCACCAGCGTCCAGTGGGCAGAGTCTAGGAAAGAGCTGCCCCGACGAGCCATCCCCTAAAGGTTTACCCCGGGTGACCATTCGCGAGGAGAAAGCCAGCCCAGGAGGAGAGAGAAGACGTGGGAACAGGGCGAACACAGAAACGCGGGTGAACGCGTTACCACTGACTGCGAAACAGCTAGTTGCGTGAGTTACCCGAGGGAGACCGGGATTCTAACGACAGGAACGGCCTGTGGGGCGTGATGTTCAGGGGGGAGGGGTGTGGGATCCTGAAGGGCTTCTAACTCGGTGATGACAACGTTGGTTACAGAGCTGTGTCTCAACGCCGGCCGCTTCTGAGCCAACAGAGAGAGAAGAGGATGGGGAGATCCTCATCGGCTCGACAGGAGACCAAAAAGGGAGACAGAAACGTGGAGCTGAAAACAGGAAGTTAACGGCAGAGGCGTCCGAACACGTGCGGCCTGCAGGAGACCGAACGGCCAGCCTCCACAGCGCTGTGCCGCTGAGGGTGTCACACATGTGCAGAGGTGTGCAATCATGGATGTGAAGACTTGAGGAAAGGAGTGAGCTCTGGGACAGGGTGGGGGCCCCGGGGCGGGGGCGGGGATGGCACAGTGACCCTGTGTGGACTCTGTTGTAAGGATTCCCGGGCAAGGCTCCTGGAAGCAGGTCCCTGGGCTGCTAACTGCCGGGTGCCGCCCGCGGCTCCCCTCCAGGCCGCCCGGGGCCATGGCAGCGGACCCGCTCCAGCCGCCGGCGGTGACTCAGCCCAGGAAATTACAGGCTGCCATGCACGGTGGGCGCCCGTCAGAGGAGTGGCCCCGGGTGGACATGATGGGGGCAGGAGAGCTGGCAGCAAGGCCGGAGGTCTGGGGGTGGGGACAGGGCCTCTGCCTAGGGTGACCCAGGTCACGCCTTCCAGGAGCCACAGACAGGCCCCAGCTAGAGGGGGGTGTGGGGGGACACAGACAGGCCCCAGCAAAATGGGGGTGTGGGAGGGACACACACAGGCCCCAGCTAGAGGGGGGTGTGGGGGGACACAGACAGGCCCCAGCTAGAGGGGTGTGTGTGGGGAGACACAGACAAGCCCCAGCAGGGAAGATAGGGTCGGGGCACAGGGCAGGCCTGGTGGGTGCTGGGCAACTGCCCCATGAGGCCCCTCCGAGCCTCAGCTCCCCGTGACCAGGGAGCAGCGCCACAGACGCCGGCCTCTGAACCCTCCCAGGCTCCAGCCCCAGGCCTGCTGAGCTCTCCTGGGCTGAGCTGTGGACCAAGGACCTGAGGCTCGGCACGGGGGTCTGAGCGGCCGTGCCCCCCGCTCCTCTCCGCCCCCCTTCCTCCCAGCACAGAGCTGGGCCGGGGAAGCCTTTTCTGTGTTTGTGGAAGGAAGAGGATTAACACAGAAAAGAACTGGCCGCTGAGGTCTCCCTTTCCTCCTGCTCCATCTCCCAAGGCGCCCGCCTCGCCAGCGCCCCCTGGTGCCCCCGAGGCGGTGTTTCCACGCTGACTCGGGCAGAGCTGTGAGGTCACGCGACAGACGCGTCTCCTCTCGCGTTTTCTAAACCGCGCGTGATGGCTGAAACACGAGTTCTAACACATCCGATGCTCAAGGCACTGAGAGGGAGCAGCAAAGTCCGCTCCTCCTTGGGGAACTGCCAGTCACCCCGGAAAGAGCCGCGGGAACCGCAGGGTGCTCCAGCAGGTGGCACTGCCGCCCGTCGGAATGGCTGTTGGGTGCGGACCCCCATCTGGAACGTGGGAGGGGTGACCGTCTGCTGTTCCCCATTCCAGAGAAGCAGGGAGAGTGACCAGCAGGACTCAGTGGGGGGGCGGCGGGGGGGCGGCAGGGGGACCAGGCGGAGAGCCATTATCCTGGGTCACCAAAGCCACCTGCTGCCCGCCCCCCCCATCCAGACCAAGCACCCAGCAGTCCCTGCGGCCACAGCCAGCCTTCCTGGTGCCCAAGGGCCCGACACCCATGTCCCCCACTCTCTGCTCGCCTGCTCCCCCTGGCCCACGGCCTTCTGGGCTCTGGAGCCACAGCACCGAACACGGCACACGCATGTCCCGAGGTTGGAAATCTACTTGAAAATTAAAGTCAGGGAAAGCCAGGTGAAGTCAATATGGCGAACGCTCGCGATGGTTCAGGAAGACGGTGGCAGCAGCACTCCTGACGCTGCTCCTCTGCGTTTCCGTGTGTTTGACATTGTCCGTAACACGGCTTTTTAACCTTTACTAAGGCCGAGCGCAGAGCCCATGGGGGACGTGGACAGCCACCACCAGAGTGAGCTGGGCCCCCCGGTGTGTGTGTCGGGGGGGGCTGCCTGGGAGTTCCACGTGGTGCCGGGGGCCGGCGGCTCTCAGCACGAAGCCCGCGACACGTCAGGAGTCACTTTCTCCTCGTCCAGGATCCACAGATCCACCGGGGACCCAGGATGGTCCAGAGCGGGGCCCAGGTCTCGGAGCAGCCCAGAAGATTCTGGAACTGTGGGGAGGCCTGACCTTGGCCAACAGCCCCGCCCCCAACCTCTGAGCCCTGCATCGCTCACTGTGGGGGCTTCTGGCCCAGTCCAAGGTGTTTCCCAAGTCCCAGGCCCTGGGGACCAGCCCTGTGCCCTACCCGCCACCTGGACTCACCCTCCAATGAGCTGGAGGACTCGCTCTATTTCCCAGAAAGAAGCCGCCGTTCGAGGCCGGCGGGACTTTCTGGGGCACAGTGCGAACCCCGCCAACACTCCCAGCACAGGTTCCGTGGAAGGGGTGTCTACCCTCCCAGAGGTCCCACAGGGCCGAGGTGTGGGGGCCCCCCCGGGACAGTCTGACCATCTGAGGCCTGAGGAAGGTGGCTGGGCTGGTGAGCAGAGTCCTCGTCCATGGGGCACGGAGGGTGGTCCCACGCCAGCCCGGCTCACAGGCAGCAGCACCGAGGGCGGCCCGCTGGCCCCGTAGCTCAGGGCGGTTTGTCTCCGGAAGTCCTACCGGAGGCTCGGATGCGCTGGGGACTGGAGTCTGGCTTTGGTCCGGGGAAGCGCCCACAGCGTGAGTGGTGAAATCCCAGGGCAGGGGGCTGGACTATGGGGCTGGTTCACTGATCTTTAATGACCCAATGGAGCTCAGCAGCAGATTCAGCCGGAGTGCAGACGATCACTGCTCCTGGTTCTTCAGCTGGTGTCTCCACCACCATCACCCTCACGGTGGCCCGAGCCCCCGGCCTGGGGAGCCCACCTGAGCTGGCCCCCGGAGCGGTGTGGGCCCGTCCAGGACCACGGCCGCAGGACCAGTGGACTCAGATGCAAGCCTGGCTGAGCACCTAGTGCAGGGCTCTGTCCCTCCTCCCCGGCCGTGGGGCAGGAGCGACGGAAGCACAGCGGACAGCGATGGCCGGGCCTGCAGGATGAGGCTAAGCGGCTCTGGGCCTGGCGGTGGGTCAGCCGGACCGCCTCCAGGGAGGGCGGAACCCTGAGCGTGTGATCAGAAGGGCCTCGACTCAGCTTGAGTCAGCATCACTGTCTGCCTCATCACGGCAGCTAATGTGTATAGGACACGTGCCATGCGTGTCCCAGGCTCGGTGCTGACACACCACGCATGCCAGCTCCTGCCACCAGAGAACAACCTCTTGAAGTTTAAAGGGGCGAGTCACCACGAGTCAAGGGCGGAGCTGAGGCCTGGGGCAGGGAGCAGCGCAGCGGCCCAGCCCGGCTCCCAGGACAGCAGCTGCCAGGGGCAGGACACGCGCTGACTCGGGGCTCGGGACGCGCCGGGACGGACAGAAACCCTGCTGCTCTGTCAGATGCCGTCGCAGGGAGGCAGAACAGGCCCAAGACAGAACCAACGGCCCGCTCATTTGCATCCATTTCCCTCCGATCTGCATACCGTGTGCCAGAGCTGCTCCCTCTGGGGTTATAAAATCAAATGCATGAGTGAATTCCTGTACCCTGCTTGTTACAGACCAACTCAGAACTCAGGGTATGTCTGACCACTCCTAAATCTCTACACACACACACACACACACACACACACACCCCACGCACACGTGCCTGTGCTTCTATCCCCAGTTCCAAAAGAACATGTGCGCTTTAAGAAAATTCCACGCGTGTCTAATTTCATTTCTCAGAAAAGCAAAGCAATCGCAGGGCGACCTGGCCTCACAGGAGCTGCTTCCTGGGGCTCCTGTCCCTCCCAGCCCCGTCCTCACGACGCTGCGACGCCGGGAAGGGGCTCACGGAGCGGCTGCGCCTGCTTGTTGCTCGAGAACAACCACCGGCAGGAGCTGCTCTGCCCACGTGGCCCCTGCCACCCTGCAGACACCGCGGGAGCGGGTAGGTGCACACCGGCCCTCGGCCCCGCCCTGCAGCCGCCGCCGTGAGGAACCACTGTTCTACTAGGCCAGTGGTCGGCAAACTGGTTAGTCAACAGAGCCAAATACCAACAGCACAACGATTGACATTTCTTTGGAGAGCCAAACTTTTTAAACTTCTTCTAACGCCACTTCTTCAACATAGACTCGCCCAGGCCGTGGTATTTTGTGGAAGAGCCACACCCAAGGGGCCAAAGAGCCGCATGTGGCTCGCGAGCCGCAGTTTGCCGACCACGGTGCTAAAGCAACATCGCATCGGGCCTCGGGCCACATCCGTGTTAGACCCCGCGCGCCGCTGAAGGAAAACTGCAGCAGCCTGCGGGCCGGCGAGGCGGGGCACCGGCGGCCTCGCTCCGGCGTCTGGGACCCCGACCTCGCTCCGGGGGCCGCCCCCGCCGTGTCCAGCCTCTTAAGGACAGGCTCTTCCAGGAGACGTCACGGTGAGAAGAAGACACTTTCTTTAAACAGCTCACGTTTATTACCAGTAACAATAAAAAATCTTGTAAAGACTATCAGTATCGTATTACCAAGAGTGAGGTAATAGGTTTACAAAACATTTACAGAAGGTGATATGCAGATAATGCATCTAGGGAGGAAAGTGGAAACCAAATGGTTAGTGCTGGGGAAGGCAGGGGGACAGCAGCGCTGGGAGCGCAGGGCACGGGGAGACGGGACCGCGTCATGGAGCCGGGCGAGGCACGTGCGCGTCTGTGCCCCGACCCCTACAAACGCCTTCAACTCTCTGGGTGAACCGTGCCGCTTCCAACCAACTTAAAAAGCACACACCCTCAGACTGGGGGGGGGGGGGGGGAGGTGGCTGTGAGTCAGACAGCTCTACCACCATCCCTGGGCTGATGTGCACTGGTGACTGGAGTGTTTCCTTGGCAGCTGTCAGCAAAGTCGCCATCTGAGATGGAGGGAGGGAGGGAGGGAGGGAAGGAGGAAGGGAGGAGGGAGGGAGAGAGGAAGAGGAAGAGAGGGAGAGAGGGAGGAAGAGGAAGAGAGGGAGAGAGAGAGGGAGAGAGGGGGAAAAGGGGAGAGAGAGAAGGGACCACCTTCAGGTCCTTATGACTTGGAAGCAGGAGGGCCGACTGGCAGCAGCACTAACCCTGCTGTGCTTTCGGGAAGGAGCTGGGGTGCCCGTGAGGAGCTCCCCTTTCTGGAGGAAACGCACAGCCTGTTCCAGGGGCGCCACAGTCTCGGAAGCCCAGGCGTCAGTGTGCGGGCGGGCAGGCCAAGCGCCTCCCTGACCAGGCCGGAGGGCTGCGCACGGCTCCCCGTCCTCCCGGCACCCCCTCGGGCCGCACACGTGCCCACAAAGCTCTGCAGCCCCACGGACGCCCACCTTCGGAGCAGACCGAAACCCACGCAGCCAGGACGTGTGCATCACACACGGCGCCGGCGGTGGGTTCCAGCCGCACACCTGCCGCGCCCGCCACAGGACGCCTTCAGCGTGAGGCGACCGAGTCGTCCAGGTTCCAAAGTAGCTGCTTCCCCCGTAAAAAGCGGAAAACGAGGGCCGACACAGACAGACCCATAGTTGTGAATGGGAGTAAGAAGACGATGTGGAAGACAAGCCAAGCTCACAGCGGCTCTGCCCGTGAGAAGCCTGATGCTGGACTAGGTCCTCCCTGCCCAGCCCGCCAGCCCCTGCCATGCCCACACCCACGAGTCACTTCCTGTCACAGACGCAGGGCCCTACAAGCCCCACGCCTTCCCGGAGCGGCCACACCGTGAGCGCGCTGGTTGGTGAAAGTGGACACCGGGCAGTTTCCAAACGGCAACTGTGACCGACTGTTCACAGTGCCCCCTGGTGCCCGGGGAGCCTGGGCTCTGCCGCTCTGAGGCTCTGGGGGCGCAGGCGAGCTACGCCTGGAATGAGCTCAGACCCCACGTGCGGGCAGGAAGGGCAAGGCACCAGGAGAGGGAGAGTGCCCGCAGCCCGGTGCCCACACAGGAAGCCCTGCTCTGAGAGTGCCAGCAAGGAGAAAGGAGAGACAATCGTGTTTAATGATGGCGGGTGCCTGGCGTCACAGGAGCCCGGACCCAGCACCCACTGGAGAGCCGTGGATCCATCTGGCCCGGAAGCCGGGTGGGGGCTCCCACAGGCCGCCTCTCAGTCCTTCCAAGGTAAGCGGGGTCTGTTCTAAGGAGGCCGCAGGCTGCCGCTTAGTCCGTGACCGGCCGGTGACAGCAGGGAGGTGAGGGCTGCGGTGGGGGGACCAGTCACAGCTGCTCCGCGCAGGAGGCCAGATCGCCTCTGAAGGCTGGCGGAGGGATTCGTGGACAGTATGGAGGTGATCCAAACATTTTTGCATCAACATTGGAGGCAAAGTCTACCTCTTAACTGGCATATAAACTACGCTCCTTCGCGATAGCCCTTGTGCTCGGGGTGATTTTGTGCGCGCTGCATACAAAACCTATGGCTATTGAGTGAGTTAGAGTGAAGCTACCTGTCCAGAGCCGGGATCAGTGACTACGTTTACCATCTCGAGAGCTACCGCTACCTAGGGTGGGGCGAGAGGCTCAGCACTGGCCGCTGGTGGAGCGCTGGCTGTCCGAGGAGAGGCGGCGCGGCACTACCTGGAAGCCATGGAGCTGGAGTGGGACTGGCTGGAGGAGGTGGTGGCGGCGCTCAGCTGGGAGAACCCGCTGTGGCTGGACTCCAGGCTGGTCATGGAGCCTCTGCAAACAGCACAGCGAGGACGCGGCGTGAGGCCCGAGCCGCCCGGCTTCCCTCACTGTGCCCACCTCCCGCCAGTCCTGCTCTCCGCACCCCCTACTCAGCAGCCCGCTCCTCCCGCCAAGATCCCCAGGACAAGGCTCCCCGCTGCCCTGCACACAGACGACCTCGTGAACCGGCGATGGTCAATGGCCCAGAGGCCACCTCCGCCTGCACCGAGCTGAGGCCCTGGGCTCCGCTGCCGCGGGGCGTACCTGAAGTCCTCGGAGCCGATGACCTCGGTGTAGTACATCACTTTACACTTGTGGGAGGAGACCTGCAGGGAGGCCAGCACGTCGTCCACGCGGGGCAGGTTGGTGGCGGCGCACGCGGGCATGCTGTGGAATTTCCACTGCAGGATGTAGAAGCCCGGCCACCGGGTCACGTGGGAGCCCTGGAACGAGTCGGGCAGGCTGCTGAGGTCTCCCTCCCAGGCCCCCGCCGCAGGGGTCTGCCAGAGCCCAGGGAGCATCCCCAGTCCGCCCGGGTTCAGCGGGGGTCACTGCCCGCTGGGATGGGAAGGACCTGCTACTCTGGGTCATTACCAGGGCAGCTGCCAGCCAGGCCTCTGCTAGGGGCTGGGAAGGCCCCAAGGGTGACACTGAATTTGTATGCCCCGAGGACCCGCCACAGCCTCAGGGGGAGGAAGGCCAGGACATGAGAGTTCAAGAGGGCCTTTTGCTCAGCCTTGAGGGGGTCAAAGGTCACATGGACCAGGCAATGCTCTTGCACACACTTCCATGATCTTACTAACGTGTTCTGTGTTAACATGAAGTCCATCCCAAACCAAACGTCAATCTGGAATTGGACCGTGATGTAGCTTAAAAGGCCCATGACCTTGAACTGAAGCAGCTATTCCCTGGACTCTGCTTCTGAGACCAGGACACTGACAGGCTCATCCCTGAAACGAATGGCAGCAAAACCACGCATCTGCTCTGAGAGCCCAAAGCACCGAGAACACCTTCTGAGCAGGCACTCACAGCCACCGCCGAGTCTCACCGAGGAACTGACGGGGCGCCTACATATATAAAAGGCTAAGTGACTGACCGACCGCCCGTCTACCCGACCGAACAACCATCGACTGTCAACCAGCACATATGATGTGCACCAGCAATTTAAAAATAAACGTTGACTCGCGCAAGTGCGATGCATATAAAGCTCTCGCTGGCGCCAACAGTGCACGTGTGTTTCGATCTGTCACTGTCGATCATGAATTTGGTCGTTTTTTGTTGACATTCTGAAGCTGAAAGAAAGTGGCGGTGGCGCCAGAATATGTCTGAAGATCAACTACTGGCACAGCTATTGGTCGCTTAGCCTTTTATGTGTATAGGTACATTTTAGTAATTTTCTTTCATCTCTGACACTTCTACTATATATAGAAAAAGGGCGAATGGTGATATTAAAATACTTCTTCTAATTAATTTCCTTTCAATGTGCACGAATTCGTGCACCGGGCCACTAGTTTTAAATAAACTAGAATGCCCAGTAAGACACTTAACAGTCCCCGAAACACTCGTTTCTCTCCCTTCACTTAGGGTGACGGAAACACAAGGCACGCAGCCAGGGGCACAGTGGTGGAGTCCCTGAACCCCAGCTGTGTGCACACAGTGCCTTCCCTCCTCCTGGGTCACCTCTGTGAATTCACTTCCAAAGCAACTCACGCCCTTTAGACATAGGCCTGGGCTCTGTGCAAAACCAGGCCCGAGTCCTCTGCTCTAGGTCATTCTGATCAGACCAGGCCAGACACACCTCTGTGCCCACAGACAGACAGCACCGGCCATGCGGGGCAGGAGCGAGGGGACAGCCTCCCCTCAGGACAAACACCAAGCTGGGCGTCGCCCACATATTACCTGCACACTCTCCCCTTCTCTGCAGATTAGCGGCGACTCCACCATGCTGTAGTCCCGGCCCAGCTGCCAGGCCCTGTCGATCAGCTGCACGTTGTTCCCCCCAGGAGACGTGATGCTGTGCGCCCCCAGGGAGTCCTTCTTGGGCGGCTGTGGTGACCTCTTGGAGTGGTAGATGTTGAAGACAATGTCCCCTTTGCACACATCAAAATCCCACGTGATCACTGAAGAGGCATCCACGATCTGAACAAGGATCTGGAGAAAGGGGACATATATATGCGTCATCCCCAAGGCAGCGAGGGCCCGTGCCCGCTGCCATGGCTCCCGGGCGCCCAGCAGCTAGGTGCTGGGAGGAGATCCACAGTCAGCCATCGGTTCCCGCTCCGTCTTCACCCTCAGCCCCTGGTGCTGCTCCGTGGCTGGGGCCCTGAGCTGGGCACTTGGTTAGCCACCCTACAGCCCAGGGCTTCCCAGTACACGATCTTTAGACAGCACTTGAAAATACTGGGTCCGGGCTGTGAAAACTCTCTCAACAATACAAAATGGAGTAAGTCAAGGTGGGGTCCAGGGACCGCTCTGGGCTGGGAGCTCAGGGAAGGCCCAGAGCAGGTGGAAGCTAAACCAAGAGCACATGGAGGAGGGAGGACGCTCTGCCTGGCCGGCCCCTCTGTTCACGGTGGGACAGTGACAGCCGCGAGGCGGGAGGAGGGATCCACATGGCACGGGTGCGACGAGCCCGGGGTGAGTGCCAATCTAAAATCTGCACTTTATATGGCGCCATAGAAAGCTTCCCAGCAGGGAACGATCAAAGTTAGTCTCAGGAGATTACCGTGGGGGGCGTGAGAATCAGAAGCAGCTGGGAGAAGGTCTGTGTTCACTGGAAGCCCCAGCAGAAGCCAGGCCCGTGCCCCTCCCCTGCGCCCCCCCCCTGCACCCCTCCCTTGCGCCCCCGCAAGTGGCCTCTGCATGGCGTCTTAGCACTTTGCTGTCGTCAATTGCACCACTGCCCTTCTCGCTGCCAAAACACCACTTTGGACGTTCCTTAACGAGCAGGTCCATAAAGCACGAGGGTCATGTCTCAGAACAGCGGTACCCTAACGACCTGCTCCCCCCCCACCCCCCCCGCAAAGTGGCTCCCAGGGCGAAGCTCTCGGAGATGTGCACCCCTTGGCTGACAGGCCCCCTCTCTCCTGCCTTCACATGGGACACTTAATCCAGCCTCGTTTTAGACACATCGCTGTCCTCGGTTTGTGCTTTACTCAATATCCAAAGTGGAAATGAAGTGGGCCCGAGCCAGCAGCCCGCTCTCCGAACGCCACTGGGAGTCTGCGTCCTCTCCGCGGCCGAGCCAGCAGCCTGGCCTGGGGCTCAGGGAGGGAGGCCGGCTGTGAGCCTCACACCGCGGCGTCAGGACAGTGCGTGTGAAAGACAGGACGCTCCTGCCCCACGACATGACAGCAGAGGGGAAATTCCTCCTCACTCCACTAGGCCAACAAAAATGGGGAAATCCCTTTTAATATAAACAACCAAACCCAGCCAATAAAACACAGAAAATGAAACGTAACCCTAAACAGACTGACGCCAGGAGTCAACCTCCGTGCCGGCCAGCAAGCACGAGGGGACCCACCGCAGCTCCCTTGACGCCGAGGCGCCTGCTCAACCACCACCTGGAGACCAAGCCCCTGCCCTCCGACCCCTGCGGCTGCGGGAGGACCCTGGCCACCCGGGGGAGGGGCAGCCCCGCGGCCCGGCGCACCTCGTGCGGGGCTCCTTTGAAGACGCTGGCGGACTGGTAGATGGTCTCGGTCCAGAGCTTGAGGTCTTCGTTCTCCAGCTCCTCTGCGGTCCGGTACAGGGACTTGGGGACCAGCCCGCCCTCCGGCACTTCACACTGCAAAGCAAACACCGGCGAAAGCTGAGCAAGCACAGCGTGTTGACCCTGACGATCAAGGGCTGTGCCAGCCCCCCGCCTGGCAGGCCGCCTCCGGAGCTGCTGGGGAAGCGGGAGCTGGCGGTGTGTGGAGCCCGCAGCTTGGCCACTGACTCCTAGAACTCCTTACACACCGTCTGGCTGTAAGCAAATGAGAACGAGTGGAAGCTGAGTTACCACGGAATTCACACTAACGTGTATGGGGTTCTGGACTCAATTACGAACGCTGGTTTATGTGAGAATGACGGGTATTTACACTGCCCCGTGAAGGGAAACGTGACGTTAGGAAGGGGTTTATCCTCAGCAGCCACAGGCATTACTTTTATTTCTGTAATTGCGGTCCAGATGTGTGACCAATGACGAAAGCTCCGTGTCCACTGCCAGTCAAATGACTGCCGTCCATCAGCCAAAGCTCTTGGCGCACAGCTTCTTGGGAAGGGCGGCTTCTTCGGGGTCTGCCTCTCTAGAACAGGCTGCGGTGAATGGAAGTGCGTTTCGCAAGCTTCCTAATGCACCTCGACACAATGACTTCATCCCGCAGCTCATAAACCCACGTGCTTCCTGTGTAATCAGCGCTGGGAGGTGACCCCAGGAACAAACATGATGGACACTGTCCCAGCCATGACGTCTCATCAGAGACTTCGCCCGGCCGGGCGGTTACACCCTCTTGTGCAGCAGCAGGAGGGGAGGTCCGCCTCTTCCACACCAGCCCGGACACCAACAGAGCGCGGAGAGGAAGCCCGAGGGCGGTGGGCCCTCCCTCAGCTACAGGGCCTCCCACCTGAACGCAGCCTGGTGGTCGGTGACACGAGGCCCCACGGGCCGTGAGCCGCCTTCTGCTCCCAGGAGCTTCTCACTGGAGCGACCGCCTGAGGGTCCGCCCATGGAACACAGGTCGCTGGCGGGCTTCTACTGTCTGACCTTGGAGCGAGGTCACGGGCACCGGGGAAGTCCAGGCCCTGTAGCTGGCATGCCCCTGCATGGCACTGTGGTACACCGCCACTCCCTACACAGGGCTGAGGAACTCGGAGCGGTTACCTTCCTCTCACCAGCCAGAGAGATTTGCCAAGACCCCAACTCATTAGCTCAGCACGTGTGTCGAGCCCAGGTGTACCCACCTGGAAAAGACAACTTTCTCTGCGAGGAAGGTTGAGAGCCTTCCCCTAGGAGCCTGACTCCTGGAGCCATGCCCTCTCCGGTCCCTGGGCCTCTGCAGCTGCGGTGCCCTCCCCGCTCACAGGCAGGCGAGCCCCCGCGGCTGCACGGTCCTCAGGGAATCACACATCCCAACTCCCTCCTCACAGCTCAGGGCACAGACGGGGAGGAGCAACTCAATGCATTAAAAATCCCAAATTACATGAAAGAGTAGGATTCATCCTCTTTAAAATGTCATCCTGATTTATTATCAACGGGCACATCTTTTTGAAAATAACGTTGATTTTTTTAATAGTGCTTTAAAAAAACACACAGCTCCTCCAAAACAGCTAAGAAATCTGATTCAGAAAGACAAGTACTTTATGATTTCACTCATACGGGGAATCTAATGAACAAAATGAACCAGCATCTGACTCACACAAAGCGGAGGGAATCAAGCAAGCTGCAATTAGATTAGACTCTACAGCAAGTTCCCTTTGGTGTTTAACAATGAGGAAATGTGCACGTTATCAAAAATTACCTAAACGGTGGATCAGAGAGATGGCAGCCAAACATTAACAGAAACAAAAACCAATAATCCAAACTAAAATTCTGAAAACCACTTGTGCAGACCCCCGCCTCCCCCCACCCCCCCCCCCCCCCGTAAGTAGCCGAATGGGCAGGACTTGCAGCGCACGCACCATGCACTCTCCTCCCAGGAAGTCGGGGATGACCTCCTTGTCGATGTAGTCCAGCAGGCCGCCGGGGCCCTGGTAGTCGTTCCCCGCGTAAATGAGGAATTTCCTCCTGGTGTTGTCGTCGATGAACGGGCTGACCTGTGGGTGAGAGAGCCGGCAGTCACCTCTGCGTGGCCTTTCGGCTTCCAGAGGCTGAGTGACAACGTGATGCCGTGAGTAGGGAAAGGGAGTCTGACACCCTTTTGTAAGGTCCATTTGCACGGCACTGGGACACCCAGGAACCCTTTCTTCCCCTCAACAACTGGAGAAACGTTACGTCGTTCCCTGACGTGTTTTTTCTAACTAGCCAGGACCTGGCGTCACAGTCGCGTGGATATGACTGTGGTGTGTGCCTCGCAGATGCTAGCAGCTGCTGGAAACAGCATCCAACCCACCAGCGTCCAGAGGACAGGAAACACGCGGGGAGCCCGCAGGATCAGCAGGCGGCCCAGCGTCTCGGGGTAGTTGGCCTCCACCACCTCGATGATGCGCAGCAGGGCCTTGACGCCGGGCCTCCACAGGTGGCGCATGTTCAGTCCCTCCAGGTCCACCAGGCAGGTCCACGAGCTGCGGGGGCGCAGACGCGTTATTCCACAGACGCACACGCGGCGGGCACGCTGGGTCCCACAGCTATTGTTCTTTATTCTTGATATTATAACTTAGTCATTGACACCCATCTTCAAAAAATGTCCATTTTCAGAATGACAGGCTACGCACTAGACTTGTACCTGCTTGTCGAGGCATACGGTCAGCATGGGCCCCCGCCCTGCACTCCCAGAGCCCCGGTGGCTAACGGGCAATGCCTAGCCCTCGGCCGAACGTGCTCAGCGACCAGCAAGTAGGGCACGAGCTGCGACGGCCCTGGCAGGTCTGCACGGGCGGCAGTGGGACTGAGCTGTGGGGAGCTCTCCGAGTGTCCCGGAGCCGAGCGCTGTCTCGGAGCTGAGGCTGCGGCGGGAACCAGCCTCGGAGTCCTGCCCTCGGAGCTTCCCTCCGGCGGGCCCTCTGCCCGCACCTGGTCAGCCCTCAAGCCCGCATAACCATTCTACTGGACCCTCTGCTCGCACCTGGTCAGCCCTCAATCCCCCATAACCGTTCTACTGGACCCTCTGCCCGCACCTGGTCAGCCCTCAATCCCGCATAACCGTTGGTCAACCCTCTGCCCCACATGGTCAGCCCTCAATCCCCCATAACGGTTCTACTGGACCCTCTGCCCGCACCTGGTCAACCCTTAATCCCCCATAACCGTTCTACTGGACCCTCTGCCCGCACCTGGTCAGCCCTCAATCCCCCATAACGGTTCTACTGGACCCTCTGCCCGCACCTGGTCAACCCTCAATCCCCCATAACCTTTCTACTGGACCCTCTGCCCGCACCTGGTCAACCCTCAATCCCCCATAACCGTTCTACTGGACCCTCTGCCCGCACCTGGTCAACCCTCAATCCCCCATAACCATTCTACTGGACCCTCTGCCCACACCTGCTCAGCCCGCAATCCCGCATAACCGTTCGCCGGAACTAGCAGTACGATTTAGGAGCACACACTAATTTTTGAAGCTCTCGCCGCCCCTCCCCCCCAAATTAAAAACCCAGACTAGCCCTAATCTGCACCCCGGGCTCTCCAGGACCGCGCAGACTAACCAGCCTGGCCAAGCCACTGACGGTAGAAATACCAAGTCCACCAGCGGAAGGAGGACACAGCCGCACGCCTACCTGATGGGCCGGCCAAAGACCTTGGTGTTTTCTTCACAGCGTCTCAGCCCTTCCTCGTTGATGGAGAGGACCTATGCATGAGAGGCCACGAAAACGCCTGTTAGCCAGGAAGTGACGCCAGCATCACTGACACGGCGCACCTGGGTGAGCACGCAAGCCCACGGCGTCTGTTTAGGTTTTCTGACACACACAGCACATCCCCGACATGTCTCCCTCTGAAAAGAGAGTGCTGTCCTCTGCAGCTAGGGACAGTACCCCGAGTGGGGTCACGGGCGGGCGTGCCTGCCGTGGGGGGTACGTGGCCGCCGAGTGGGGGACGACACCACACCTACCAGCCCAGGGAAAGGGCGGGGTCAGACTGACCGGAAGCACGGCCAGAGGAACGCCGTTTGGATAACAAACCTACCCCCGTACAAGCGGCCGTCCACATCCCTACGGTCTATCTTTTGTGCGCGTGTGCGTGTGGATATGCTTGCACGCCCGTATAAGCACACACAGGCGGGCTGAGAGTCCACAACAGAACGCCACCAGTGGGTGTTTTAGGATCACTGGGTTACGGATGTGCCTTTTAAAGCTTTGTTCGTCTTTTTGATTGAGGGATTGTATTCCTCTCCCCGTAACTGCCCACTGTGGAGGCTGCAGAGGGGGGCGAGCCGAGTCGGAAGGGGAAGGAGACTGTCTAGTTGAGGTGGAAGATGCAGGAGCCCGGGTCAAGGCGGTGCCAGTGGGAAGACCCCTGTGAAGAGGTCGGGTGAGAGAATCTCGAAAGGAGAGTCAGGGTGGGGGGAGGTCAGAGAGGACTCGGACTCAGCGCCCAGTGGCCACCCGAGTGGCTATGGTGACCTTTTGGTCAATGCTTCCCCAGGAAAAACATTTTTATAACTTCCATGCCCGCCTTTGACATTTCTCACACATACTAACAGCTTTTCCTTCCTGATGACAAAAGCGGCACGTGCTTGCTGTGACGGGACGACTGTAATACCCCAATCCCGCTGTGGCCGGGCGCGGGCTGAGCACTTACGTATCTGAGCAGGGCCTCCTCCCCGAGGGCCCTCACCAGGCCTTTGGTGTCCATCTGTCCCAGCCTGAGCACGTAGAGGGGCCGCCCGTCTGTGGGAGAAAGGCAGGTGATTACACGCAGTGCCGTGTGCGGGAGGCCGAAAGGAACGCGCCCTCGTACGCGGGACGAGCTTCAAGCCCTGTCCCACTGAGCAGCAGCTTCTGTGTGTACAGGAGCCCCCAGTCTCTTCCCAAAAATGGCAGAAGGGAAACAAAAGCCGCCGACAGAGCAGCTCAGCAGGTGGCGGAAGAGGGGTACCCCTGGGCACAGGGCTCGGCTTGGCTCCTCACTTCACACCCGGGGCTGAGCAGAGCTCCGCCCTCAGCAGCAGGGCGGCATCACCCACAGACAGCTTTCCTGTGAGCAGCCCTGGTTCTTCTTCACTTCACAGGCTACCGACAACGCACCGTCAGGATCTATGAAAGCCAGCGTCCTTCCCTCCCGCCCCGAGAACCAGGTAACTGAGGACTGTGTAGACTCGTAAACCCGACAACCAGCACACACTCGCTCTGCTTCTACAGCTGGAGGCCTCGTGGGTGGGACCTGGGAGGACTCACGCACTGGGACAGCCCGGTCCCCAGGAGCCAGCTGCACAGACGGAAATGGCCTGATGGCCAGTGTCCCCAGCAGCCCCATGAGTGGCTCACACTCGTTCCTGGTTTAGGTGGCCACTGTCCTCGGCTTATTTTTGCTACTCACCCTCCCCCCCCCCCAGAGCTGCCACTCTCCCTGCTCTGAGGTGGGATCCTGGCTGTGCACCCTCCAGGTGCGGGTAGGCACTGGCGTGCCCCCACCAGCACTGTGCTCCTCAAAGCTGCCCTCAGCCTCTGGCTTTACGCCCCAAACTCCATGTAATTCAGAGGAACGGAAGTGCCTTGCCCAGGGCACTGTGAGGCCCGAGGAAGAAGCACGGGCCCGGCCCTGCCTCAGGCTCCGGGGTGTTCTCCGTGGCTCAGGAGAGCGACGCCACTGTGATGCATGGGCACCAATGTGTTCAGGCTGCGGGAGGGGAGGGATGACGCCCGCCAGGGCCCACCCGCCCCGTGGGAGGAGCTCTCCCTCCAAGCACGTCCCGGGTGCACGCCCCGGGTGCACGCCCCTCGCTACCTTTGTCGTGGTGGTGCCAGCCGCCCGCGTAGTAGTCCTGCAGGACCTGGGGGGGGTTCCAGGTGTCGAGGATGTAGTCCACCTGGTGCTGCTTGCGCCAGGTCAGCGACTGACACATGATCTCTCTGGCTTTGTCGATATTGAAGTCCCGGGCACGTAAGAACCGGAGAATATGCTCATCTTTGGGGATCTATGGAGAGAAGAGGTGCTGTAAGCAATGCTGGAAGTTGCTACGGAAAAACACAAGTTACCAAGGGCAAGACTCTCAAACGCTCACTTCGTATCACGAGCGGGCTGGTGCTGGCTGGTGTGGCTCAGTAGATAGAGCATCGGCCCACGGGCTGAAGGGTCCAGGTTCAATTCCAGCCAAGGGCACGTACCTTGGTTGCAGGCTCGATCCCCAGCCCAACCAGCCCTGGTCGGGCGCGTGCGGGAGGCAACCAGTCAACGTGGCCCTGGGCTCCCTTTCCTAAGTAACGCCAGTGTGACCAGACACACAAGCGTGCCTCTGCGCGCTTCCAGACCCCGTTAGCCTGAGGCTTATTATAAAACCTGGTTCCTTATGCGGCCAAATTCTACCAAAACCTTCAAAACCAAAGCTCATTTCTAATCTCTGAACTATCTGTGAACTCCTTCCAAACCTTCTAGACGTGTCACTGTTTTCAAGCGAGACCACTCTCTGTAAAACCCGGGAAAAGGGCACCACAGCCCGCCAGGGGACCGGTGCCACGCAGCCCGATGCGCGGCTTTCAGTTGGAAGGGCAGCCCCAGCTGTGGCAGGTGGGACAGTGACTCTGAGCAGCGGTGGGCGGGACCAGGCCCACAGTTTCCCCACAGCACATGCGGCCGACTCTCACCTTGCCCTTGTGGGTTTCCTGGAGCCACTGGCGCAGCCGGATCAGGCAGCTCTCCTGCAGCGGAGTCAGGTCGCCCAGGTACCTCTTGATGTAGTCTGCGTCCAGCTTGTCTGCAACGGAAGTCACGTGCCATCGGTTACAACCAGCACACGGGAACTCGATGCCACAGGGCCCTGCTCAGTGAAGCTACGCGTGGTCCAGTCTCCGGGCTCCAGGGGGCACCCAGCCACCCCAGGACGCCTCGAGGGCAGGCTTAGAAACCCTATCACTGACCCAGCCCAGGTAACAAGCTGGATCTATTCTATCCCCTAGATGCCAGCAGGTCCCCTCAATTTGCAAAATGTCAGCACTACTCATGGCAGAACAATGGCCATTATAGGTATTCAATGCCTTTTCATTAAAAGTTACATAAAGAGAACTTACATGGTCTAAAACTATGAAATGAAACAAATGGATGTAAACCTGTTTTAAGCAGAGCTGTGTTCAAGAATACCAGAAATCTTTTTCATGCTAAGTAGCATAAACTGAAAAAATGAGGCAGAAAATGAAGTGCAGCAAAGGAAAATGCACAAGGGGCCAAACAGAGCGTAGCCCCAAACCAGGGACACACCTGCCACCTGCTGAAGCAGCGAATGGCATAGTTGAGCTCAGAGAACGTAGAGAAAGAGAAAGATCAACATTTGACAAGGCTCCCGAGAGGTAGAACTTCCTTGCGTTTTCTTATTTTACAACGGGCTTCACTCTGAGAAATGAAAAAGGTGTGTGCGTGGGGGGGGGGGGGGGGGGGGGGCGCGCACGCGCAGCCCAGCTGACGCAGCCTCGGAGCCAGCCGCTGCTCTGCCGCCAGCCCTGCCACGGACAGCTGTGTGACGCTACGCAGGTTCCGCCGCGGCTCGGTGCCCCCACGGAGCATTCCCTGCCCACCAGGCGCAGGGTGAGAGGGATGCTCAGAAAGTGCTTAGAACAGCGCCCGACACAGTGAGCACGAAGCGATGACACGGAGCTTGTTAGAACCGCGAGGTGGTGCCCTGCATCCACTGAAGGCGCGATCAGCCAACGTAAGCGGAAGACGTTTCTGCTGTCATAACCTCACGTGACCTTCCGCCCATAACAGACAAGACTGATGTCTT
Source organism: Ia io (assembly GCA_025583905.1). Classification (NCBI taxonomy): domain Eukaryota; kingdom Metazoa; phylum Chordata; class Mammalia; order Chiroptera; family Vespertilionidae; genus Ia; species Ia io. The sequence goes on from JAJQQW010000020.1 coordinate 2,557,576, forward strand.
CATCTGAGAGAACACCACCACGAAGAGCTGGAGGAAGGGGCCTGCGAGAGCTGCGTCTCTTCCTACGTGACGTCTAATGTCCCACGGCCGTGGTCGGCAAACTACGGCTCACGAGCCACACGCGGCTCTTCAGCCCCTTGAGTGTGGCTCTTCCACAAAATACCACGGCCTGGGCGAGTCTATTCTGAAGAAGTGGCGTTAGAAGAAGTTTAAGTGTAAAAAATTTGGCTCTCAAAAGAAATGTCAATCGTTGTGCTGTTGATGTTGGGCTCTGTGGACTAATGAGTTTGCCGACCACTGGCCTACGGGAACTACAAGAGGCAGAGTCACCGGACAGGAAGCGACGGGCAGGGCCCTGGCTAGTGCTGCTCTCGGAATGCACCCACCGTCGGGGGTCCCCGCGGCGGGCTCAGAGGCCCCGCTCGGGCTGCTGAGGGCCTCGCTGCTCAGCCCTTCCTTCTGCGCAGCCTCTGGGGCCACCGAGGCCAGCGACGCTGCTTGTTTCCTGCACGACGCGGCCGTCTCCGCCGAGGGCGCCAGGGGCGGCGGAGTCCAGCGGGGCACGAAGGTGATGCCCTCCTCCTCCAACTGGTGAAGGTAGTACTCAATTATTTCCTTTCCCTTTAAAACAAAACCAACGTAAGGTGAGCACGCATTCAACACTCAAATGGCTCATCCCTCACAGGCTTTTACAACACTAACAAAAACTGAACTGCTGCAGAATAAAGAGGGGAAGTCAAATGCCTTTGCGTTTTTGTTTTTCACATTTCACTTCCTCTTCTCCAAAGGTCTAGGAAGTGCTATCTAAAGAGACAGAATCTTTATGACTAATTAGAAGCACTGCTTTGCCGCACTTGGACGCAATATGTGCTTTGTGTCTCAATCCAAATTCTTTCCAAAGCCCCAAATGAAACAAGCCTTCAAAAGCACTCAGAACCCCATACTGGTACAGTCCAAAACCAAACCTCCACAATAAGGAACAGCAGCAAAAGAACGAGAAGGAGCACCGGCCGGTGGGGCTCAGGGGATAGAGCATCAGCCTGCAGACTGAAGGGTCCCGGGTTCGATCCCGGTCGAGGGCACATGCCCAGATTGCGGGCTTGATCCCCAGTGTGGGGCATGCAGGAGGCAGCCGATCAAAGATTCTCTCTCATCACTGATGTTTCTCTCTCTCTGAAATCAATAACAGTATGTTTTTTTAAAAACTATATTTTAAAAAAAAGAACGAGAAGGAAAGTTCTTCCACGCAGATGAGCCGACGACCCAAGGCTGGACCCCGAGCACGCCTGGGAAGTGCCTCTTCCGGGTGCAGCAGATCCTGGCGGGCACCTGGGGCCGCTGCTGGACGTGAGTGCTCCTGCCTCACCCCAACTCTCACCTTCCCGGCAAGTCCCAGCCAAGAGGCCACATGCTCCTCCTCATCTCATTGGCAGCCAGCGTTCTGGGCACCCCAACCTACGCCTCCCACTCCCAGGGATCTAAGGCACGGGGAAGGTCAGAGCAGTTCCCCCAGAGCAGTGGTCGGCAAACTCATTAGTCAACAGAGTGGCAAACTGCGGCTCGCAAGCTGCATGTGGCTCGCGAGCCGCAGTCTGCCGACCACTGCCCCAGAGAAATGGCTGGGACCCCTAAGTACCCCATTCCCAGCCTCCCAGAAAGCCCGCCAGCACCAATCATCCCAGGGATGCCTGCCCCCACTTTTCCATAAAACTCCAAGACAGACTCACTTTTTTAATGTTGCTGGTATATTGTTTCATTGCAATTTTCTCCACTGTACTTTCAAAACCAAAGAAAGACTTAATATCTAAACTTGCAGACTGTTCAAAACAGGTCCAATCTTCATTTTCAGGGTGAACCTTTAGGTTGAGAAAAAATTACATTAACTAACTGATAACTGAGAATATCATCCGTCTGCCCCTCAATCAACTAGTCAGCATAAGAAAAAACTTGTTTTACTAAATAATGTTATTATCATGAAAGTAGCAGGTGGAAAAATTACAGACAGGTTCAAAATCACGGAAAGAACAAAATACTGTTTCTAAAATATTCAGGGCTGGCGTCATCAGGGAGGGCGGTCAGCAAAGACTGGAGGAGGTGGGGGCGGGCGTCCAGCAGAGGACAGGGCAGAGGCTGCTGGCAGGGGAGCCCCGGGGCCAAGGTCCCTGCGAGGCCGTCTAAGGCGCAGACGGAGCGGGGCTGTGCACGAGGCAGGTGGGCAGCAGAGGTCCGACCTCTGAGTGCCAAGCCGAGTCCCTGCTGGGTTCTGTGCCACGTCACGTGATCGGACACACTGTCGGCGGGTAGCTCGGGACTCAGGGCTGATTCTATAGGAGGGTGGGGAGGAGCGGGAAACGCAGGAGGTTATTCTAACGATCTGGGAGGGAAAGCTCTGGAAACGGTGGTCAGCGTGAAGCCCTCGGCGCCACTCGGAGGTCCCAGTGTCGTGAGTCTTCAGTAGACATCTGAAGGTGGAGTGGGCCAGCACAGCAAACTCACACACAGGCCGAGGCAGCACTGCCGCCTCCTCTCTGAGTAACCCACACCTGCCCCTGCCGCCCCACCGCGAGAGGGGGGCCAGCCTGACGGAGCGGCGCCCTCAGCCAGGGCGCTGGGCAAGCGCAGGTGCTACTCACGGTGTAGCAGCAGTGCTCCTTGATGATGACCCGGTTGGCGAACGTCTCGTTATGGGCCTCAATGTGCAAAGTGCGCTCCCGGGAGTTCAGTGAGTTTTTCTGGACGAAATACACATAGTCAACGCCCGCAATCTTTAAAGAGAAGCAGAGAGAAGGGTGCGTTAGTGCCGCCCATCGCAGCAGCAGCAGCAGGGGTGCGCATGCTCCCCTCAGGGCTGGGGCCTCCGGGCCGGCGGTCACCTTTTTCAGCAGCCGGGGGGCGTCTATGTCCAGTTTGCAGCGTCTCTCTATGATGTGAATGGCCCCGTCCTCGCTCCTGAACTCATTCACAGTGTCACTGTCCACAAACATCGGGATCAGCGGGCACGTGGGAAACCTCCTTTCGTAGGCCTGGGGGCGTTGGAGAAAGAGGGTGAGGAGGTGGCACAGACACGCTCCTGAGGAAAGCCTCTCTTCCTGAGGCATCGGCGCGGCCGCGGCTTCCCGTCTCCAGCTCCCCCGAGAGAGGCACTCTCTGTGTTTGCTCTTTAGGGCCTGGAAGGCTCGACACAGTAGAGGCCAATTCTCCCCACGTGGACACAGGAATTTCACAAGATTCCTCCAAGTCCCAGCCAGGTTTTTATTTGTAGCTCCCCAAATAAACTGGGGGGATGGCTGGACATGGTACTCAGGCTCACTGTCTAAGCCACAGCGAGGCAGACCGGTGGGACTGGCAGAGAGACAGACACCCAGCTCAATGGACAGAGCGGACAGCCACAAACTAACCCGCACGAACAGGCCCGAATGACTTCTGACAAAGGTGCACAGCAATCCAACGGAGGAGGACTAGCCTTGAACAAACGGAGGAGCGGCACCCCATAGGCGAAAGATGGGCCTCCACCGAAACCCCGTAAAATTGTAACAATCAACTCAAAATGGGTCACAGGTTTCTGTGTGTGTGTGTTCTTCTGTTTTTCTTTTTTTTTTTTTAAATATATTTCTTTATTATTTAAGAGAGGAAGGGAGAGAGAGAGAGATAGAAACATCAATGATGAGAGAGAATCATTGATTGGCTGCCTTCTGCACGGCCCCTACTGGGGATCAAGCCTGCAACCCAGGCATGTGCCCTTGGCCGGAATCGAAGCTGGGACCCTTCAGTCCCCAGGCCGACACTCTATCCACTGAACCAAACTGGTCAGGGCTGTTTTTGTTTTAATCCTCACCCAAGGATATTTTCCCATTGATCTTTTAGAGAGGGTAGAAGAGAGAGGGAAAGACAGAGAGAAACATCAATGTGAGGGCCTGGGGCTGGGGAGGAGCCTGCAACCAAGGTATGTGCCCTTGACCGGAATCGAACCCGGGATCCTTTGGTCCTTAGGCCGACGTCTATCCACTGAACCAAACCGGCTAGGGCAAAATGGATCACAGATTTAAACATTCTTGTAACATTCTTGAAGTGACAAAATTATAGGAACAGAGAACATACTGGTGGCTGCCAGGGTGAAGGCGGGAGAGGAGGGCGGGGGGTGTGACTGTAGCAGGCGGCAGGGGCACACGTGGGAGGGCTCTGTGTCTTGATGGCAGCCACGCCAATGCCCTGGTTGTGAAGATGTGCCGAGCTTCTCCGGATGCTTCCACTGGGGGTGGGGAAAGAGCGCGGCTGCTCCATATTCCTGCTTGTGAACAATGCTAGTGTGCTGTGAACCTACAATTATCTTGGAACAAACTATTTAATTATTAAAGGAAGACTTGCTATATATATAATTCATCCAAACTCCTAGGAAACGCACACAGGTACTGGACCAGTTTACTCGGCGCCACCGTGCAGGCCACAGAACGACAGCGCACAGGTTTCTAGAAGCCAGCAACCTGAAGCTCCCCTATTTCACACCCTGTCTGGGCCGCAGAGCCCACCCCGCAGCCTCCCCGAGGCATCCTGTCCCACTCTCACGCCTCCTACCCCCGCATCGGAAGAGCGGCCCTCGTTTCCAAATGTCTCCTTTTCCACCAACTCTCTGCGATGTCACCAGGTCGTTTCCTAATCACGCTCACGTTTAGGAAATCAAGAAAAAGCCAAACACAGCAGCTCTCCCAGGAGGGACGTGGCAGAGGGAGAAGTGTCCTTTGGCGTCTCCTCTTCAAGGAACGTGACTTTGTGAGAGAGAACGCTGTGGCCATGTGCTCAGCCTGTGTGTGCAGCACAGCAAGCGCTTCCACTCTGCAAACCAGACGGGCCTCCGCCACCTGCCCCAGGGGAGCTGCCTCTGGCACCTCGCTGCCTCCCACCTTCTTCGCCCACTCGCCGTCTTTCCAAAGGGGCTCTGAACCTGCAGTTTGGGAGCTTGGCAACAGTGCCTTCAGTTTTCTCGTCAACCTCTGAATGCAACTCTGACATTAAAAGCTTGTACTGTGTGAAAGAAAGCCATATTTTAGCGAAGACATTTTAACTTGAGAATTAATGAGCTTAATATTGCATCCTGCCAGGAAAACCCATATAAAAGAAACTCCATTTAAAGAACCTTCCTTTAAATTGAACTACATCCACATCCAATTTAGCCAACCAGTTAAGCCGGCTGATTTCCATATACCCACTTGGATATCTATGGCACTAGGCCTGGCTGTGGATTCATTTATAAGCAATTCTGGTTTTGCTCTGGAAAATCCATACACGAAAACGCGAACTATGCCTTAAGTCTCTCTTAGAAGTTGCCAGTGGCTCAAAAAAAAACACCAAACAAACCAACAAAAACAACCAAAATACAACATATCAAGAAAATGTGGTAAATTGACCAAAGTCCCTCAGAGTTAAAAATTCTGTAATTCATTCACGATCAAAATTACAGATCAAGCCTAGCCAGTGTGGCTCAGCGGACAGAGTGTCGGCCTGCGGACTGAAGGGTCCCGGGTTCGATTCACGCCCAGGTTGCAGGCTCAATCCCCAGTAGGGGGGATTCAAGAAGCAGCCAATCATGATTCTCTCTCATCATGGATGTTTCTATGTCTCTCTCCCTCTCCCTTCCTCTCTGAAATCAATAAAAAGATATTTTAAAAGATGATAGATGGGTACCGAGGGCGCGCAGTACGCAGACACTGTGCTGGGTTCTAGAGAACGCACAAGTGGAAGGCACAGGCATGGCTGTCTAGGCAAGACGTCAACACCGTTCTCTGCAGAGGACAGGGAAAAGCAGACCGAGGAGGCAGAAACCTTCCAGAACTGCGCTGACGAGAAAACTGCTCAAGACCTCGGGGCAATCACTTGGTGCTGGGCGCTGCCGAAGGCCTGCTGGGGAAGGGCGTCCTCCCGGGGCCCTGGAGATCGGGGGAGGGGACTGTCCTGGTGGAGGAACCTGAGCAACACCGAGCAGGGCGAGCTCCAGAGAAGCCGCCCAGACCGCCCAAGGACGCGGCTTACCGGGATGCTGGCTGGAGCCGAAGCCGCTCCACGAACAGCTTCGGGCACCAGGGTCCGCCGCGGAAACACAGAGCATGTGCGCCCCGAGGCTCAATCTAGATGCTAGAGTGACAGCCCCCCGGGGACCAGGCCCTGGCGCTCATGTTACCCCCATTCAGTGCTCCATGGGCTCGATCCCACCTCCTCTCAGAGAAACTTCGATGCAGTCCACTCCTAAACGGAGGTCCCAATTCATGCTATTTTTGAACAAATGTGTTCATGAGCTATTTATAAAAATTAAAATGTGTAAATTTGAGCCCTTTAAAGGAACAGTTATAATCCAGTTAGTCACGATAAGCCTTATTCATCCAAATTCCTACTGACAACCCGTCAGATGGCTATGTGCACACCAGCACGAGACCAGGAGCAAACGAAGGCCTTCGAGTTGCAGGCAAGACCACCGCAGGCCTGCCAGCGCAATGGAAGAGGCTGACGGTGCGTCTTCTGGAGCAGCTCCTTCACACGAGCAGGCACGGCCCGCACGGGCCAGCGGGCCACCTTCGCCAAGGCCTCGCGGTGACCTCAGGCCCGCCTGGGCGCCGCGCCCTCAGGCTGCTTCTGTCTGGAAGAGAATCGCTGGTGACACGTCTGACTGGTGCGAGGAAGCTGCCTGAGCACTGCCACGTGCTGCTCCACGCCAGAGGTTCCCACACTTCAGCCCTCGGTCCCGTGTTCAGGGTGCGCCAGGGCCACAGAAATGGGCTTTATATTACACTGAGGTCCCAGCACTCTGAAAAGCACCTGCGTCCACAGTGACCCGCTGAGACAGTAAGACCCCTGAGCTGAGGGGCGCGTGCCGTCTCGGCATCATCCGTGAGGACGTGCCCCTCTGGGCACTGATGCCGTTCCCTGGTGCCCCTCATCCTCCAGTGCTGCTGCACAGTGACACCCAAGCCCAGCTGCACAAACACAGGACCCCCCTCCCCGCCCCGGCACACAGCGACACATCGGTGCAGTGGCACGGAGCGGGGGCTGCACGGGGTCGGAAAGCCGAGTGCCACCGTGTCCTCCAGCTCCGCGGGGCTCGGGCGCCTCGGGACGCAGCGCTCTACACTGTGCGCCGGAACCCAGAAACCCCTCTGCCTGAGATGCATCATTCAACTCTCCGCAAGTGCCCATCCACCGCACGCACTCTGCTGGCACCCTTCCTGCTGGACCCAAGGGGCCGGCGTTCAGGAGCTTCCGACTTCTGCATGAGGCCTTTAAAGACCCGAGCGGTGGGGGAACGTCTTCTGTAAGCGAAGGGCCAGCCGGTGAGCATTTTCCGCTCTGTGGCTGGATCACGTCTGCCTTCACAGGACAGGGCAGCCCCAGAAACCCCGTGAGCCAACGAGAAAGCTGGGCCCGCCCGCTAGCACCGTCTTCGTGCACACTGACGTGTGAACTGCACACACTTCACGTCATGACTGCCTGAATGTCCCCAACCATCCCGATGGAAAGGCTGCTTTACCCCGAGCCCAACCCAGGCAGCAGGCACGGTGTGTCCTCTCCTGATCGAACAGATGAACCGCAACCGGTTCCACGGAATTATTTTCTCACAGAAATGCAAGTTATTTTAGATGCCAACCAGTCAAAACTGTGAGGCACAAAACCCTTAAATGAAACAGAAAGAATCACACAGCCCACAGACTGTCACTGAATATATTTGTATTTAACTACATTGTTCTCCATTATACAGCAGGGACCCCACCAATGCACCTCTTAGACACAAACTGAACCGTGGACATGTACCCCAAAAAGAAGTGAGGAGGAGGGGACGAGAACTTGACTGCAAGCAGGGAGGAGAGCGCCCACTCTTTCACTCAGTGAGCAGATGGCTCCTGCGCCATCGCGTCTAAACTGGCAGCTATTTAAATTTAGCTAAAAGGAACAATTAAAATTCCGTTCCTTAGCGTCACTAGCCACACTTCAAGTTCAAAAAGGTGCTCTGATATTCTCGACTGGCTCACAAGGAATAACTTGATTCTGTAACCAACATTCTGACCCGACAGCCACACACATTCGTCCTAACTCCTGTCCTAACTCCTGTCCTCAGAAGAACGTCGCGGGCCTGGCTGTGGGGCAGATGCCCTGAACGCGTCTTAAGATAAATTCTTCTAAAACCCAGAGTCGCTGATCCTTACGGATAAACTAATTACATGGCAGGAGTTTCAAGTCTGTTTTAGCCACAGGCTCTGCTGTTTAAAACCTTTTGTCTATATGCAGAATAGAAGGCTGCACCCGGTTAGAAACTTCTGGCAAAGTAAATCTGTAAAACAGCAAGCAGGCTCTGAGCTCCCCATGACCTACAGCTAACTTACAGGTAAGCATGTGTTACGTTCCCAAGGCAGCTCCCCGAGGACAAGGCTCTAGGAAGACCTTCCGGCGGCAGCAGGGCCACCATCAGACCACAGGCCTCCCACTCTGCCTCTGGGACCCCCCCACCCCAACTCCCTTCCTACTCAACTCTCCCCCAACTTCATCTACTTAACCCTCCCTGTCTTGGTTCTAAGATGCACAGATCTAGGTTTGCTCTCTGCCTGGAATATAACGTTAGTCACTGCTTTTCTTTCCTTTTTTTCCCTGACAGCCTGAAAGATACCTCCTTATTTTCTGGTTTACACATATTAATACAGATTTAAAATAAATTATAGGTTCTATTCGATTCTAACAAATCCAAAATTTTAGAAAAGTACTACGAAATAAGAAAAGTATTACCTTTTTAAAAATGACAATGTTTTCTGCTTCAATATATATAAATAAACATATCATGGTATGTCCGGCCAACAGAACGCTCGTTAGCAATACAATGTAATGAACTATTTATTCATGCACACATGAGTGAGTCCAAGATAACTATGGTGAATCAAAGAGATTAGGCAAAGAAAAAAAGTATATGATTCTATTTCTATAAAATTCTAGGAGAAACTAACGTATACTAACAGCCAATCAATGGTTGCCTGGGGGCAGAGGTATGTTGGGAGTGGGCAGGAAAAAGTACAGGGCAGCATTTTGGGGGGGCCCTGGCCAATGTGAATCAGTGGTTAGAACACCAGCCCACGTACTGATTCCAGTCAAGGGCACATACTTGGGTTGCAGGTTTGATCCCTGGGGCACGTGCGGGGGGCAACCAATCGATGTGTCTCTCTCATATCGATGTTTCTTTCTCTCTCTCCCTCTTCCTCTCCCTCTCCCTACCCTCTGCCTCCCTTCCACTGTCTCCAAAAATCAATGGAAAAAATATCCTCAGGTGAGGATTAAAAACAACCAAGTGGCCCCTGTTCCATGTTGCACATGGACGTCTCAGAGGTAAAAGGGGCAAGTGCTGGGTAAAGACACTGCCAGCTGACAGCCAGGAGCGAGGCGGCGACGCAGAAACACCGAACGGGGACTTCCTAACGCGGACAGCTTTAGAAAGGAAAATGTTTCATCTCATCTTTTTTACTCTACTTGGAAAATGCACCCCAAAAATGCATGTGTTCACCAGACTAAAATGATAATTACATTCCCTATGGCCCTAAAAACACAAGATGAGGCTTTGTTGGAAATCAGTTATTTTGTTTATTATTAGCAACCTTTAAAAAAAGGAAGTAGTTGTAAATAATATCATACAGGTCTCTTTCCTTCTAGAAGGAAAGGAAAAGAAGGTAAAGACAGAAATGGCCTTGTTTCAATGGAGGCATTAAGAGTAAACTGTCCCCTTTGTAACAGGAAGGAAACACAAGAAACGCACGGCCCGGCTGTTATGTAACTGCCGCCTGGGAGCAGACAGCATGCCCTGCAGGTAGCCGCCAGCTGGAAGGCTGCTGGAGGGGGGGGGGGGGGGGCGAATGACGAGGCGTCCTCGGAAAAGGTTAGGGTTACAGGCAGCCCTGCCAGGCTCAGTGCTAATGGCATTAACCTTTTCCACAGAAGAGGAAACAATGCACTCGGAAGGGGAAGAGCTCCCGTCAGGAAACAATCGAATCGCTAAGCTCGGTCCCGGTCTGAAAGGATGTCAACACCAGCCTGGTTCCCACAGTCCTGGGGGCGCAGCCACTGTTCCCAGGACAAAGCCCCTCCATTAGCCCGTCCAGTTCTCACCAGAGCACTGCAGCCGGCCGCACACCCTGGCCAGTTCCAGCGCAGAGCTCCTCCGACTTCCCCCGTGCCTCCCTCCCGCTCCAGTGCCAGGTGTTCCCCAGCATCGACCGCCCCCCTCCCCCCCTCCCCCCCCCCTCCCCGTCCTGGAGCCCTGTCACTTAGGCCAGTGGTCGGCAAGCCGCGGCTCGCAAGCCACATGCGGCTCGTTGGCCCCTTGAGTGTGGCTCTTCCACAAAATACCACGGCCTGGGCGAGTCTATTTTGAAGAAGTGGCGTTAGAAGAAGTTTAAAAATTTGGCTCTCAAAAGAAAAGTCAATCGTTGTGCTGTTGATGTTTGGCTCTGTTGGCTAAGGAGTTTGCCAACCACCGACTTAGGCTAAGACCCAGCCAGGTGCAGAGCAGCGCCACGGGAGAGCCTGCGCATCAACAGGCCTCGACTTGAATGCCAGGGCCAACACCACCCACTCCGTGGGCCACCGAGGATGGAGTCTGGGGAAGTCTACTCCCCGCAGGGCACCAGGTCAGCGATCGGGGCAGGGAGGCAGGAGACAAAGGGGAGAGTTTGAAAGGACTGCAGCCGGCCTGCCGGAGCTAGGGAAGCCCGGGCTGGGTGCTGCTGGCTGCCTGGCACGAGCCGGGTTTGTCTGGAGGTGGGCGGCTGCGGATGGGCTGTGCAGACCCACGGGCAGCTCAGGGCTGTGGGACCCGGGCAGTCTGCACCGAGAGCAGGTGAGGCAGCCAGGCGAGGCCGGTCCCTGGCCAGCCGCTGAAGCCTGTCTCCTCATCTGTCAGCAGATAAGAAAGCTTCCAGTCAGCAGATAAGCAGGTCCTGGAGATGTCAGGGACAGCGTGTGACTAGTGAGCAATTCTGTACCGTGCATTCACTGTCAAGTTGCTAAGAGAGTAACAGTAACTTAAAAGTTATCATCACAAAAAAGTTAAAAAAAAAAAAAAGTTATCACAAGAAAAAAAAAGTGTAACTCCGTGGGGTGATGGGTGTTAACTACATTTGTGGCGCTCATTTCACATGTCAAAGCATCACGCTGCACACCTCACACTGATCCGACGTGGTCTGGGGACTGTAGCGGGACAGCGGGGGGAGAAGGACACGGGCTCAGCAGCGCTCCAGGGACGCTCGCCCTGCTCCTCAGACCTTCAGATGTTCTCGAAGGTTTCCTAACCGGTGGCTCCTCAGCAGGACCTGTCACCAGGGTCCCGGCCACCAGGCCTCCCACTGGACTGCACGCTGGGCGAGAGCAGAGCCCACGGAGGTGGCGCGGCTGCCCCTGCACTGGGCCCAGCCCAGCCCAGTCCTCCCGGAGGTGCGGCTCTGAAGGCAGAACCTGTCAGAACCATCTCCCGCCCTGTGGCACCCGGCCCTGATCGGCCACCTATGTACATGGCTAACGTTCTCAAATCCAGTTGCTTTCAAAGTTCTAAACTGTTAAAGACAGGATACAGCTGTATTTGCAAAGTACTCTCAAATCTCCTTCATGGAAAAAGCAGGACCCGGAGAATCGAAAACACAGCAAGGCTTCTCCCCGCTTTTCCACTGAGGGCGACAGAGCAGGCAGAAGGCCGCACCATTACTCCCACAGATCTGTCAGACCCAGAGGTGGAAACAGACCCCCTCTTCTCAGCCTCCCCATCCAAACTCAATGACAGTACGTTAAGGCTATCACTCCTGATTCGCTGTAAGGAGGGATGCCAGTAAAACAGCCGAGCCAACCAGCCGCTCAAGAGAAGCAGAGACAGTAACACAAGAACCTTTATCTCTCCCCCGACCTCTGGTTGGGTTTCAAACAAACCCGATCTGAGGGCCTGGCTGACTGGGGTTAATCAAAGCAAGCAAAATCTCTAACGCGGAGAAACTGCTCATTCAGCCTGCAGACGTACCAACTCCTTTCAAAAGAGCACAGGTTCCGTGGACCTTCAGTGTCGACCAGTTGTTTTATTATAATGCTACTCAAATATGTACGAAGTCGGGGGAAACTCACGCAATGGTCAAACCAAACCAGCGGCACACATTCAATGGGAAGGATGACCTCGTGGCCGACGACCGGTCCTCACCTTGAAGAGGAACTGATGGGCCGGCGCAGCTGCTTCCACCCGGCAGGCCCAGGCCCGAGGCAGCTGCTGACTCCCCGCCCATCGCTTCTCTCTATTTAAACCTTGGTCTGTCCGCTCCCCGTGCAAGTAACTTAGCCTATACTTGGCTCCAGCACACCTTTTACATATTAATTCCACCTCCACTCTTCCCGCATTTGCTTTCAAACATTCAAGTAGTATCATTTGGTGCCCAAAAAATAAACATACACACAAACCTCAGACTGACAGAATCCAGCTATCTCCATGTGTCTATGTATTTTCTAATATGTTTTTATTGATTTCAGAGAGGAAGGAAGAGGGAGAGAGAAACATCAATGATGAGAGAGAACCAATGATCGGCTGCCTCCTGCACGCCCCCTACGGGGGTTCAAGCCCGCAACCCGGGCATGTGCCCTGATAGGAATCAAACCTGGGACTCTTCAGTCCACAGGCCGATGCTCTAACCACTGAGAAAAACCGGCCAGGGCTCTATGTATTTTTTCGATGGTCAAAATAAAAGCATTAACTCATCCCTGTCAGGAAATTCAAGGACGCTAGCTGGAAAAACTAGAAGTACCCACATCTCTAAGTAGATCCTGATACTTAAGATATCTTATTTCTGTCAATAAGCCTGGAAGGTCAAATGTTTCACTGGCCAGTTTCTTAAAGCCCCAGGCAAACAAGAGCGTCTGCAGTACTATGAAAGGTCTCTCTTCTCATCGTTTTTCACGGGCTTAATTGTGTCTTTAAAGCAATCACGTGACTGACTCATGCTCCAATGGGATCCACAACAAGCCCCGATTTTCCATGCGATTTTTTTTCTAATGAAGAGCAAACTTTGTGTGACAAGCAGCAGCAGCTCCGCACTCACTGCAGACCCGGAGGACCGCGAGAGCGCGTCTTCCTTCCCGGAGTGTGAAAATAAGCTGCAACTTCAGAAGAGCACGAGGTGTCCGGGAGGCACAGCTGGCAGCCTCGCAGCTGCCATGTGTTTGCCCACACACAGGATGGAATGAGCGATGGAGTATTATCTGGCTTCGTGAGCCACAATAAAAACTGCATCGTCAGTGGGCTGCGAGCAGGAGCTGGTGGAACCCATCAGGAAGGTATCTCTCACGTCCTACTGATCCCACGCCTCACACACGCCTGTCCCGCACAGGCCCTGACGCGCCTGCCTCTCCTTCCTCTGCCCCAGGGCCACCCTCTGCGTCCAGCGGCCACCACTAGCTCATGCTCTGCCTGCTTTCAGACGCTGCTCTTTCTTTGTTAAGAAACTAACAGCATGGCAATCATGAGATGTAAATTAAGGACATCTTTTTGACTGCATGGAACAAGATACAGTGAGTGAATTCCTCAGGAACTTGTCTTTTAGATCTGGAATCTATCAAATATAAAAGACAAAAAATAAACCTAAAAAGGTATGCCATTGTTTTTGGTTGACATTATAGTTAAAACTGTACAATAAACAGAATGGCCCCAAAGTGGGAGCAACCCAAGTGTCCACTGATGGATGAATAAACAAAATGTAGTCTATACGCAAAATAAATTATTCCGCCTCAAAAAGGAAATTCTGACACGCACTCCCCCATCAACAGTGACGGCACCGTGTGAAGTGAAGGAAGCAAATCACAAAGGGCAAATGCTGTCTGATTCCGCTCCCAAGGGAACAGCCACGCCAGTCAGAGACCAGGCAGAAAGGGGCTGGGCAGGGGAGGGGACTGAGTTTTCTTGGGGACATTCCGAGGCTCCCTCAGTCTATACTCAAATCTATTTTTTTTTTTTTTTTAATGTATTTTTATTGATTTCAGAGAGGAAGGGAGAGGGAAATAGAGAGATAGAAACATTAATGATGAGAGGGAATCATTGATCGGCTGCTTCCTGTAAGTCCCACACTGGGGACAAGTCCGAAACCTGGACATGTGCCCTGACTTGGACTCGAACCCATGACCTTCTGGTTCATAGGTCGACGCTCAACTACTGAGCCACACCGGATGGGCTCAAATCTATTTCTGAGGGCTTCCTATGTGTTCAGGATGAAAAGCAAAATGGTTGGATTCGTACCATCAAGACGGCTGCCCGTGGGGAAGCCAGCAGGCCCAGTGACCGGGCGCGGCAGAGTGAGCAGCGGAGCACAGAGCTGGAACTCCAGCCAGAAGGGGACCGGCCAGTTGCTCCAGCAGTCAGACAGACAGTGAGCAAGAGGGAAGGGATCCCGCAGGCTGGTGGACAGGCACGGAGGCCATGAGAAATCATGTGAACTGCGGACACTGCCCGGACCCCACAGAGCGAGTGCGGAGAGGGTATGGGGCCTCCATGCGCCCTGGAGCAATAGCGAAAGGAGGGGGCAGACAGGGAGGGCTCTGGGGACCACACTCAAGAACCTGAACTTCTTGAAGGTGAGGTGCAGCCACTTAAGAATTTTAAACTAGCGAGTGGCATGTTCAGATTGACAATGAGAGCGCCTGGGACAGCAGCCAGGAAAGAATGGGCGGTGGGAATGGGCGTCCAGGGCTGAGACTTGGTGTGCATGATGGACGCTGCGCACAGCCCGGCAGGAGATCCTGGAGTGCAGATGGCAGGCTTCGGACCGGAGCGGGGTCCCAGCACATCTCTGGATGCATACAGCACCCATCTCAGGTGGAGCGATAATGACACATACATAAAGACTTTTCTGAAAAATAAAGGCTAGCAGCCCTAACGTCAAATTGTACCGCTCGAGAATTATGATGCATCATGTGCACTGTCACATGTAAAATTATTCCAGGAGAAATAAACAAGCTGTCTGCTTCTCTCTTGTACAGGTTGAAAACCAAGAAAGAAGCATCAATGATAACAGTGGCCACCAAAACCTCCTCTTCAGTGAACTTGAGTGGAGCCTCCCAGCCAGCCCCACAGCCCCATCGGGCCCTGGAGGACGGACGACGCACGAAGCACTGCCTGCCCAGCACCGCGGGCCTCACCAGCCCCAGGCCGGCGCCCCACGCCTCCAGCAGGCGCTCCAGAGGCCTCCTCATCACACCTGCCAATAAACGAACTCCGTGAAGTGCTTTCCGCAGAAATACCAGGACTGGCAAGGTGGGTTAAACAGCAGCTATAAATGAGACCCAGCTTCACCGGGGATGAAATATTTTATACCCTATTTGCAACTCAGAATTGCACAGGAAAATGAAACAAAATAAAACGAGAATGAAACGAGCAAAAAGACACGCTTTCTTGCAGCCATTTAATCAGCTGCACACGGGCAAATAGTCCTTCTGCTTATTCAACCTATAAAAGTCCATCGCTTAACCTACTACTATGGCACCTGTCAACAGGGTTTTGCATAATTTATAAAGGTGTTAGGAAAAAAGCCAGGAGTCTCTGAGAAGAAAAGCAACTCCACTAACAAGTGAAAGGACAACACTGCCTACGCTGAGGCTCAGAGGGAAGCGTGAGAGGCTTCAGCACAGCAGGGAAGGGGTGGGTCAGGAAGACTGACTCCCAGACCGCCCTGGCCCTTAGCTCAGTGGTTGGGGCATCAGCCTGCAGACTGGAGGGTCTTGGGTTCAATTCCAGTCAGGGGCGCATGCAGGAGGCAACAGATCATTGATGATGTGCCTCTCACATCGGTGTTTCTCACTCTGTCTCTCCCCTCCCCGCTTCCACTCTCTCTAGAAAATCCATAGAAAAAATATCATTGGGTGAAGATTAAAAAAAAAAAGATTCCCAGAGACAGATGGGGAAAGGCAAACACTGAAGACAGGAAGGAGGTATCCAAAGGAAGGGGAGGGCAGGCGACGGCGCTGTGAGTGGCACACCAGCACAGAGAAGACTCAGTGTCTGTGCTGGGAACTTTGCATAATCTGTGAAATCAGGCTGGACAGAGAGGTAGGGCACAGAGGACCTTGAAGAAAAAGCAAAGGCGTTCAGAGGTGATGCCAGCTCACAGATCTCTTGAACAGAGGGCTGACCAACGGAAACAGTGTCTGCACCAGGATGCAGGATGACCTACAGGACGGAAGATGGAAGAAGTATGGAGTGAACTGGGTCCCTGCCGAGATCCAGGGGAGGATGACCAGGTCAAGTCTCACTAGAATCTGAACCAGGAAGCATGACAAGAAATGGCCACTCAGAAACTGAAAGAATGCAGCAAGAAATGCCACAGCACTGCATTGGGGCTGCAGGGTTTGACCAGCTGACAAAGCACATGGCTGACACAGGGGAGGGAACAAGGAGTGGGCAGAGCAGCCAGCTGGTGGAGGGGAGAGGCTCGGGCACACAGAGGCCCACCACGGGTGCAGTTCCAGGGAGAGTGTTGCTGAGGCCCCAGCACTGCAGGAACTCCCTCCCAGCTCGCATTCCTGCATTTCTGCACCATTCCTATCACCAGCCTAACAATCCTCTCCCCCTCCCCCTCCTCCCCCTCCTCCTCCAGCTCCCTGGAGTGGGTCTTTGCTCTTACAACCAACCAAACGCTAAACCAGCACACAGACCGTGCAAGCAGGAAGCAAGCTGTTCAATAAGCGGCTGCCATAAACACGGAACAGCCCTGGCACTTAAGGGCAATAGGGAGCTAAAAATCACCACCAGAAAAGAAACAAACAAAGCCTCACACCTGGCAGAGGGGCCCAAGGGAACTTCCTGGGGGAACGGATGGGCGCAAAGGGTCTGATCCTGGCAGAGGTGTGGCCACTCTGTTGTCAAAACTGATCAAACTGTGCACCTACCAGTGACCACTCCCGCCAAGTAAATGATACCTCACTCCCTAACCCTAAATTACTCCCTGGAGAGGGCTTGAATTTTTGCTTTGTTTTTCCAAACTGGATTGATCTGGATAAACCTCACCAACCATGCAGAGCAGAGGGGCTTAAACACCTGAGTTTCGATGTGTATAGAACAGAAAGAGAACACCCAGCCACGTGCTTGAAGTCGGGGGGAGGGCGGGGGAGGACGAGAGCGGGGGTGGGGGTTGGGGGGGTGGCTGAGAGGGGCCCAGTGGGGCTTATCAGGGGGCTGGTATGCTGTGGTTCCTGACCTTGGTTCAAGCTGACACCTTCCTCGGGGCACATGTTCGGGACAGAAGCATTTCCTGTACACATGTGAGACCTTAACAGTACACTGAAGAGAAGGGCAGCAACACCCTGCGGTCATCTGAAAGCACTGGAAATGGTCGGGGTTTTATCTGAAAGCACTGGAAATGGTCGGGGTTTTATCTAAAAGCACTGGAAATGGTCAGGGTTTTATCTAAAAGCACTGGAAATGGTCAGGGTTTTATCTAAAAGCACTGGAAATGGTCGGGGTTTTATCTAAAAGCACTGGAAATGGTCGGGGTTTTTTGCATCTAGTGAAATGCTTATTTGCAGCCAATCTCTTCAGGTAAATAACCAAGACTAGTAACCCCATTGTTGGAATTCTCATACAACTCATGAATTTGATATTAGGGGCAAACACTAATCCAGCAGAGGAACCAGAATAATGCCCATTAAACTCCATCGTATGGCGCTCAGCTGTAGGTAAAGGAATTCACCCGTGACCACAGCGCTCTTCCGAAAGGGCAGCGGAGGGGGAAACGCTCTCCGGACCCTTGTTCCACTTTAACAAACTAAGAACGGAGCAAAACCCAGAGGAAGAAGCGTTCAGTCAGAATCCCACTTCTGTGTTTTCAAAGGGAGAACCAACTCAAATTCAGACGTTACCCTGAGGGGCGTGTTTGAAAAACAAACATGCAGATTTTGATTTCCAGAGACTTAAGAGTTTAAAAACATTTCACAGAATCTAGATACAGCTCATAAGCATAAAACACACAGTACAAAGGGAGCAATGGAGACACACAACAAATCAGTGTACACATCATCAAATCCAAATACTGAAAAGACGTAAGAAACCAAAGAGGAAACTGACAAGTTAATACTCACAGCCATAATTAACTCAAAGGGGTGTTTGTACACCCTCACGGGGGACTGGTATTTTTGCACCATGATTGTAAGGTAACTGCAATCTTCTCACTCCTGCAAAACACAAACGTGAAAAATAACCAGGATGGGGAAAAGACTGAGCCTGCATTTTGTACGTCACACTACACTCTAAGGGTAGGAAGGAACCTCGACAGGTCCTAACTCCATGCACACAAAAATCAAAGGGGACAGCCGAGGCAGGGGAAGGTGATGGACAGTAAGAGAGGGTGAGGGCAGCCCAAGTGCAATGAGGGGAACAGCCTGGCCTGAGCTTGCTGGGCCTTCCCAGGCAGCCCTGGGTTCTCCTTCCCAGCAGTGAAATGTTACTACCTGATCATTCTGATAGCAACACAAACAGCTCCTGAATCGCTTTCTCCCAGACAACTTCTACTAGAAGCCAAATAAAAATGGTGGCACTTTAAGATATTAAGTGCAGGGCCACAAAGAAAATTAAAAGTGGGGAACAAAGTGGGGGGCGGGGTGAGAAAAATACCACAGTTATCTCAAATTATGGAATACTCTTCAAAAGCTGGCTTCAGCCTGGCCAGTGTGGCACAGTGGTTGAGCATGGACTCATGAACCAGGAGGTCACACTTCGATTCCTCGACAGGGCACATGCCTGGGTTGTGGGCTCCATCCCCAGGAGGGGCCGTGCAGGAGGCAGCCCATCGATGATTCTCTCTCATCATTGGGGTTTTTATCCTTCTCTTCCTTTCCCTTCCTCTCTCTGAAATCCATAAAAACATATTCTTTAAAAAAAAAAAAAAAAAAAAAGCTAGCTTCAAAGGAAACTAGTCCACCCCCACTTTGGAAGTGTACAGACGCCATTTCTGACACCTGTCTTCCAACGGCAGCGACGCCCAGAACTCAGGCGGCAGGCTCCTCGGAAGGGTCCGGCCTCAAACAGCTGTCATCTCGGTCAGCAATCCATTAAATGCTGGCGCTTCCTTCACCGGGCAAGGAATTCACACTCCCGTCCCAGCCCACAGGGAGGGGGCTTTTCTGAAAACACACTGTACTCCCCTATGTACACGTGGGAAAGAAAACAAACCCAAAGAGCCTACCTGCCCTGCAGGGGGCAATCATTAAGGGTGTTATTTCACGCTGAGTGTGGTGAGAGGATCCTCAAAAGTAGACGTGGAATAGCCTCCGAGAGCCCGAAGTCTAGATGCAAACAACAATAAAAAAAAAAAAAAAACACCCACAAATTACAAAGACGGACTGCGCTGGAGGGCTCCTGTCTGCAGCGTTTCATCTCAGCAGGTCTGGGCTTCCCGCTCAGCACCCTCTCCGAGGGGGCGGTCACGGTGGGAAAGGGCGCTGCTCCGGGTCTGACAGCCTGAGCACTGCTCAAGAGGAACGACGGGTGACCTCAGGCGAGTCACGTGACTCCCCTCGGACCCGGTTCACCTCGCTAAGCTGAGATGTCGGGTGAGATAATCTTGAACGATTGCCCGTTCTACAATCATGGGACTCGGAGCCCAACTCCTGAGTCTCCGCCACACTCGGCTGGAAGCGTCGTCTCTCTCTCTCTCTCCCCCCGATTCGGGGACCCGCAGGTCCTGGCGCGCCGGGACCGGGTTCGGTCTAGCGGGTGCACAGCCGGGGGTTCCAGAATCTTCTTCCAACTGAACAGGGGAAGTTAGTTTAGGGTACCTCCGGGTAAGGAGGAGGCTGACTGTCGGGGGTGAAAAAGCAGAGCGCTCGGTCGAGGCGCCGTGACACGCACTCAGGACCCCCTGCCCCGCAGGACCCGCAGGGACCGCGCCGAGGAGCCGGCCACTTCCCAGGCGCCTGCCCGTTCCGGCTTCGGATGCTCTGGCCCCGGGAACGCCCTACGTGGGGGTCCCGAGTGGCCCGGCAGCCCCTATTGCATGACAATCGGTCCTTCAACACCAGCCAATGGCCAGGCCCACTGGGTCCGTCCGTCCCGAGCGGGCTCGCAGGGCGGCCGGGCCCGGGGTCACCGGGCAGGAGGTGCAGCGCGGCGGGAGGCTCCGGCGGGCCCCCAAGCCCCGGCCGACCCGGGCTCGGCCCCCGAACTCCACTGCCCGCAAGGAGGGGTGGCCAGCGGGCAGGCAGGCGGGGTGGGGGCGGGGAGGGAGCGACCGGTACGGGAACGGCGGCGAGGGCCGAGGGGGTAGCGGGCCCGGGACGGGAGGAGGGCCGGCTCGGGGCCGAGGGGGGCCAGGGGGCTAAGAGGAGCCGAGGGCCCGGGCCGAGGGGAGCTGAGGGGGGTCGACGGGGCCGGGAAGGGCGGGCCGGGCGCGGAGGCGGCCGCCGGGAGAGGCCGCGCCGGGGGCGCTCCCGGACCCGCTGCAGCGACGCGTGCCTACCTCTGTCAGAAGGGCCGGGCCCAGGACGCGGGGCGGCGGGAGGCGCTCATCCCGGCGGCTCCGCGACGCCGTCGCTGCTCCACTGCCCGCGGCCGGAGCTCCGCCACCGGTTCCGGGGAGTGGGCGGGAGCGGGCGGGGCGTGGCGCGGCTCCAGCGGTTGTTACGGGTGACGGGGCGGGCGGGGCCGAGCGGCCGGAAGCGGCGCGCGTGCGCGGACGCGGCCGCGGCGGGGAGGCGGGCGTAGCCGCGGTTGCTAGGGAGGGGGTGGGGACCAGCGCGGCCGGGCCGAGTGCGCAGGCGCCAACTCCGGGCCGGCGGGCGTGGGAGGAGCTCCGAGCGGGGTCGGCTCCGAAGTTCGGCTGGTCTCGCGGCGGGACGCTGGCTCCGCCCAGTTTACGTCATGGGGGCGGGCCCAGGGCGAGGGGCGGGGCGAAACACCCAAGTGGGGGTTGCGGGCTCCGGCCCAGAGCAGTTCCGCCGAGTCGGGACGGGGAAGTCTGCGGGGTTCCGGAAAAGCTGGGGCCCCGGGCTCGCCGGTCTGCTCTGAGCCCCTGCCCCCAGGCGGCCCGGGTCGCCGGCGCCCTCGCGCTTCCTCATTTTTTGTGGGCGGCTCAGAAGCAGCAGGCTTCCCCTGCGGTGCCCCGACCACATTCTCGCCGATGAAGCAAACGCCTGGGCTGGGGAGGGGCTGGGTGGGGACCCAGCAGCAACCTGTCAACACGTCCAGGCCGTGGGATGGAACTAAGGCGAGAGCCAGGGTCTGCCCTTCCGGGGAGATGAGGGCTGCATTTCAGCAACACAAGTGTGATACGTCCTGTGACATTTAGGGGTCCCGAGGAGGAGCTAATGACTCGAGAGGGACACCGCAGATGCCCACCCACACAGCAGAGCTGGTTTTATAACCAACGTGCAATTTCTCCATCAATGTCACTGCTGCTCCGCTCTCATCAGTCACCCTGGGCGGCTGTACATTGGATGCTGCTGCTGCACAGGATGTTTTTGGAACTGTTCTGGAATTTCCTTCAGGGACACTTTACCAGCCTCACAAGAAAATCAGTCATGACTGGATCTCGCCTTTTCAACTCAAACCACCATTTTCCAGCTCGATCACTCACCCTGCTCACCAGCCAGCGTGGGCCTGGCTTTGGCCTGTTGGTAACACCACATCCACCTTCAAAAGATGCTGTCAGAAAGAGGCACCCCAAGACCCATGAACCAGGAGTCAACAGTAGCACCTACCCAATGGTCTTGCCCAAAGCTGAGCTGATCTGATCAGCCACTGGATGCAACCTGCAATTTACAGGGGAGAGAGAGACAGAGGAACGTGCCAGATGAAACCATGGGCAGCCAGCCGAGAAGGGCCTTGGAAAACTACAGGACTCACATGTTCTTGACCAAGTGAATTCCAAAGGAGGAGCAACAGGGATGGGGAACTTCACTGAGCCACACACTTAAGGTTCACATGCTTTTTTCTGTGTTTACTCCAATTAAAAATGTTAAAGAAAAACAGATCTGAGACATCAACCAATAGGTGAACTTTTATTCCTACCTTGATTTTAACAAGTAAAATAGTACAAAAATTATGCATTAGGAAATTTTAAATGCTATCTGATCACATTAGTAAATTACTATGAATATTTTAGGTGGGCTAACTTTTTTTTCAAGAAGCCTTATCTTTTGGATAAACTGAAATATTTCTGAGTGAAAAAATGTGACCTCTAGGACTAGCTTCCAAGTAATCCAAATGGGAAAAGGAAGGAGTAAAGGCCTAGATCCATGGTCGGCAAACTGCGGCTCACGAGCCACATGCGGCTCTTTGGCCCCTTGAGTGTGGCTCTTCCACAAAATACCACGGCCTGAGCGAGTCTATTTTGAAGAAGTGGCATTAGAAGAAGTTTTAAGTTTAAAAAATGTGGCTCTCAAAAGAAATTTCAATCGTTGTACTGTTGATATTTGGCTCTGTGACTAATGAGTTTGCCAACCACTGGCCTAGATGAACTAAGATTTGTCCTAAGTTGATGGTTGTGCGTTATATCATTCTGCCCGCTTTTGTATATGTTTGAAATTATCCACAATAAAACGTTTTTCACAAAAAAGGTGGTTTGTCACCCACTGAGGACGGGAAATCAAGATGTAGTTACAAAAAGAGGTTTTTGAACGTGTCTCAGGCAATAGCCGTATCATTGAGATACAGGAACAGAGTCGCTCGGTGGATAATTTGAAAGAAGCACTTGTTTAGATGTATTCGTGATGGTGTGTTTGATCGTTTCTGAAATAGTTTTATCGGGCAGGTGTCCAAAACCCACAAGAAACTACTGCGCAGGGCGTAACAACGGGTAGTGCGGTACGGAGGGGAATGGACAGTGCGGGGTCAGCTTGGTCTGCCAGTGACCAAAACCCCAAAGGACACGTGTCCTGACAAGACAGAACTGTATGTCCCTCTCGCGGGGAGGCAGTCCGGGCTGGGGTGGTGGCTCCATGATCACTGTCCACTGCCAACTCCCCCAAAGACCCGCAGAGACACCTGCCGATGCCCAAGCGCAGGGGACGAACCAGCTGCAGCGGGGAGAGCACCGCCTCGCCCGCCCGCAGACACTCTGGCGGGTCAGCGGGGGCAGGTCCCGGTGGACCTTCCGGGTGTGGGGGTCGCAGCTCAGACGTCCAAGGCGGGTCTCTCAAGGCTGAGGTCGAAGGGCAGCCAAGTTGCGCTGCAGCAGTGTGGGCCGGGTGGGCGCAGCCTCGAATATTTGAGTCTTGATGAGTGAGAACAGCTGTTTGATACACAGGCTGTTTGCCCACGTGGGCAGTCTGTTATCCTGAGAGGGGAGTGTTGGCCAAGATGAACCAGACGTTATTTTTCACGATTTCCTGAAGCAAACAGTGAAGCTATTTATTGGTTTACAGTCTGACCTTCCTGACCAAGCACTTCCTAGGTACACAGCGAGGCGTGCTGACACAGGAGGCTGAGAGCCCAGTCCTGATGGTTAGGCTGCGTGGACGCAGGGAGCCCGAAGCCTCATCACGTGGACGCAGGGAGCCCGAAGCCTCATCACGTGGACGCAGGGAGCCCGAAGCCTCATCACGTGGACGCAGGGAGTCCGAAGCCTCATCACGTGGACGCAGGGAGCCCGAAGCCTCATCACGTGGACGCAGGGAGCCCGAAGCCTCATCACGTGGACGCAGGGAGCCCGAAGCCTCATCACGTGGACGCAGGGAGCCCGAAGCCTCATCACGTGGACGCAGGGAGCCCGAAGCCTCATCACGTGGACGCAGGGAGCCCGAAGCCTCATCACGTGGACGCAGGGAGCCCGAAGCCTCATCACGTGGACGCAGGGAGCCCGAAGCCTCATCACGTGGACGCAGGGAGCCCGAAGCCTCATCACGTGGACGCAGGGAGCCCGAAGCCTCATCACGTGGACGCAGGGAGCCCGAAGCCTCATCACGTGGACGCAGGGAGCCCGAAGCCTCATCACGTGGACGCAGGGAGCCCGAAGCCTCATCACGTGGACGCAGGGAGCCCGAAGCCTCATCACGTGGACGCAGGGAGCCCGAAGCCTCATCACGTGGACGCAGGGAGTCCGAAGCCTCGTGGCCAGGGACAGAGGCTCCTGTGCCCGGCTGCTTGGCCGTTACCAGTGTATCCTCTACCTTCAGCCAGCAAGCAGGAGGAAAGGGGAGGAGCAAACATTGTCCTTCCCATGCCCTTCCTTGGGGTGTGTGTGTGTGTGTAGTAGTGTGTGTGAGTGTGTGCAGTTTGTGTGTGCAGTAGTGTGAGTGCGGTAGTGTGTGAGTGTGAGTGTGCGGTAGTGTGTGAGTGTGAGCGTGCAGTAGTGTATACGTGACAACCAGGGCAGAGGGTGACGGGCTCAGCCGTGCCCTAGCAGAGCTAATGCCGAACGGCCGTGTCTCCAACCGCTGCCGGTCTGCAGACGGGCTCCCCCCGCAGCCCCAGCACTTGGCGCGGTTTCACCTGTAAGCGCCTCCCGTCTGCTGTTGCCTCTCCCTCGGCGGGTAGAAGCCCTGACCGGTGCTACATACAAGCCACGCTTTCCGGGTGCCCCTGGGATGCAGACCGAAGGCTGACCGGGCCTGGCACCCACAGTGAGACACTCTGGGGCCCTGGGGCGGCTCAGCTGAGGCCCCATCGGGAGCCGAGCCGAAGCTGCGGCCGGGGTCACCGCTGGCCGCCGTCAGGATGCAGGAGCAGCAGTGCGCTCCCACCGGGCCCCGGCCTCGTGGCCGCTCGGGCTCGCCCTCAGGATTAAGCTGGGGACACGCTCCGGTCCCCCGACCACATCTCCAGGGCTCTGAGTGCCATTAGGAGGCATCGCCAGCAAAGGTGGGCGTTGGTGACGCCAAGAGGACTGAGGGGAGGGAGGAAGGAAAGACATCAGGAGGCCAGTGGCAACTTCGCCTGCAGAGCCCGCCTCTCCCCCAACAGCCAGAGGAACGGAGGGGAGCAGGGAGCATGTAGGCTGTGCCCAGGTCCCCTGAAGGGCCGGTGCCCTCACCCCTGCTCCCTGGTGGCCTCCCGCGGGCACTGTGTGCCCAGTGCGGTCAGTGAGGGACGGGCAGTCTGCCCCGGGGAAGACACCGCTTCTCACCCGGTGCTGAAGGGTGAACGCCAGCCGCGCCAACATGCAGGCTCCCTGGCCGGGCACGTGGCGGCGTCCGGCTGGGAAAGTACAGGAGCCGGGGGTGACCCCAGGCAGTTTCCTCAGCGCTGGCAGCCGCGGTGGCCCGAGGGGCACCCTCTGTCATCCCAGCCCAGGAGCTGCAGGCCCAGAAGCCAGGGCCGCCAGCGGCACCACCCAGGCCTCCCCACCCGCGAACGTCCCATTTCAGGCCTGGAGGCCACGCTCCGGGTCTCGTAGGGTGTCCCTGCCCGAGGGCCTCCCTCCTCCGGGGCCGCTTCCCCCGCAGGCAGAATTCTCTCCCAAAAGCACAAACCCACTCACCCCTTCCCTGGAGAACTACACCACAGGAGGTAGACGGAATCTCCCAGGCCGCCCGCCCGAGGCGGCTTTAACTCTCCTCCCCAGCTTTCCTTCATCACAATGATCTTCTTTTCCTCTCCACATTATCTGCTCATGTATTCATTCCATTGTCAGCTCAGCAAACATTTGCTCAGCCCCTTCATTCGGAGCATGGGAGGATACCTGGTATAAAAGTAGATTTTCGCCCCGGCTGGCGTGGTCCAGTGGTTAGAGCATCGGCCTACGCACCAGGGGGTTGCAGGCTCAATTCCCAGCCAAGGGCAAGTACCTGGGTTGCAGGTCTGATCCCTGCCTCCCTCCCAGGGTGGCCTCTGTTGGGGACTGTGCTCATGCCCAGGCGTGCCCGGCGGCAGTCCTCGGGACATTAGCTGGGGTGCTACTGCTCTCAGCAATAAGCCACCTCTCTGGCGAAAAACCAAGAGCCTGCACGACCTGGTCCACACCCTCAGGGTCACAGGCACACCTCTGAACCTGACCTGGCAGGGAGAGGGGGCCTTTCACCCCCCAGGCTCAGGAGGCACCCACACTGACGTGCTAATGTCCTGGGGCTGCCATAACCAACTGCACAAACTGGACAGCTTAACCAAGAAACGGGTTCTCTCCCAGGTCTGGAGGCCAGAGGTTCTAGAGGCGAAGTCCAGGTGTGGGCAGGGCTACACTCCCTCCTGAGGCTCGAGGGGGAGGGTCCTTCCTGCCTCTCCCAGCTTCTGGGGCCTCCAGGCACCCCTTGCCTCAGGCTGCATCCCTCCAGTATGAGCGGGTGCCGTGGTGAGAGCCCATCGCCCACCAGCACAGAGCCGTGCGGAATGCCCAGGTGGCACCCTGCATCCTCGGACACGCTGCCTGCCGAGCAGGCGACCAGGGCCGGAACCAGCCTGAAACATTTCCATATGGCCCCTGCGGAAAGGTTGAATTGGCCTGACTCATAAATTCTTTAAATAGCAAGTGGCAATAACCCGAGTGACTTCTTAATGGCCCATTGACACGCTCATCCGCTTATTGTTCCGAGATTTAGAATAATGGCGCTCCCTCCCGAGGGCCTGGCACATGACCTCATGGAGGAAAGGACCCCGCAGCGCAGCTTCGAGAGCCAGGGATCCAGCCAGGTTAATCCAGCTGATTCAGTTCCAGGCACCCTGACCTCGGAGCAAATAATAAAGTGGGGTTTTTCTTTCTTTGTCTTTAAATCCACGTGTGGTTCTGTCCTCACAGCACAGACGGCGAGGCCAGTTTGGGTCCGAACACCCAGCAAAGCTTATAGCATTCTCTGGTGAAGACATCGAACCCAGTGTCTTCGTCTCTGCGCCCCTTGCTTCAGCTGGTCACGCATGGACAGGCGGCCGGAGGCTCTGAGCTCCCTGCAGCCGGTGCCACTTGCCAGGAGGCAGCGGAGGAAGTCTGGGGACTCAGGAGAACCGGAGGGGCCTCCCCGCAGCGCCACCCCCGCCTCAGATTTGTGATGCTGGGGTCTGAGCCACCTTCAGGGCCATCGCATGCATCGTGGCCGAGCCCTGCATGTTAGGAAGCCCCCGTCAAGTCACGTCTGATAAAAGCTCAGCACGGGTCCCGGCGAAGGACAGGACTTGAGTTTGCGCCACGACAGCTTAAGAAAGGACCTTCCTGCCCGGCCGGCGTGGCTCAGGGGTTGAGCGTTGACCTATGAACCAGGAGGTCACAGTTTGATTCTCGGGCGGGCCACATGCCTGGGTTGCAGGCACGATCCCCAGTTTGGGGTGTGCAGGAGGCAGCCGATCCATGATTCTCTCTCATCGTTGATGTTTCTATCTCCCTCTCCCTTCCTCTCTGAAATCAATAAAAATTTATTTTAAAAAAAGGAAGGAAAAAAAAAGAAGAAAAAAGGAAGGACTTTCTTGGTCAAGAAGGGAGCCCAGCTCCTATGACCCATATGACAGACAGCCCTGAAGACGTGTGGGCCCCTCGGCTGCCCAGGGAGACCCATTGGGCTCCTGATGTCCCCAGCGATGAAGCATATCCTGCAGTAGAAATGGGGCAGGGTTTGCTCTGCTGGGCCATATTCCCATGAAGAGCAGGAAGTTTCTGTGAATGGAGGAGACCCATCAACCCAGATCCCATCAAAGCCCTCGCCTGTGTCTCTAACCACATGGGGTAATTTTTTAAGTTTTAAATTATAAAGTGACTAGAGGCCCGATGCACGAAGATTCGTGCAAGAATGGGCCTTCCTCCCCCTGGCTGCCGGCACCGCCTTCGCTCTAGCCAGAGCCGCCTTTCCGCCTTCCCACGCTGCCCAGAGGCCCGGAGCGGCTGGGGTGGTGCGGAACACCTGCGTCCCACCCTGCCTCCGGCCGCTTGGAGCCTGCATATGCAAATTAACCCACCATCTTTGTTGGGTTAATTTGCATACCCACTCCTGATTGGCTGTTGGGCGTCGTGACGGTACAGTCAATTAGCATGCTGCTCTTTTATTAGTGTAGATATACACCATAGCAGTCTGTCTGCATGGCATCATCCTTCCCAAGGCCCCGACTTTGTTCAGGCGCAACCCCTCCCCTCCATGCCCGGGGGCTCCAGAGACAGGCGGCCCCGCCCCAGCTCCGGCAGGTGGCCAGGGGAGTCTAAGGCATCCCTTCTCCCGGGCACAGCTTTAGGAGTGGGCCGGAGACCTGCAGGGGCTTCCAGAGGGTTCCTGCACTCTGGAAAATGAGACCCCGCAGAAGGGAGGCAACGTTTCTGTGTCTGGACGCTGCAGTGCCCACTTGGGCTCCTGGGACTGCTGCATGTGGGTGCCCACGGGGGGACCAGGCATCCATGGAGAAGGGGGTGCTGGGCACAGGCAGGAGAGGGGGATGGAAGAGAGTGGGCCTTTAGTGGCATCTCTGACCCTCCACACCTGGGCCTCCTTTGCCGGCCTCCCGTCACCTGCACACATGTCCCCGTTGCGTAATCCAGTTTGAGGAAGGACTGTCTGTTCCCTGTGGCAGAGAGCAACCTGGGCACGTGCCACCTCAGAGTGTCGCAATGCAGGAACGCGGAGAACCCGGGGAAAAAAAATCCCTCTAATCCCCTCGTCCAGCAATAATCACAGCCTGGTTTGTTGCTGTTCCATCCCTTGTAAACCACGGCCTAGGTGGTGCTAAGCGTGCTGGACAATTACTCAAGGGATAACTAACGATTCGAGCAGCACCCTGATGCACGGAATAAATGGCCCCTGGGACCCATCCTGCAGCCCGGCCTCCATGCGTCTGCTCTGGTGTTTTCTGCCACGTGAGCTGTTCCTGACTGACCAGCCCCATGACCTCTCAGCCCACAGGCAGGTAAACTCAGGCCAGCTAGGCGCCTGGGCTCTGAGGAGGGACCCAGAGGGCTGGGGAAAGGTCTCCACTCCCGGCGCCAGCAGAGCTGGCCTGGCCAGGGTGACAAGGGCAGAGACCCTGGGCTGGAGCACAAGGCCTCTGGGTCTGAATTCCTGGTTCACCGCTGAGGGCTGTGTGGCCTCGGGCAGGTCCCCCGGCCATTCTACCAGGTGGACCGGTCAATAATGCGGATACCGGTCAATAATGGGGATACCGGTTAATAATGGGGATATTGTAATCAAAGAAAACACGGTAATTTCAAGAGAAACATCAAAAGTGCTTTATTCAAAGTAACGTCCATTGCTAGCTACACATTTCCCCATCTTCCAGGTAATTTGTGGATACCGTCCCAATAGAACTTTTCTTGTTTTGAGGCAAACCATTCAGAGACCCAATTCTCCACTTCTTTGTATGTTTTGAAGTGCTGCTCAGAAAGTGCGAGTGCCATCGATCGGAACAAGTGGTCACCTGAAGGAGCAAGGTCTGGTGAATACGGGGGGTGGGTTAATACTTCCCAGGCAAGATCTTTTAACGTGTCTTTAACTGGTTTTGAAGTGTGTGATGGTGCGTCATCACGAAGCAAAATTACTTTGCCGTGTCTTCTGGCACTTTCTGGTCGTTTTACAATCAAAGCGTGGTTCAAATTGACCTGGAAGTTCTTTGCCTTTCACATCGAAATCATCACTTTTAAAGCGTTTAAACCAGCGTTCACAAGTATCTTGAAATGGAGCATGTTCCCCATAAGCTTCCCAAAGTATATGATAACTTTCAGCAGCACTTTTCTTCAAAATAATTAAAACTTCCGGCAAATGCTCTTTTTTTGGGCACGAAATTCGACACTTTTAAGTGTAAAAATATCTATGATGTTAACACCTTCAGAAAATTTGACATATGAAGTTTTGAAGCTTGCTGTCAATACAACAAAATAGCATACATATCAAATCGCATCTATATCAACATATGTGTAACTCCATCTATTGAAAAAAATCTGCATTATTAACCGGTACACCTGGTAAGCATCTCCTCCTCCGTGAAGTGGGAAGAAAGACAGCTAACAGAGTTGCTGTAAGGGTTAGAGACGATGATGCACCTGGTAGGGCCCCCACAAATGGTAGTCATTCTTCAATATACTTGCCAGCTTCCCACATCTCTGTCTGGACTCTTCTGCCATTTCCTGGGCGCCCTGCCCCTCCCCCTGCCGTCCTGGCTCCCGCCGTATCAGCCAGGCGTTCTTAGCTGCAGACAGTGGGACCCACTGGAGCTAGTTGGTGCGGGGGGGGGGGCGGGGGGAGGGAGACAGCTCACAGATGTGGGCCCTGGTCCGGCTTCCAGGAACTGGGACGGAACTGGCTCCCGGGGGGACCTGCCACCTCACCAGGATCAGGAAGCTGCCGGCTTGGCTCCTGCCTCCAGACCCAGCTCCCTTGGGCATAATCCACGCCACCAACACGGCGCCCTGCTGCCTACGTCCGTCTCGGGGAAGTCAGCTCCGAGGGCGTCTCCTGCCGGAGCGTGGGATTCGCTCACCTGACCCCAGCAGGCCCTCTGTTGCCACGGTGGCCTAAAGGGGACAGCCGCAAATGGAAACCTGATGACACCCAGAGGGTGGGGAGAGGGGCGAAACCTCTGGGCAGCCTCAGCGTGTGGGTGGGGGGCAGGCAGGTGCGCGGGCGGGAAGGTGCGTCCCTCTGTCCTGGTCCCACAGACAGACGGGGACTGTGACAGGCTCCAGTGACCGCCTAGCCGGGCTCAGACGGGAGGCAAAGCGTGAGCCACCCACCCTAGGGGCATGTGGGAGGTGTGTCCTTCGTGGCTGACGCTTAAGGAGATGCTTGGGATGGGGTTCAGGGCACGCTCCCTCCAAACATGGCACCCGGCATGCCGAGGACTCAGCTGACGGAGCCTGACAACAGCAGAGGCAGGAAGCCCAGTCTGACCCCACTCCCTCCTGTGAAACGCCACAAAACCCTGGAGGGAGCGGGGCCCGCCGACACCCCCAGAAAGGAGCACCCTTATTTCTGAAGACAGAGGGGCGGAGAAGAACCCAAACAGGCCTTGCTCTGTTTCCCGTTGACTGTGTGGACTCGTGCTGTCTGATCCCAACCCTCCCCCTCCCCCTCCCCCTCCCGCTCCCCTGCCTGCAGGAAAGCACTCAGCTAACTGCTTCTCTGGGCCTGCTCCTCCTCAGGAAGGGTCCCGGGTCATGAGACTCAGTTACAAAAATCTCTGTGTTTGCCTCCTGTTCAGGCCCAGCCAGGGACCCTGAGAAGGTGGCGGAAAACCTGCCCCCCCGGGCATGTAACTCTCATCTTGATGGGAGCTTAGGCAGCCTCAGGCAGCGCAACAAACAGCGCCATTGCTCCGGGTGCAGCAAAGGGAGACGTGGTCAGGAAGGGCTGCAGACAGGCCAGCAGCCTGGGCAGGTGCCCTGGGCAGGTGCCCGTGGTCAGGCCCCAGGGGCTGCCCTGCTTTTCTAAGCGGCTGCCTGTTTGCCCACGGGATCTGGACGTGTCGGCACAGGCTCTGGCTGGGCTCACAATCCCAGCCTTTGCGCTGAAGTGAGGGACCCGTGGGCTGGAGAGTAGGGTCCGGGGGTCACACACATACCAGACGCGGGAACTAGAGCGTGAGGCCCTCTCCTTAGGGATGAGACCCAATGCCCTGCGGGTGCAGGGGCCACTGCAGTCACTCCGCGCTCGCGATTCCGTGGACACTTTACACGGAGACAGAACAAGCCCTCGCTGGGCGGCTCCGCTGGTTAGAGCATCATTTCTATACACCAAGGCTGCAGGTCCGATCCCAGGTCAGGGCACGCACCATGAATGCAGAAGCAAGTGGAACAACACATCAGTGTTTCCCTTTCCCCTTCTGTGCCCCCTCTCTAAAACCAATAAAAAGCTGTACGTTAAACAAAACAAAAATAAAGATAAATGGTGCTTCTTGCTCAGCCGAGAGCAGGCGTCCTCGCCAGCACCCAGCCCGCTCTCTGGGGTCACGGGCTCCATGGCAGGGTTTCCGGCGGTCTGTGAGCTGATCGCCGCCGTGCCCGGCTTTGCTGCAGGGAAGGCAGGGGCCGGACTCGCCCAGAGCCCCTCAGGGACGGTGGCCTCGGGGTCTTCCCCGTCGCTACGTGCAAAGGCTCATTTTCCTGGACGCTCAGCTGCCCCTGGGACCCACTTAGGAAGGCACAGAGGCGGACGAGCGGACGGAGGTGGCGGACGGTTACTGGAAGGCACCGCTCTCCCCGCCCCCGGCCCCCGGGACCGCCTGCCAGTCAGGCCTAAGTATAGCGCGGCTTCCCAGGCCCGCCGCACGCACCTTCGAACAATGCCAGGAAGGAGGCCTCATTATAGCCTCGGCTGCCAGGGCCAGGCTCTCCCTGGGTGAAGGGCCACCCCTGCCCCCGGCTGGGCTGGGCACGCTCGGTCCCTTCCTTACCGCTGGACTCGGTGGCGCCCAGACTGCGTTACATAACAGAGAGGGGTCCCCGGTGGCTCGGAAGGTGTGGGGCTCGAAGGGCAGTCCCACACCGAGACGATTTATGGGCTCATTCCTGAGTCACATTCCTTTCCTTCACTCCCTTATAATTACTATAATTACGGTGACAGACAGACACGCCCGGGACAGTTTCGGTTTATGCCTATTGGGTCAGCTTGTTAATAACACCCCTTTTCACTCTCAGAACGGCGGCTGGGTGACGAATGCCACGGTCTGCCTGGAGGCGCGGACCGAGATGTCCCGGGTTCAAGGGGGAAGGGATAGGGAGAAGCCCTTCCCACACCCGCGAAGGAGTGAGGAGCTGCCTGCTGTGCACCCTCAGGGCTCCGGGCAGCCCCGTGGCCGCAGCTGCCGGGCACCGGGCGGACGGCCTGGCCAGGCGGACCTGTTGGCCTGCTCAGGGTGCCGAGGCTCCCAAAATCCAACCATTCCTGCATCGTTGACCATGAAGCTGACCTATGCTCACCTTGCTGCTGGCCTCCAAGCCCCAGGCCTTCTGGTCATGGGTTCAAGAGAATGTCACCATCTGCCAGGAATGCTGCTTTCAGGGCCTCCTCACCCGCTGTGAGGCCTGTTGGTCCTGCCATTCTAATGATGCTCCCCTGGAGCGATGGGGGTGGAGAGGGAGGACGTGGCGTGGTCTTGAGTCTCAAAGATCTAAAGCCCCCAAACTAAACCCTCCCCACCCACCCCAAGACCAGCTGTAACGAGGGGCTTTCGAAACCCCCCAGCCCTGCCGCATGTTCCTTCTGCGGAGATGGTGGGGGCCACGGGCTGGGTCTCATTTGTTTTCATTGTTTATGGGGCTGGTTCTCCTGAGCCTGCGTTGGTGACAGGCCCTCTCCAGGGGAAACGCGCACGAGGCTTGCTGAGTGAGGCCGCTCCGTAACTCATCAGCTCTGGCTAAAAGCTGCGGAGCTCACGGATCATAATGAGGCTGTCAACACAGCCCTCCAGCCGGTGAGAAGAGCTTATCGGGGCTTTTTCAAATGCCCATCTTCTGTGAAGATGCTGGTGGGGTTTCTGCATGTACACCCAAAAGTGCCTCTTCAGCAGCGTTTACTGCAGAGAACGGAGACTGGAAACTAGGGTGACGGCATTCAACAGACGCAGAGGTGACCATTAGGGGATGAAAGCGTGCTTCAGATTTAATTTGTAAAGACGGGGCGCTGGCCAGGAATCACTGTCCGAAAGCTCCCCATGCATAGTCCACGCCACCCACATCCACGGCGGTGGGCGCAGACTCTCAGCTCCTGAGGATCCTGCGCGGTGGATCTCGGAGAAATGCGAGGAGGCTGCGGAGATGTCCCGGAACGCCAAGACTGTTTGAACACGCCGTTACTGACAAAAACGGCTCTTCGAATTCTAAGTCAAAAACCCCGACTTGTTAGCGAATGTGTGGCTGTGCCAGTTCTCAGACTTGTAAACACAATGTGGGACAGGGATAAAAATAGATTTTAATGTTCCCGGGGCCCGGGAGCCCCGGGCTGAACACCAGGCCCATCCGGCCACCGCCCGAGGACTCAGGTCCCGGACACACACGCCTCTCACCCTGTTGCCTCTAGAACTTTGAGCCTCTTCCACCTGGAAGGCCGTCTTCCTAGCCTCCACCTCTGAAATCCACCCATCCCCCCTGGTGAGGTGGGACCAGATGCAAAGGTCGGCGTGGGTCCCTCCCTCGGGTCCTGGGGCCAGGGTTTGCTCATGTTATCACACTCGCAGGAGTGAGTCTACGTGGTGCAGGCTCCCTGCACACCCACTCCCCCAGCAGAGAGCCCCCAAGGCATCTTCCATCCAGAGAGCTGTTGTGGGGTTCAAACCATGGAGGAGGCAGAGCTTCATTCCTTTCTGTGGCTGTTCCCTGCCCCCACTGAGCTGACTTCCAGGACGCGGAAGAGGGTGTCAGACCCAGGGCTCTGCTGTCTGCCAAGGACGCGCAGATACTTGGAAAGGTCTCCCGCGACCTCCCCACTGGGATCTTGTTCCTTTTTACTTAGGAAACAAGGGCTGATTTTTCTGGGTTTCGAGAAGAGAACTTGCTCTTTGGTTGCAATGACAGACAGGGTCACCAGAGCGGACAATGTCCCTTTTCTTAGAGGGGGGCAGCCTCAGCAAAGGACGGTAGCCCCCCCCCCCCAGAGAAGGCCCCAAGACCCCTCCATCTCACACACACACACACACACACACACACACACACACACACACACACACAGCGAAGAACAAGGATCTGACCCCCAAAAGAGCCTGAAGCAATGGGGTCACCGATGAACACCCCTGGCCCGAACACAGCTGCCCAGGGCCGACCCAGGGACCTGGAGCGCTAAGATCGCACGGCTGTGGAGACACCCTGCCTGCTGTTCCCCATGGGAAACGCCCGCATTCGCGGTTACCAGCTTATTTGTAACCGGTGGACGTCAGGCACAGGAAGGAGCCAGGAGGGGGCAGTTTTCTCGCGTGAATGACGACGGGCAAAGCAGAAAGCAGCTCTGCACCCCGAGGGTGATGGCTGGGCCTCCCAGGAGCTGCAGGGACCGCCGGTGTCTGAAGTGTGAGCACCCCTGAACTCCCAGGTGGGCTAGTGGGGTGCTGGGACAGCCTCATGTACCACTGATGTTCCTGCAGCCACACACACAGCGTGGGCAATGAGGCGGCCCTGACACTGGCATCACTTCCTGTGATTTACCCGCACCCACATTTAGCAGCCAGGGACCTCTCTCGGGGACCAGCGGCTTGTGCGGGGAGTATCCCCAGCCTGGGAGGAGGAGGTTGTTTAGTGGTGTCCGGGGCAACCACGGCCTAGAGTGAAAACCCAGTGAGAAGAACGTGTCTCAGGTTTCCCGGTCACCCTCCTAGGCCTTACGGATCTTCATTCTTGAATCGGTGTTTGTCCCAAACACGGTGACCACCTCGGCCCCAGCAGGGTCAGGGGTGGGTGACCTGGGAACACTCGGGACTTTCTCCTTCCACCTCATTATCCAGCCTGTGACCCAGAAAGCGCCCTGGAGCTGGGCTGGAGGAGAAGGCAAGGGGCAGAGCGAGCAGCTGGTGCCAGCCTCACACACTGCAGTCCTGTGGGCAGGGGCGGCGCGGCCTCTCAAGGACACGGGAGGTGACCAGGAAACCCCACAGGGACAAGGAGCGGGAAGGTATCCCTGGCAAGTCACCCATAATCCGTTCCCACAACGTAATCCGTTTGTTTCACATATTTTTTAAATTCGGAAGCAAAGCATCCTTCTATTGCAACACTTAAACTTCAAAGTGTGATGCAACGTTTAAACAGAAAAGCTGTCTTTCTGGACGAGAAGGTCACATCCATGTCTGGAGGGAGGTCTCCAAGGGCGGGGACCGCAGGTGGCGATTGCTCAAGGCCCGAGTGCTTTTTAAATCATCTTATTGGGCTCTGACCGGTTTGGCTCAGTGGATAGAGTGTCGCCTGCGGACTGAAGGGTCCCAGGTTCGATTCTGGTTTAGGGCATGTACCTTGGTTGTGGGCACATCCCCAGTGGGAGGTGTGCAGGAGGCAGCTGATCGATGTTTCTCTCTCATCGATGTTTCTAGCTCTCTATCCCTCTCCCTTCCTCTCTGTAAAAAATCAATAAAATATATTTAATAAAAATAAAAATAAATAAGTCATCTTTTTGGATGTCAAAGGCTCGGAGGCTGTTAGCTGCTCAGGGCTGCCCCACACCTGGGCTGACACGCCTGGGAAAGACACCATCTGTACAGACAACTGCGCTTTAGCTCTCATCTCAAAAGCGGTATGTGTATGCCCGCAACGACTTCAGGGGTCTCGGGGCCTTCACTCTGTGGGGGGGGGAGGGGTGAGGGGGGCCTACAGTCCTTCGCTGAGGCTGCCCCCCTCTAAGGAATGGGACATTGTCTGCTCTGGTGAGCCTAACTGTTGTTGCAACCAAAGCAGCGAGTTCTCTTCTTAAAACCCAGAAAATACAGGTAAGAAAAAAGGGGTGGGCTGATGACCCTTACACTTAGAAATTCGACGTCTTGACTTTTTATTGTGGCCCCACCTCCGAAACTGGAACCTGCAGGAATGTTCAGTCACATGACAGGGGAACTAAGGCTGCAGATGGAATTCAAGGTGCTAATCAGGTGGCCCTAAGATAGGGCGAGATTAGCCTGGGTTGCCCAGGAGGCCCGGGCACCACAGGGTCCTGCCCACAGGACCATGATCAATGTTTCTCTCTCATGTGACTACAGCTCAGGGAGAGGGGGCCTCGAACCATGAAGTCATACACCTGTGTCCTTTTAGGCCACTAAGCGTGGTATTTTGTTACAGCAACCACAGGAAACGAATACAATCCTTTTAGTTCCTTTTCTCTGCATATTTTCACCAAAAATCCGGGACCGCACTGTATGTAACGTTTTGAATAATCTCTGACAAAGCATAGCAACCAAGCGGGAAGTCACACATCCTCAGCACACGGCGGGACTAGCTCAGAGACCACAGCTCCCACCACGACCTCTAACACAACGGCCCCGGGTATCCTAGCCTCCGTCACTCCCTCCCCAAAGGCAACCTCTCTTGACATCTGCACCATCGCCTAGCTTTCCTGTTCGTGAACTTCGTAAGTGGAATCATACACGCACACAATGTTTTCTTTTTTATTGAGGAAATATTTACACAGTGAAAAGCACGTGTTAGGTCTGTTTTTCACATACACAAGCAGACACCAACCTACACCCTGTGGATGGATTAAGATAAGGGCCTGTTGCCTAGCAGCCAGTGTGGCTCAGTGGTTGAGCATCGACCTATAAAACCAGGAGGTCAAGGTTCGATTCCTGCTCAGGGCACATGCCCAGGGTGCAGGCTCGAACCCCGGTGTGGGGCGTGCAGGAGGCAGCTGATCAGTGATCCTCTCTCATCATTGATGTTTTCTCTCTCCCCCTTCCTCTCTGAAATCAATAAAAATATATTTTTTAAAGAGAGATAAGGGCCTGTTCCGGAAGCCCCCCTACCTCTGCCCCGCCCATGTCCCAGGCCCCCATAACCAATTTCCCGACCCGCACACAGCATTCCCGCTGCCTGGTTTTAGACTCTGTGTAAATGAAACCACAGTCCGCTGAAACCTGCTTCTCCCCTCGCTCATCCTAAGCCCTTCCCACTGTACCTCATGTAACTGACCTCCCCTTTGGGCCTCTGGTTGCTTCCAGTTTGGGCTAATTTTGAGAATTAAGTATCTTTCACTCCGAGAGGGTGTAGGTCTGCCTCTGGCTCCTCCCACGGTCCTCACACCAGCCACTTCCGTAACTGGTTGTGCAAGGCCAGGTCTGACGGGAAACTGAGGACCGCCCCCCCCCGCCCCCTCCCCAAGACGACTGTCTTCTTAGTCCCACGACGCAGGCCACTTCCTCTCCCTGCAGCCTGGCCACCAAGGGCACTTCCTCTCGGAGCTCAGCAAGGGGGCTGAGGGCTGCAGGGACCGGCCTCGGTCCCGGGCTTCCTGTTCTCATGCAGGAACTGTCCTCTTGTGCTCCTTGGAAGACAAAGAATGCTCCTCAGTGAACACCAAGTAAACAAGTCCACTCCTCTCTTCTGGGGAACAGACAGAAGGCAACGGCGAGGCAGTGTGCCTGCAGCCGGTTCCAACGATTGTGCTGTTTGTACGGGAAGTTCGGAACTGAGCAGCACAAGGTACTCCAAGGAAAGTATTTGTAAGCCGACAAACGCTGAGTTATGATACCACTTTCCAAAAATGTGCAGATTGGGATATTCGTGTTCTACTGACTTGGCTGATGTCGTGGATGACTAGCTGCTGACCTGCAGTGAAACGGGGGACCCTGATGGCTGGGGACGAGCAGTGTTAGAAAAAGGAACAGGCCAAAATGCAGTCGCTTTGGCTCAGCCGCGTCAGCAAACCCAAACCTTATAACCAACCTAAGTGCAGTTGCAGCTCCTCCCAGGCGCGCAATTTCAAACCAATCAGTCTGGAATGTCCTGATCAATACTAGTGAGGTGATCTGCCGGGGAAGGCCCTGCCATCCCCTCCCCGCAGGGACCTGACTAGAAAGGGTCCTTTCTCTCCTTTTGCCGACTCCCCTGCCCCACCCTTCCAGCTGTAAGACCCCCGGAGCTCCCCTCCGCTGTCCGACGGGAAGCGCCCAGCTTGTAAGAGCCCAGCAGACACCTCCAAGTTTATTGGTTGAACGCTGTCCTTGAACAGCAGATACCAAGTACCCGTGGGTCATTTTGCTCCTTTTAGAACATGCGGAGCGGTAAATGGTTCCAAGGCCGGGTATGAAAAATAAACGCTACAGGAAGTAGACAGTCAGTCACTGGGAGGCAGCGAAACAATCTGATTAAACATCCTTCATGTCACCATCGTTTCTGTCTTGAGACGGTTTGAACAGAACGGAGATGAAATAACATTTGAAGTGAAACGACGCCTATACACAATAATCTTCTAACACTGGGGCCCCACCCCTCTGGCCTTGTCTCTTCATTTACCTGTCAGTGTGTGCACGCACGTGGGAGTGCGGGGGCAGAGGGGCTGAGAACAACGACATAAATGTCAACCCCATCATCACGTTCAGAGACGGTGGAATGAAACCAATCAGCAAAGGCCCTTTGTCACAGGGGCTTCCGGTGCCACTGATGGCGCTGGAACCTCTAAAGTGAAGCTGGAACACCCCCCCCGCCCCCCCACCCCCGCATGGGTCTACAGCGAGGGTGGCTGAATATATTAAGAGCCTTCATCCTGCCCCAGAACCTGAAGTCATTAAGACTCGACCTGCGGCTGCTTTTCTCCAATACACAGTGACGGGTCCCTGATGTAAAAATTACACCCCTGGGGGATGAATGAACTCCTGCAGGTGACGCACAAGCCATTGCTCTTGCCAGGGTGCAGCTGCTGACTGGACACAGTGTTCCCAGGGGACTCGGCTGCCGGGGAGGTGAGGGCAGGGCAAGGGGAGGGGGGACGGCTCAGGACTGAGGCCGGAGCCCACTGCGTTCCTGACTGAGGGGCAGATCTGAGTCATTTCAATTTCCCCTTCCTCGGAGGAGGGGTGTCAAGGGTGATTTCCTTGATTATTAGCAAAATTAGACCAAAAAAGGCAGGTGAAGGATTCCAGAAGGACTTCTTTTGTTTTGCTTTCTGAACTCCCCTATCTTCATAAAAGCAGAACCTCCCACAGAATTCGGTGTCATAAACCCCCTCCCGAGGCGGGGTCACAGCCTGGGAAGACTGACTCCTGTCACTGGCTGAGACCCGGCACACCACGCACCCTCTAGGCCTCCCGCCTGGGAGAAGTGTCCAGGGCACATGACAGTGCCCGCCCTGGCTCCGAGGTGTGGCCTCAAGCCAGCAGCTGGGCTGGTGAGAAATGCAGGGTCCCAGGCCTGCTGCCCAGACCTGCCCGACAGACCCAGGGGATTTGTGCGCACACTGCTTGGGAAGCGCTGAACTAGGCAGTACACACATTTATGTTCTTAAAACAAAAATGCCACTGTACGGGCTTCCTGACCAAGTCATGTGTCTTACCAAGACAGACGTGATGCCGAGGTCCCAGAGGGCTCCTGAGATAAACACCTGGTCTAACCAGGAGTGGGACAGAGCCCGTGGTACGACATAATGCACAGCCTCCTCTGGGATGAGGCTGGCATCCCTGATGCCATCTGCAAGGCTTCTGGGAAACCAGTCACCCGCCCAGCGGGCGGTCAGGACCTGTAGCCAGCGGCCCTTTTCGTGTTTAGCTGACGGCGATAACCAGCCTATTTCCTAGGAAATACCCCGCCTCTCCCCTGGCACTGGAGACTAGAACAGAGCTTGAACACATACTCAGGGCGGAACGGCCTGAAGCCTTCTCTCCCTCATCTATGAAATGGGAACGGACAGAGCGCTCACTGTGCTGACCTTGTGTGGTTAGGCCGAGGCTCCCAGGACGTGGGGCGGGGGGGGGTCAGCGAGAGGTGCAGAGAAGGCCAGCCAAGACGCAGCAAGCCCGCGAAGGGAGAAGCAGAAGGAAATGCAGAGCTGCGCGCCAGGCGCTGGGGACCCTGGCAGGTGCCTCACACACACTGACTGCAACGCAACAAGCCACCCCACAGGGCGGGTGGGAGGGGCGCCGCGGAGGCTGCGAGAATCCACCGGAGAGCAAGTCAGCAGGCAAAGGCGAATGAGCCAAAGGAGCAGCACAACCTGCTACTCAGAACCGGGCGGCGGGTGTGCGTGTGCGTGTGCGCGCGTGCGTGTGTGTGTGCATGTGTGTGTGTGTGTGTGTGTGTGTGCGCGTGTGAACTTGGAAGACCGAGCTAAGCGACCTGCAAACGGTCCTGGGGGAGGCCTGTGGGAAGGGTGGGCGGGGCGGGGGCGGTTCCCCCTCAGCCTCTGATCCCGCGATGACAACACTAGCGCATTTTCGCTTCAGGGGAAACCAGTCAAACACCAAGCAGTGTGACACAGTTCAAATGACCAGCGGAAGGGAGCCCTTTAGTTCGTCTAGACTTACTATCTTCTTCTCACCTCCCTCACTGACCTGCAAAGGGAGGGCTGACGGAATTTGGAACAAAGACAGCACATTGGTGAGGCCGTTCGCGGGAGCTTTGCCCACAGCTCACGTGGGCACACACGTCAGTTTGACTTAAAGAAATGCTCCCGCTGGGGGCAGCCAGCCTCGAGCAGGGTCAGTATCAAAACCCCAAGTCGTGGCTTTGTTAACAAGGAATCTGTGGTGCCAAGGAGGCCCGGGTCTTATTTTAATTCCACGCGACGTTCTCAATGTCCTGCTGATGGCGGCTGCCCTCCTGAAGCGGCGTTGCGAACCACCACACTGCACGACGGACGGGACGGCCCGGGAGACACGTGACCCTCCGGCAGCTCATGCGGCTCCGCTCTCATTAAACTTGCAATGAAGAACGGTTCCCTGTAGATGCATAAGTCACCTGAAGAAGTACTAGGACGAGTAACTGTTTTAGATGCGTTCACTATGTGCAACCACACAGGGCCCTGCCTCGCAAGGGTGCCTGCCGGGAGAATGCACCGGTAGCCCTCTGGACAGCAGTTCACATGACTTCATTAAAACTTACCTGCCCTTTGTGGGAACAGCAAGCAAGCACACAGTTCCTCCGGGATGCAAACAGGCAGGAATACAGAGGGGGGCTTCATGGGGTGGCGTGCATGGCGCCAAGGGGCGGAGTCCCTGCCCCTCGAGGTGGGCAGACACGTGCAGGCCTCTCTGGCTTCACCTCCGAGGTGAAGGCACGAGGTCGGTGGCAGGAACTGACCTGTCACATCCGAATGTTGTTTTCCATGTCACTCGCCCCCGTCAGGAGTCAGCAGAGCCAAGAGCAAGCCTCCTACAGCTGCCGGGCGGCGGGGGGGGGGGAGCTCCCTCTGCAGGCCTGGGGTCGGCTCAATGGGCCAATCTGTCAGCACGGACAGGAAGTACTTATAACGCAGCCTACCGTTAAGGGGAAAGGGTCCCTAAAAGACGAGGAGAAAATGAGCCACTGATGCCCCTCACTGTAAAAGCCAACCTCTTCTACAAGGCCCTGCGAGACCTGGTCCGGCTCCCCCCACCTCCTCCCAAACCCCTCTTGTCCACGCTCCTCTGGACTGGCTGGACTGGCTACCTGTGCACTGGCTGTTCCCTCGACCTTGAATACGCTTCCAGGCTGTCCAGACTTACTCCCTGACTTTAGGATTGGGGCCTTTCCTGACTACCCTACCTAAAAGTGCATACCCGCCCCCCCCCGCGCCCCCAACCTGGCCCTGTGGATTCCTTCTCCCAAAGCCCTCGCACCTCACCTCCCCTCACTGGGAGGGAAGCCCAAGGTGGCCACCGGTGAGAGCGCAATCCGACGTCTGTCTGTCCGTCAGAAAGCTGTCTCGGGCTTGGGAGCCAGGGAACACTCAGCTCTGCACCGGAATTATACTGCCAGAGCCTAAGCCTCCTTCTCGGAGTCTATGGCACTTTCTGACGGGCGACAGCCAGCCATCGAAGCCGCACCGGCTCCAACCACCTTCGCTCGGTCTGACACGCACCTTTCGATTCCCAGTGTGAGCAATGCTCCGGCCGCCCTGCAGCCCCTCTACACCCGTGTGACACGCTGGCCGGGACTTCAGATACTGCTGAGCGCTGCACCGACTCCTCCTCCTCAGGCTGCACTGAGTGAAACCGGCCGTCGTCACCCGCAGAGAAGCTCCACACAAAGCCACCTGGAACGCACTCTCATCCCCCAGGGCCACGGGCCCGGCCACGTCCCAGGACTGTGTCTGGTTGGGGGGGAGGGTCCACGTGACATCATAACACTTCCCAGGAACTGTATGCCACCGGGCAACCTGGCAGATTCTGAAGAAAGAGCCCAACCCTGCAGATGAGCTTCCTACAGAACTTCCCAGTGAAATAAGGTCCTGGCTAAGTTACAAAAGAAAACCCCAAATGCTGCATCAAGTTACAAGAGGACAGTCTGGTGTGAGGCTGCGCCCCCTGGTGGACAAAGAGAGAAGTGTAAGACCTTGACTTGCTGTAACTTCCTTAGCCTCCCCTGCGTAAGATAGTCCCTCCTCGTCCTCACCTCCCTCTTCTCGGCACCCACCGATGGGGGTACTCAGTACCCTCCTCGGTCCATCAATGTCCCAGCAAATGAGAAAGCAGAGGCAGGCGAAGGACACCGCGTCATGCTAGAAATACGAGGCAACAGCTCAGGGGAATCTGATCAGGACCTAACGCTTTTGATTAACCTGCCAAACCAAATGCTGACCCGGCTCCCCACCCGAGACTGCAGACACGGGGCCCACAGCTGCTGGGCCAGACTGACACCAGGCCCGACAGGCAAAGCGGCCCCGTAGCCACCGTGAGGAAGCAACATCTGCACTCGAGAGGCAGCGACTGGGCATCCACATTTATCCCAGAAATACCAGTTATGTGCCAATTACCCTGCACCTGCCACCTCTCACACAATGTGTGACAGGCAATCATTGCACTTTCTCCCTCGAAAGACAAGCATGTAGTCAGTAGCCCAATCGTGAACACGACGAGGGTGAAAAGGCCCAGAGCCCACAGAAACCCCACCTCGGGAGCAGGCAGCACCCCAGACCCCGAACGCTCCCACACAGCAGCACCCAGCCGGTGAGAGCTGGCAGTGCTCTGGAATTCCAGGGAGCGTAACTGACGATGAGCGACGGTCACACACACGTCCCAAGTGCTCCCAAGGCGTCACTGGATCTGCTCATGGCGAACCCTCGCCAGGCTCACCTGGCAGGAGTCACCATCACAATCGTTGGCCCATTTTACCAAAGAAATCAAGGTACGGACGTGGCTCCTCTGAACAAGGTGACCACCCTGACCTACCCTAGCCACCCCTTCCCATCAGCCTAGCAGGGCGATGGTCATTTCTGGACAGTTCACGCTCCAAGGGTGACAGGCCCCCAGCGCTCACACTTCCTGTGGAAGTGGCTCTGAAAGTCACTTTCCTGGGGAACAGCGCTGCCATCCACGGGTCTCAGAAGCAGAGGCGACGCACAGAAAACGAAGTGAGTGAAAAGTCTCCTTGGAGTCCGACTCCATTTATTCACATCCATACAGAACGGGGGCTTGTGCAGGCAGCATTCAAAAATGAGGGGGTCAGCGATTCAACCCAATAGACCTGGCAGGTCCTAAAACCAACGACATCTCAGGCCCCGAG
Source organism: Ia io (assembly GCA_025583905.1). Classification (NCBI taxonomy): domain Eukaryota; kingdom Metazoa; phylum Chordata; class Mammalia; order Chiroptera; family Vespertilionidae; genus Ia; species Ia io. The sequence continues at coordinate 2,601,531 of JAJQQW010000020.1, forward strand.
AGCCAGGCAGAAGTGAAATCAGGTTCTCACGCAGCACACACCATTTCTGGAAAGTCACCTGCGAAGAAAGTGCACTTCATCAGTTTCCATCCTACTTCAGAGCCCAACATTCAGAGAAGCTACAACTTAGTGCCACCAAGTGCCCTCCAAGATCTAAACTCCACCTCCATCCGTAATATGTGGGCGGTGCCCGGGGTGACCCTGCTTCCATCAGCCCCTCCTCTTTTCAAGTCTTCGGGGTCCCTGACCCCGAGGGCTGGTACCTCCTACTTCCAGGCAGTGGACTCCCCTGCCCATCCTCTCCAGCCTGCAGTGTGCACACGGCCACCTGGGCCTTCCCCGGGAAGCGGCCTGCACTGACACAGCCCCCATAACCCAACACCAGCCTCCCATTCCTGCATCTTCTTCCCTTCCTCACGCCATGTTTCCCCAATCCTTCCCCAGCTCCTGAGCTCCCCACATCCGCTCAAGCACTTCCGTGCTTCCTGCCTTTAGTTTCAAGTTTCATCAGCTGCAAACAGCCTTTACAGGGTCACACCCTGATGGGTCCCCCTTCCCCACGTTCCAAGCACTCACTGCTGCCCGCCTCTCCAGATCTAAGCCCTGGCCAGCAGGGACCACTCTTCTTTACACCCTGCCTGGCTCCCGGTCAGTGCTCTGACCCCTGCAGGCGCTGAGATGCGCTGAAGATGTCACTCCCTATGTGCTGGCAACGAATCAGGCGAAGACGAAGACGGAGAGAGAACGCCGCTTCCCAAGTCGCAGGCTGACCCACAGCCGGAAAAGAAACTCGTGGTTCCACAGCAGTCACTCCAGTGGGATCCTCAGAAGTCAACACAGACTCTCCCCAGAGCGAAAGCCGTCTGGGAATTCCCCGGGGTGGGGGGGGGGGGGGGGGGGGGGCGCAGGGAGGAGGAGGAGCAGGAGATGTAGAAGGCACCCGTGTCATGATTCCCGTGGGGTGTCACCACGCCCTCCAATACACTCTAGCCCACGCTGCCCAACACAGCGGCTGCTCCATTCCTGCTCCGTTTAAAAAACCAGCTCCTCAGTGGCACCAGCCACACTGCTAGTTGGTGGCCGCTCTACCGGGCTGTGAGTACAGACCATGCCCATCACTGCAAAATGGCCTCAGTGTTGTTCTGCAAATAGTGTTCTTCTGAAATTACAGATTTCAGCACAGCACCCCTGTTTAAAACCCATGACGACCCCCATATTCTTAGGAAAGACCCAAATGCTCCGTGAGCCACAGGCCCTGTGTGGTCCAGCCCTTCCCCACCGTTCTCCTCCTTGCTTTCTCGGCCACCACGGCCTTCTTTCAGTTCATCCACCAGCCACACCTGCCAGACCACTGGGCCTTTGCACATGCTGCCCCCTGGCCTGCCCAGCGAACTCCTACTCATCCTTCAGAGTCCATCCTCAGGAACGCCTTCCAGCCTCCTCCAGGCTCCTGGGGATACCCGTTCCCCTGGAAAAACGTGCTTCCCTTCCGAGCAGTCCCCTCACCCTCCTCAGCGCCATCCTCTCGTCTCTCCCACTGGGCTGTAGGCCCTGAGAACAAGGGCCAGGGCTGCTTCCTTCACCTGTGCCCCTAACAATGAGGGTGGTGCCCGGCCAAAGTCACAGTAGATTATTTATTGAATCGACACTGTTCACAGGTTTTTGAAAACGACCTGCTCTCTGGTTACTAACCACAGCAGTTCTCCTTCCAACGTGAGGTCTTGTTTGCAGTATCATACATGATCATCAAACTGCTTCTAGAATGTTCACACCTGTTACTGCAAATCCAAAACCCAGGAAGAACGCCTCCCGGGAATTTGCTTTAGGTCAGGGTAGGGCTGCCAGGTACGAGGCTGCACCCGCAACGGGGCAGGTTCAGCAACACAGGAGCCTTTCCCCAGACCACGCGCCTGCCGACACCCCGCCCCCAGGCCTGCCGACACCCCCCCCCAGGCCTGACATGCCTGGATCCCCCAAACCGCGCTCGTTCCAAACGCTCTCATCGCGAGGAGCAGGAGGCAGCCGTCGTCGCCCGCCTTCTTCCCGCCGCCGCCGGGGGCTGGCGACTCCTCGTTTTCCGAGAACATCCTGGGGGGGCAGAGAGTAACAAGGAGGGTCCGATTCATTCGGGGTTTACACGCTCCCCGAAACCGCGCGGGCCGCCCAGCCGGGGACCCGAGGCTTTGCCGGCCTCTGCGGCGCCTCCTGCAACCGCTCACCTCAAACTTGGGGGCCCTGCGTCCGCCCGTTCCCGCGGCCTCCTCGGTCCAAGTCCCCGCTGCTAGGCGGGGAGCCGTCGCTGAAGTCCCGGGCCGCGAGCACGGGCCTCCCGCCATAGCGGGGTTTCGCTAGCGCCGGTGGCGGCGACAGGCCCGCGTCACCCCGGGGCCCGGGCCGGCGACCGCCGGAGCCGAGCAGGAACCTCCCCTCGGACACGAGCGAGCACGCGCCTCCACATCCTCCCAGCCTCGCGCCGAAACCCGAGCACACGCGCACTTCCGGCCGGAAGTGGCGACTTACCATAGAAACGGCAGCTAGAGGGCCGCCCGCGGCTTTTGAATCTGGGTCCTCCAAGGCCGTCTTAAAGGGGCCGCAGCCGGCGGGATGTTGGTTAAAGCGAATGAGCGCCTAGGCCCGAGGGGAGAAGCCTGGGGCAGGAGAAGCAGGAGGGAGACCCCGTCTCTCGGGAGCCTGCCAGGTGCACGTAGCTGAGCGTGCATCCTCCCCTTCCTCCTCATGCAACCCTGTGAAGGGAGCGGGTGCAGTGATCACCCCTGCTTTCCAGGTGGGGAAACCGGGGCGCCCGAGACGTGGGGTCCCTTTCCCAAGCTCCGCCAGCCCAGGCTCCAGCCCAGCACGTGCGCTCCTCACCAGCCGAGGCGGCAGGAAGGAGGCCGCTCGGGACCGGGTCCCCAGGCGGCGGCGGCTGCCTTTGCCTATTGGCACGGTGGGGTGCTGGCTGCTGACTGTGCCTGGTCCAGGGAGGGCTCCAGGAAGGGCGGCTTTGCTCCTCTGCAGAGGCGGGCCCTGCGCCTTGTCCCGAAGCACCTGGCTCCCTGGAAGGCCGCCCCGAAGGACAACAGCCGCCGGACTGGAACCCAGGAGGCATCTCGTCGACAGCAGCCTCTGACGCGTGCACGTTACTCACACACCCGCGCCCACCGTGTCCTAGCGCCTCCGGTTGTCAGTGGAGCTGGAAAAGGAAATCTACCCCACGTGGCCACCGCCCACAGCTTGGCAGGGCTGCCGCACCCGCCGCCACATTTCTTTTCTTCTCGCGCCCGCCTTTCCCAGCAGCAGCTACCGAAGGAGCAGCCGGCGCATGTTGTATGGATGCTTTCCCCTCCCGTGGATTAAGTCCGACCCACGAGGATGGCAGGGAGAGCCGGAGGCTCCAGCTGCCACAGTGCCTGGCATGTGGCATCACCAGCCGTCACTCGCACGACAGCTCTCCCGGGCTTCCCGCCTCACAGCCAGGGGGCCCCGCGTGGGGCTGGGCCTTGCTGGGCGCCCGCAGCCCCGGGAATGGCGTCCGTCTGAACCACCGGCCGCACACCGTAGTGCCCAGAGGGGTCCGAGGGCAGGCCTGGAAGTCACCCTGGCACACGACAAGGACAACAGCTACATCTTTGTCCATGTTACCGGGACATTAATGCAGCAGAGAGACAGAAAGAGCCAGAGACAGAGAGAGAGAGAGACAGACGGACGGACGGACGGACGGACAGGCGGAGGGAGGACTAAGGAAGGACTCTCAAGACAATGAAATAATTGGAAGTCCAATTTCCGCCTTTCGGGAGGGTCTATTTTTCCAGCTGCCACAGGGATGTCAGGGGATGTCGCGTGGGAAGGCGGTGCCCCGTGACCCTGCAGTGCCCATGCCCAGCGACAGCCCCGTAGGGTGACCTGTCGCCCATGTGTCCTCTGACCAGGTTCCTGCCACACATCACCCGTCGTTCGGTCGTGGTGGGAGGAGGCAGAATGTTTAACCCCCACACCGCCGTGCACGCCATCGCTGCCCGTCTGCTGGGCATGCCTCCTTGGACATAAGCACCCAGCAATGGTGGGGCCACAAGGAGGCGAATTAGGGGTCCCTTCCAAGGTGGGCTACTGCAAGCCCTCCTGGAGACTGTCGCACATCGACGGTCGTCACCCTGATGTTCTGGCTCTGACCAGGGGTTTCTACAGTAACGGTCAGGGGTGGAGCGAGGACAGCCGCCTGGAGTTGCGGGAGGGGAAGCTGATGGGCACCAGCCCCAGAGACAGTCTCCTGGGCTTCACAGGGGTGAGCAGGACCAACTTCTCGTCACTGGCCACACCTCGCTGACCGAGCAAGTCTGACCAGTGTACATTTTTTTGTCTGCTGTCTGTTCGCTTCCATAGAGTTTGGGTTCCATGATGGTAGGGAAGATTCTTTTTGAAAATCATTGTATCATCAGGGAAGGTGGGGGTGGGTGGGCGGATGGGAAGAGATCAACCAAGGAACTTGTATGTATGTACGCATAGCCCATGGACACACGCAATAGGGTGGGGGGGGGAGCGATAAGGGGTCAATGGGAGACAAAAAGGGACATGTGTAATACTTTCAACAATAAAGAATCTTAAATATAACAATAAAATAAAAATTATTATATCACCCGAAGACAGAGCAGAGCCTGGCATAGAGTGATGCTGAAGGTATTTTTTTTTAAATGTATTTTTATTGACTTCAGAGAGGAAGGGAGCGGGAGAGAGAGAGAGAAACATCAAGGATGAGGGAGAATCACTGATCGGCTGCCTCCTGCACGCCCCCCACTGGGGACCGAGCCCGCCGCCCGCAGGTGCCCTTGGCCGGAATCGAACCCGGGACCCTTGGGTCCGCAGGCCGATCCCGCGCCACCCGGGGCTGAAGGTAGCTTTGAACGCGGGCCCAAAGGGATGAGTACGGCTGGGTCTGCCGACCCTTAGAGAGCCGTCCCCACCGACGGCGGCCGCCTGCTCCCGGCGCGCTCCGCCCCTGTCCCGCCCTCTCTTACGTCTCCCAGAAACGCTCGCGCCTGCACCCGCCCGCGGACGCGGCCAGGACGGGGCGGGGAGCCGCCGGCCGCCCCTACCGCGCGCTGGGCACCGGCCGGCCGGCCGCGGGCCCCGCTCTGGCCGCTCAGCGTCCCCGGGTCACCACACCTGACGGCCAGGCCGCCGTCTGCCCCAGGCCTCTGGGGCCGCCTGGACAAACACTTAACAGGCTAAAAGGCTCCCCGGGACCAGGCCGGCCTGGCTTTCCAGAACGTTCCCTCACGGGACCGCGGGAAGCTCCAGCATCACCGGAAGGGCGGGTGGATCCCGGCCTCTGCTCTGGACCACGCCTCCCTGCGCGGAGCCTGGGAGCCACTAGGTGGCAGCAGAGACCGAGCCCAGACCAAGCCGGGGGCGGGGGCGGCTGGGGGGACCCAGAGGGCCCAGGCAGGAGATGGGAGGGCACCTGTCTCCATGGGAGGGGGGACCAGGGGGTCCGTGTGCGGTGAGAATGGGCCGGAAGCCCAACGTGTGGAGGCACAGGCGCCTCTGATAAGAAGGCCCCCTCGGGGAGTCGCCTGGGCCCCCCCCCCATTGAGAGGCAGGTGGCTTTCCAGCTCCCAGGTGGTCCTTGTGGGTGTCACAGGGCCGGAAGCTGCTTGGCCAGATGGTGCCCACCCAGGAGACCCAGGGAGATGGGGGGCGGGGGGTGGGGAGGGGCAGCACAGGGCAGAGCACAGGCCTCAGGGGCCTCAGGGGCCTGAGAGAACGACCCAGCAGCTGGTGAGCCCAGCCAGGTACCTCACCCTCCTCACCTGTGCATTGTGGGCAATGACCCTCCTCACCTGTGCATTGTGGGTAATGACAGTGCTTACCTGGCAGGGCCCCCCAGACAGTGCAAGGGAGGGAGCATTGTGCCTGGCACCCAACCCAGCCCAGTTGAAACTGCGCCCCCGCCCCGCCCCGGGGAGTTTTTAAACCATCCACGCCACCCCGAGAGCCTAAGAACATGTATTTTGTGGGGGGAAATACCAACAGCATTTCAGGTGTCACTTGGATAACATGTTTTTTATTTATTTATATATTTATTTATTTACTTTAAAATATATTTTATTGCCAAAACCGGTTTGGCTCAGTGGATAGAGCGTCAGCCTGCGGACTCAAGGGTCCCAGGTTCGATTCCGGTCAAGGGCATGTACCTTGGTTGTGGGCACATCCCCAGTAGGAGGTGTGCAAGAGGCAGCTGATCGATGTTTCTCTCTCATCGATGTTTCTAACTCTCTATCCCTCTCTCTTCCTCTCTGTAAAAAATCAATAAAATATATTTAAAAAAATAAAAAATAAAATAAAATATATTTTATTGATTTTTTTACAGAGAGGAAGGGAGAGGGAGAGAGAGCTAGAAACATCTACGAGAGAGAAACATCGATCAGCTGCCTCCTGCACACCCCCTACTGGGGATATGCCCGCAACCAAGGTACATGCCCTTGAGGGGAATCGAACCCAGGACCCTTCAGTCCGCAGGCCCACGCTCTACCCACTGAGGCAAACCGGACAGGGCAGATAACATGTTTTTATATAAGTCATGTGCTTTTCGTCCTGTCAAACCTTGGGAATTTTTATTCAGGAGATGTTCCTTCGCTGGGGAAATTACATGCGGCGCTGTTAAGCTCACCTCCTGTTGATCGTGTGGTTAATATCACCGAATAAAACACAGTTTAAAAGATGCGGTTTGCGGAGGCTCACGCCCCGAGTTTCCGAGTCAGCGGTTCCGGGATGGGGCCCAGGAATCTGCATGTCCAACCAGCTGTCCGGCGCGGCTGACACTGCTGGTCTGGGGACCCCCCTTTGAGAACCACCGGTCATTTGGATGCGGGGAATCCTCTTTCCAGGGCCAGCGATTGGCCCAGGAATGAGCATGTGACTGCCTTCTGACCAACGAGTGCTGAGAGGGAGTCTGCGGGAGAGCGAGGAGCGGGCTTCCCGCTCCCCTTCCTTTGACGGCTGGTCCCCGGGCTGGGTGCCTGGAGCTGCCGCAGCCACCCAGCAGCCCCGAGGGGAGCCGGCCTGGGGCCAGGCCAGCACCCTGGGGAGAGGGCACCCCAGGGAAAGAAGCTGGGTCCCTGTGACATCGCCGATCAGCTGACGCCCGCCTGCTCCCTGCCCTGCCCCCACAGTTAGCAACACCCCTAAGGATACAGCCCAATTGCTTCAGGGCCCTGTCGCTGCGGCTGAACGGACCCAATCCGACCACCGACAGGCAGCGGCCCAAACAGCGCGACAGATGCTGCCTCACGAAGCTTTTCTTGGTCGGAGCTGCTGTGTGAGGGCGGGAGAGAACGCTAACCGTTCTCCTTGGGCCCCATTTCAAGGTCAGATTGCCAGGACACAGGGACCGTCTGCCAGGCTATACTAGGAGTGTTGTGCGCACCTGCGGTGCCAGCCATCAGGCCAGCCGAGCGCTGGGTCTTCCCCGGAACGAAAGCCCCGAGGGGTTGAGAGACTTGAGGGAGGGGCTGGGAAGTGGGGCTGCATGCTAACTAACCTCGCGTGGGGAGACCGCAGGCTCCGAGGATGGGACGGGGTGCACGCTCCTGGGCTGGCTTAGGAGACCAGCCTTCGGGTACTGGGAGACGGACCCGCCTCCCCTCGGCTGCTTCGACAGCAGGACGCGCTCAGAACGCTTGGCCACGGCCCAAACCTCGCCTCGGCGGCGTGTTTCTGTGGACATGGCCTAAAATAAGAAAGGGGGGTCCCAGGTCCTCAGCACAGGCCACTCGGACCCCACCTCGTGACCAAAGTCCTTTCTCTGGCAAATACAGGCCCCAGAACAGAGGGGGAAGGTGACGGGGGAGAATAGGATGTCGGAGCCACTGCCTGCGGTGCATAGTGCTCAGCTGCACAGGGTCAGAGCCCCACTCTCAGGGTCAGAGCCTCACTCTCAGGGTCTGAGCCTCACTCTCAGGGTCAGAGCCTCACTCTCAGGGTCAGAACCTCACTCTCAGGGTCAGAACCTCACTCTCAGGGTCAGAGCCCCACTCTCAAGGTCAGAACCTCACTCTCAGGGTCAGAGCCTCACTCTCAGGGTCAGAACCTCACTCTCAGGGTCTGAGCCTCACTCTCAGGGTCAGAGCCTCACTCTCAGGGTCAGAACCTCACTCTCAGGGTCAGAACCTCACTCTCAGGGTCAGAGCCCCACTCTCAAGGTCAGAACCTCACTCTCAGGGTCAGAGCCTCACTCTCAGGGTCAGAACCTCACTCTCAGGGTCAGAGCCCCACTCTCAGGGTCAGAGCCTCACTCTCAGGGTCTGAGCCTCACTCTCAGGGTCAGAGCCTCACTCTCAGGGTCAGAACCTCACTCTCAGGGTCAGAACCTCACTCTCAGGGTCAGAGCCCCACTCTCAAGGTCAGAACCTCACTCTCAGGGTCAGAGCCTCACTCTCAGGGTCAGAACCTCACTCTCAGGGTCTGAGCCTCACTCTCAGGGTCAGAGCCTCACTCTCAGGGTCAGAACCTCACTCTCAGGGTCAGAACCTCACTCTCAGGGTCAGAGCCCCACTCTCAAGGTCAGAACCTCACTCTCAGGGTCAGAGCCTCACTCTCAGGGTCAGAACCTCACTCTCAGGGTCTGAGCCTCACTCTCAGGGTCAGAGCCTCACTCTCAGGGTCAGAGCCTCACTCTCAGGGTCAGAGCCTCAGCTGCAGGCCCCGGGAAAATGGGCAGCAAACCAGGAAGCAGCATTTGACCACAAAGGGGTAATTTGTGAGTCAGGCTTGAAAGAAGTCATTCGTGTGACATTTACAAAAAATCGAGGTAAAATTCACATCAGTGGACATTTCGGTGGCATTTTGTACACTCACCGTGTTGTGCAACCACCACCTCTATCAGGTTACAGCGTTTTCCATCACCCTAAAAATAAACATGGTCCCCTTAAGCAGCCACTGCCCCTCCCTCCTCCCCACGCCACGCACCCGTCTGCTCTGTCTGTGGGCTTGCCCTGGGCATTCATATCAATGGAGTCATGCAACGGGTGGCCTTCCGTGTCTGGCCTCATTTGTTTATAATGACGCTTCCAAGATCCACTCATGTTAGAGCATGCAGCAGCACTTCACGCCTCTATGGCTGCAGCCCCTTCCAGCGTTCATTCATCAGCTGATGGACTGCCTTTGGGTTGTTGCGAAGACGCTGAGGGAGCATTCGTGTACATGTATGTTTGGATACATGCCTGCTTTTCCTTCTTTTGAACATATTCCTAAGAAGTGTAACGTCTTACAGGGTAAGTCTAAGCCTGTGAGCACACACATGTTCACACATGCGCCCGCACACCCGTGTAAGCACACACATCTGAGACACCCACAGATGGGGGTGTGGGCGAATGTTACTGCTCTGACACCCCTGAGTCCACATCCGAGCTGCTAGAGGAGGCAGCCCCACGGGGAGGCCGCGCACAGGCTCCCACGCGTGGCAGAGACAGGATCTCCCACTGAGCGGGTCTGAGAGATGATGGCGTGTCCCAGCAGAGGGAACTCCACGCAGCCAGCAAGGCTGTGCTCCACGGTGGCCGGCCTCGGCCCTGAGCTGAGCCGGCAGCACAGGCACCCGGCCCCTGGCGGGTTAAGAACCCACGTGCGCAGACGAGGACTTGGGGGAATGAGCCTGGGACCGCGCTCCGTTTTCCTTCCTTGTAATTGTGCATTTTACAGGTTTTCTACATCGAAAACGCTGGGAGGATTGACTGAGTCAGTGCTGCTAAATGACTGAGAACAGGAATCGCTGCACTTACAGGTATTTGCTCTCATTGCGATGATTTCTGCTTACAACCAGGCAATGTTTAAAGAAACAAACCTTTCCTTCTTCCTCAGGATGAGAGCGTGTGCCAGTGAGCGGGCGGGAGGTCCGGCGGGGCCTGGGCAGGCAGGGGCCTGGGACATGGTAGGACAGGTAGTACTTCCTGTCCTGGCAATTGTCCCAGATGCAGTGGGAATTCCCTGTCTCCCCCGTACCACCCCCCCCATCCCCATCTGCTCTAGGAATTCTGCGAGGGCTCTGAAGTGCTCTCGGCGATTGTTGCCTGGGAAGGTATGAGATAGCACCTGGCTGGAGTCCAGGGACACCTAAGGAGGGCTTTTGTCCCCGGGGAGGTATTGTTTCCAGGCATCCAGGGGCCTCTGCCGGGGAAAAGCACTCAAATACAGGTTCTGCCCCATCACCCAGGACTGGGGCGGGGGGAGGGGACAGGTGGGGACTGAGGTCCTGCGTCCTCCCTGCCTCCCGCTCCTCCTGCAGGTCAGGAAGGGACCTGGACCCCAGGAGTCCAGATGCTGCACCTGCGAGGTTTTGCCACAAGGGGGAGCTCTGAACCCCTCCAGCAGGTGGCCGTGCAGCCTGGGAAAGAAAAAGGAAAATCATTTTCTCCTTCCGGGAGGGGCGATGCGCTGGACACAGTGGATGGTTCCCAACCCGGTGGTGCAAACAGGGCTGAGGAGGGGCTGACGGGCAGGTGTGGAGTCACGTCTCTGCCTTATACTCAGAGCAGGGCCTGAAGGCGGAGGCCTGGCTTTCAGCCGAGGACTGTGGCTGTGCCGGTGCGGGAGCTGCAGGCAGGAGGCAGAGCCTCCAGCGCCCACAGGGGCTGGAGGGAGCTGGCCTCCCAGCCTCGCTGTGGCTGCCTGGAGGCTCCTCGAGGGCAGCAACTGGGAGGGCGGGGGAGGGGGCCTGAATGTCTGCTCAGAGTCTGTCTGCTGGGCTCCCAGGGCCTCCTGTCACATGTGTGGGTGTGAGCGTGTGTGTGAGCATGTGGCTCTGTGTGGACGTGCATGCGTGAATGGCATGAGTTCTGACTACCCACCGAATGCCCGGCTGGCGGCCAGGGTGGACTGTCCCGCCCTGGGCATTTGAGGTGAAACTTGATCTCATCCTTGCTATCAGATCCCCGGGCTACAGCCCAGATCATGTGAACACACACAGACACACGCACACACAGAGACACATGCACACACAGATGAATACACACAGGCACATGCACACGCTGACACACAGATACGTGCACACACACCTCTACCGGCTGGAGATGCTGTGACAGACTCTCCGGTTACAAGAGAATCCAGAGGCCGGTGCAGCCAACCTCAGGCCCTGGCACCTGGCATGAGCTCCGCCGAGCGGTGACCGAAGCCAAAGCCCAGCGACTGGCCTGCCGATTCCATGTTCTGCAGAAGCGCCCCTCCTGTCGATTGCTCCCGATCGGGCTGCTGCACTTTTCTGGAAGGAGCAGAGGTGGCAGACGGCGGTCCCTGGGAGGGAGGGGGCTGGGCTTGGCCAGGCTGAATGCTCTGGAGACTCTGGCGCAGCCGGTGAAATCCAGGCACCACCCAGGGGGGTGACAGAGAGGCAACGTGACCCTCCTGCTCACCTGCAGGGCTGTGACCTCTGCCTGGTTCAGCTTCATGACCCTTTGACCTTGAAAACAGAGCTGAGAGCTTTCTGTTTCCATCCTGGATGCCGTGGGGTGGAAGGAGAGGAGAGACAGAGAGAGAGAGACGTGGATTGGTTGCCTCTTACACTAGCCCGGACGAGGGCCAGGGATCAAGCCTGCAGGGATCTAGTCCTTTGACCAGAATCAAACCTGGGACCCTTCCGTCCAGAATCAAACCCTCTATCCACTGAGCCAAACCGGCCAGGGCGCCAGATCCTCCGTTTCTGCAGAAAGAACACCAGCTCCTGCCCCCTGCAGCCCACTCCCCCCGCCCCTGACCGTCCACGGTGTCTAAGGTAGCGCAGGTGGAAAGGCCCAGAGCAGAGACTTGAACCCCGAGCCCAGCAGCCACGTGCGCGCCCCCTTGGTCAGTTACAGATGAGGAACTAGAAAGTGCGAGATGCACAAATGCTTCCCCACGGCCACGTTCAAGTGAGAACGTGTACGGGAGGCTCATCAGGGCTTAACAGCACCGCAGCGCTGGGGGCTGTGACTCCTCTCGACGGAGATAGAGCTGCTCCGCGGGGGCCGTCTGTCGGTTACCGTGCCCAGGTGCAGAGATTTCCAGGCCCGTTTCCCCGCATGCAGATGCGGCGGCAGCAGACGGAGCGACTCCTCCCAGCCGGGGCCCCGAGCTCCCGGGCTCCTGTTCCCGCAAGAGGAGTGAAGCGTTTAGAGCAATGCTCCACCCGTGGCTGAACATCACACTCCCCTGGGAGCCTTGCAAAATCCTGCTGTGGCCCGGCTGGCGTGGCTCAGAGGTTGAGCAATGACCTATGAACCAGGAGGTCAGGGTTCGATTCCTGGTCAGTGCACATGCCCAGGTTGCAGGCTCAATCCCCGGTGGGGGGTGTGCAGGAGGCAGCCAATCAATGGTTCTCTCTCATCATTGATGTTTCTCTCTCTCTCTCCCCTTTCCCTCTCCCTCTCCCTTCCTCTCTCCGAAATCAATAAAAACATATTTTAAAAATAAAAATCCCAGCCGAAACCGGTTTGGCTCAGTGGATAGAGCGTCGGCCTGCGGACTCAAGGGTCCCAGGTTCGATTCCGGTCAGGGGCATGTACCTTGGTTGCGGGCACATCCCCAGTAGGGGTTGTGCAGGAGGCAGCTGATCGATGTTTCTCTCTCATCGATGTTTCTAACTCTCTATCCCTCTCTCTTCCTCTCTGTAAAAAATCAATAAAATATATTTAAAAAAATAAAAATAAAAAAAAAAAAAAAAAAAAAAAAAAATCCCGCTGCCCAGGCTGCACCCAAGCCCATTACGCGGGCTTTCTGGAGCGGGGTCCTGGCGTCGGCGTTGTTTAAAGCTCCAGAGGACGCCCATCGCAGCCGGGGGTGAGACACCCATGCCTGCAAGGTCCCCTTAAGGGGACAATTCCTGACTCTGGCTGGGCATCGAGATCCCCTGGTGGGGGGAGGTTGAGAACAGGTGCTGGCACCTCCCCCAGAGAAGCCACTGACCTGACTGGCGTGCCTGGGGCGGAGCAGCCAGGTGATCTGAGGGCCATGCGGGCAGGCGGAGGCCACGGCTCTGAGACCATCGGCGCCCTCCACCAAGGCCCGGGAGTCGGAGGCTGAGAGCCTGTGATCATGGAGCTTCAGGATGTAAAGTGAGCTGTGCCCGGAGGAGCCGAGGGGAGCGGGGCCGCCTCCTGACAGCTGGTCCTGCCTTCGCAGCTGCTGCCGGTCTTTCTTTCCAAACCATTTCCCGGCGTCTCCTCCATCTCCTCCATCGTCCCTGCCAGCGCAGCGGGCCCTGCAGGCCCAGGGCGCCAGGGCACAGCCTTCCAGCCGCTGCAGACTCTCCACCGGCCACGCAGGAGGCGCCGGCTGCAGGGTGCGCCCCACAGGGGAGCCTGCGAGGGAAGTGTGGGTGTCCTTTGGGCCGCTGTGGTTGAGAGGTCAGCCTGGAGTCTGGGGACACGGAGAGACCGCACACGGGTCCTCGCCCCTCTGACTGTGCCACGAGGGGACGATGGTGACGGAGAGCGAAGAGCCTCTTCCCCTGGAGAGACTACGGAGCCACTCTGTCCTCCCCAAGAGCTGCTGGTTGCTCCAGACTGACCTGCCTCTGGCCTCCGGGTGGACAGAGTGCCCTGAGAAAAGGGATGTAAAGGGAAGAGATGTAAATCCAGCCCGGTCCTGGCCACTGAGGACAGAGGCTGGCCACACAACAGCGCCGCCGGGCTGTACTTCCTGACCATCAAGACGGCGCTGTCCACCTCATGAGCTGTGGGGTTCGCTCTCCCTGGATTAACAACAGAGGTGCCGGGCACCACTGAGCTGCCAGAACTCGTGGATGAAGACCCCAGTCCTGACCCCCGGTGCCCTGCCCCTCCCCCACCCCGTGCCATGCTGGCTGGAGCCAGAACCAGGCTCAGCAGGAGGCAAGTGGATTCTGTGAGCGTCTTCACCCCCTTGCTGTGGGCCTCAGACTTCGGGTGGTGGTGTTCTCACCGGGCAAATGGGGTCATAACTTTCAGCAGGACTCTGTGAGGCCCCAAAATGAGCAGCCGAGGGACGCGGCTTTGAAAAGCATTGGCAAGGCGGTTCAAACAGCAGGGATCAGAGGGCGAGGGCCCTGTGGCTCGCTGCCGCTCTGAAGCTGTGTGCACAGCCCGCGTTCCCCCGTGGAATGGGGGGGGGGCTGTGGAATTCATTGCCTTTGGAGGTTCACTTTGCTTTGTGTGCACCATGAAGAGGCACGGGGCCCGGCCTTTCCCTCTGACGGCAATCTGCGGGCGTGAGCCGCTCACACCAAGCGTCCTCCAAAGACTCTTTATAGTCCTTCAGAAGCTTATTCCGATCCTCACATCCCAGACACACAGCTATATGGGGCTCCTTAAATCATGAGCTAATGCAGGGCCCAATTACACGCTCCTGACACCGTTCCTGGCTGCTGCGTTGGCATGAAGTCCGTGAGTCCTGTGCGCCTGACCACGGCCTCCAGTCCCCTCCCCCCGTGGGACTGAGCCCGAGTGTGTGAGCCCCAGAACGAGGGAAACAGTATCAAAGGATGGATTCGATCCTTAGCCGATTTCCAGTCGAAGACACAAGGCTGTGGGGATTATTGAAAATTACTCCAGTTCATTAAAAAAGAAAAAAGCTTTGAAGTAACGGACTGGTGTTTAGGCATTTCTGTCCCAGCGTGGTCTCTGTGGAGATGCTAAATCCCGGCTGCCCTTTGCCCTGCCTGCGGCACGGGGTCGGTGAGGTTAATTACTGACATTGGTTTTCTTGGTCATCGGATGAATCCAAAGGCACGCGAGCATCATGGCGAGGCGGGCTCGGAAAGTGGGTCGGCTGGTTCATCCAGAGCAGCCCTCCTCCCCCTACAGTGAGCGCGTGACACGCTCCTGTCGACGGCTGAGTGGAGATGACTTGTCATTACGTGCCTCCTGTGCCCTGTGTCTCTCCAGCTGCCACTCAAGCCTTTTCTGTTTCTCGATGTTCATGTTTAGATTAGGTTTCAGGAGAAAGGGATCAGAAGCCTTTTATTCAGAAACAGTGGGGTGTCACCCTAGTGGGGTGTCTACCTGCTCCTTAATAATTTTTTAAAATATTTTATTGATTTTTTACAGAGAGGAAGGGAGAGGGAGAGAGAGAGAGCCAGAAACATCGATGAGAGAGAAACATCAATCAGCTGCGTCCTGCACACCCTCTACTGGGGATGTACCCGCAACCAAAGTACGTGCCTTTAACCGGAATCAAACCTGGGACCCTTGAATCCGCAGGCCGATGCTCTATCCACTGAGCCAAACCGGCTAGGGCTGCTCCTTAATCATGTTAAGGGCTCTTGATATAGTCCAGACGTGACTCCTTCGCACTGAACATATCTCCTTCCACTTGGTGGATTGCCAATCCCTAATAAGCAATCAAGAGCTGGCAACCTTCAGAGAGAGAAAGAGAGAGAGAAGCATCACAGACTACTGATAAAGACTACTTGGAAAGTTGTTTTACCAACACATCAAACCTGAATCTGACCAAGCTGTGTGATCAAACTACTAATCCATAGGAAATACTGGGGATGGAGGAACACGGTAAATGGCACCACATGCCTGTGATTCAGCTCATGCGGTTCTCTACAGCACAAATAACCTCCCCTCGGGAAGGAAAATTGATGGAGTAAAAGAAACCTAAGAACCATCCCAACCAATGACAATGTTTGGAACTTATCTGGATCCTGACTAAAGCAAAACTGTGGGAGGAAATTATGGCATATGGAGACAGTTACTCACACTGGGCATTTGATGTTTTGAAGAAATGAAGGTTAATTTCTTTCAAGTGTGATAATAGTGTTGTATGGGGTTTTCTTTGTTTTTGCTTTTTAAGAGTCCTTTCCTTTCAAAGATACCTACTGAAATGCCTACGCATGATGCTGAGGATTTGCTTAAATATAATCTGATGGCAGGGGTGGGGCAGCGGGTGGGAGATAAAATAAAGCTGCATTCGCCAAGAGCAGGTAATTCCGGGAGCTTGGTGATGGGTCCGCGGATATTCATGATAGCACCTCCCTCCACACATATTTGAAATGTTCTACGATAAGGAGTTCTGAGGGAGAGGTCTGCTCTGAGTGTGGGGTGAAGCATCGCTAATGTCCTGAAAGTGGCAAGTCCCTCTTCGCCCTGCGATTTGATTCCCTGGTTTTACACGCTGCGGCTCCGTGAGAACGGGCCCCATGGCGCTGCCTCACTCTTCACAGCTCCTTTCGCTGCATGAGGAAGGTGTGAAGGCTTCCCGTTGCCTAGCAATGGCTGGCAGCAAATCCATCCCCTGCTCTGTAGCGCGGTAGTCAAAAATTGATTATCTGGGTGATTTGGAGATTTGACTCTGGATGAACAATTTTCCCCCCTGGGGCTATGATGAGGGGTGAGCAAGAGACGGGATTGGATGAAGACGCTGGCAAGTAAAACGACAGTGGTCAGGGAAGGGGGGAAGAGCAGCTGAGGACTGGACCCTTGAGCTCCGCTCTCCGAGACTTTACAGAGGGCCTGCTCTCTTTTCAGCACCTCTGCAGCTGGACAGCGCCTTGGAGCCTGGTTTCCAAGGGTGGGCCTCCCTTTTTATTCAGAACCTCCGCCCCTGGACAGCGCCTTGGGGTCTAGTTGAGAGAGAGAGAGAGAGAGAGAGAGAGAGAGTAGGGGGTTTGGGTTAGGATTAGGTTCAGCTGGTTAGGGTTAGGGTCAGCTGGTTAGGGTTAGGGTTAGGGTCAGCTGGTTAGCACATGATGTTAAGGAGGCCAAGGCCCCAGCCTGGAGCTTGGCATCGACCAACCGGCTTGAGAAGCTGAGCTACTTTGCTCTATTTATAACCATATTGATACATAATAGGGGCCGTTTGCTGGGGAGCCCGAGAGAATGGGTCTGACTCCATGTAATTAGACCTTCACTCCTGGCACATCTACTCCAAGTTCATACTCTTCTTTGGGGGGCGGGATAACCAGCAATGACACTTTTACATTCAAAATGACAACTAGGGAGGTTGTGGAAGGAAAGGAAGCCTGCCCCCTTGAGGTGGTCAACTATTCTGGGTTAACAACCAGTTGCAGAACTCAGTGGCATGCAGCAAAGGCAGTTATTGCTCATGCGTCTGTCGGTCGGTGGGAATTCGGTGGGTCTTGTTTCTGTTCAGCAGGAATCAGCTCCAAGGTGTGAGCGGGGTGGGACCTGCTCTGTGTCCTCTCATCCTTACTGGACCTGGGGTGACCCAGGGCACATCCTGGTCATCAGGGAAGGCAGGTGGGCAGGAGGGCAAGCCTGTGCCACGCCAGCACGGCCAAGGGTGAGCCTGAGACGGGGCAGTTGAAGGATTGAGAAAAGACAAACAAGAGAATGAAAGCTGGGTCTGGGTGGGACGCTGATCCCTCATGGAGAGATAGCGCCAGCACCACGGACTACAACTGTGTCTTTATGTTATAGCAGATGCCACGAGGCAAAGTAAGGACGTGGTCAAGATGTTTACCGCATTCTCAAGGGTTTCAATCCTACTCAACTACATGCACCTGATCAAGCTTTGTTTACTTGCAGCCTCTATCACTCAGGCACTTGGGGCCACGTGTTCGGACCACGGGTTCAAGCTGACAAGTACAGCTGTTGGCGATCATTGTGCTGGGAGGCTCTGCCTTCCAAGCTGGGCCTTGCATGTGGCCGTGAGAGGACTGTGCCTTCTCATCAGTCCGAGGCTTGAACCTGTCCAAACGCTGTAGCCGCTCTCCACACAAGCCAACTCACACAAGGGTACTTCAACACACTGCTCACCTCCTGTCTGCGAGCTTTTCACTGGTCAAAACAAATCCCCAGGTCAAGCTCAATGTCAGCGGGGCAGGGAAGTGTGCTGTGCCCACAGTGTGCATAAAGAATATTTACTGGATAGTCATTTATCACCGCGCCCCCCCCCCACACACACACACACTTGAAAGGTGGTCTGTATTCTAACTGGAAGAGCTCTGAGAGAGACATCCATGGGAGGGAAAAACTCAACAGCACCCATTCCAGTTAGCAATTGCATAGGCAGGGTCGGCCCTCCTGCCCTCCATAGATCCTTGAAGGAGGTACAAAATAGATAACTGATACAGGAACCTAGAAGCTGCTAGCTGCCATCACAGGGGCTAAGGGAATCATATATATATGATTTCAGAGAGGAAGGGAGAGGAGAAGTAGAAACATCAATGATGGGAGAGAGTCATTGATTGGCTGCCTCCTGCATGGCCCCTACCAGGAACCAAGCCTGCAACCTGGGCATGTGCCCTTGACCGGAATCAAACCCAGGACCCTTCAATCCACAGGCCAACACTCTCCCCACTGAGCCAAACCAGCTAGGGCTGCAGTTTTTTTGAGCTGAGCAGTTTTGCAGCATTAAAAGTTCTCTGTGTGTGTCTCTCCCTCTATTTATAGACTCCGGGGGTTGTGGGGGGGCAGGGACAAGTGAGGCCTCCATCACCACCAGGCAGAGGGATTGCCAAGCCTGCCAACAATTTATCAAAGATGTGGTTGTGTTTGCACAGAAATCGCTGGCGCATCATGAAGGCTGGGAAGAGCAAAGAGACCGAAACTAAAACACTGGCCCACTCGTTACTAAATACAATGTTTTCGGGGAGGTGTCAGCAGCTGTTGAAACTGCAGAGCATGAAATAGCACGCGATCCTGTTTTACTTACGCAGAGAGTACACGGGGCTAACCGGGAAGGCAAACACGTTGGCGTCTCGCAGAGTCCGAGGTCGGTGCGCCTCACGGGTGGGCCGGAGAGCCCCCGCCGGTTCCCGTGGCTGCTCCTCGGGGTGGGAGGTGTGCCCTTCCTGGAAGAAAGGGAGGAAATGGCTGGGGGTGTGGGGGACCCGGTGATGTGAGCAGCCAGGACAGACCGCCTGGGTTTCCGGCGTGGGGAGCGCGGGCACTGAGCCCCACCCGAGCCTTCAGGAGGAGGTGCTGCTCTGAGGAGAAGGAATGACTGTGTTCGTTCCAACGGGGACATAGCCAGGCCTCATAGCAGCCTTGAAGGCGCGGGAACGCTGGCAGAGGAGCACCCGGGGGGGGGGGGCGGCCTTCTCTGGCCCCACCCTGTGCCTGGTACCCCAGACCCTCAGGCAGTGAATGCGGATGGAGATCTGCCTGAGCATCGGAGCCTGGAATTCTGGGAGAATCCTGGCCTGGACTCACAATTTGGGGGTCATCGAGGTCCAAGTGGCACTCAACACCCGGGGACCCACCTCTCTGTGACATTCCTTCGTGGCCTGGCTGATCGTTATGGCACCACTGCCGGTTCCTGGTTTTCTTCTCAGCGTTTTCTTCTCCACACGGAGAATCCCCATCCCCCCAGCATGGCACTCCTGGCCCCCAGCCCTCGGCTTCCTCCCACTCCCAGCTCCTCGCCACTATCCCCTCTCCACACTCGGTCCTTTCCTCAGCGTGGCCTCTGCCTCCCTCTCCCAGGCCCTGCCTCCTGCTGCCTCCCCCACACCTTCACTCATCAAGTTCCCACACCGTGCACGCCCTTTCTCTCGCTTTGCAACTGCTGCTCAACCTTCATGGCCAACCTTCAATGCCACCTGCTCTGTGCAGCCTTCAGCACCGCACCCCCCAGAGGGGAGCCCTCCCGCCTCATGGCGCCCGCTTCTCCTCAACTCCCGTGGGTAAGGCCTGAACTGAACATGCAATATTAAATGCTGCCTTGACCTTGGAGCCTCCCAAGACCCCAGAGGCCGAACTGAGTTCAGCTCCTCTCACCAGATGTCCCTCCCCCAGCAGGAAAGGTTCCCCTACCTGCCGTCCAGACTCGCTGCACCCCACCCCTACCGTTCTCCACCTTGTGGATTCTCCTCCCTCCCACCTGCAGAATAATTACATCCTCCAGTGGGAATTGGGGCGACCGCACCCTCTTGTTACTACACAGCCGCCTCCCCCAGATCCTGGTTTCTCTCTCTGCTCCCGAGTGCCACCCCTGTGTGGCCTCACAGGACACGTGGTGTCCCCCTCCCCCAGGCTGTGAGCATCTGTTACCTGCAAACGGCTGACCAGCTCACCCGCCCAGTACCGGGTGCATGAGCTCAGCCACCTCCTACTACTTAATGTGGGGTTCCCCCCCACCAGTGGGGTGAGTCAGGCCTCAAGGTCAGGGACAGTGTGGCCCCACCTCGGTGGCCCAGCACCTGGCTTGGCCCATGGAATTGGCTCAGGAAATGTGTGTGGACTAGATGGTGCCTTCCCCTCCCAGCCCCCCTCCACCCTCCCCGAGCTGTCCCCATACGATGCCC
Source organism: Ia io (assembly GCA_025583905.1). Lineage (NCBI taxonomy): Eukaryota > Metazoa > Chordata > Mammalia > Chiroptera > Vespertilionidae > Ia > Ia io. Next base: position 2,621,749 of record JAJQQW010000020.1, read on the forward strand.
CTCCTCCAAGTCCCCATCCTTCCCAGCACCAAATAAACGCGTTTAAATGTGGGCTCTCTCTCGATTTCCAAGCCTCTGTCCCGCCTGTGCTGAGGGTGGGAATTCTGGACAAACGTTCAGAGGCCGCCATGAGTCTCTGCAAAGGTTTCCTGCAGAATCAACACCCCAGGGCCGTCTCTATTCCGTCTGGAAACCACGCCAGCCCCCGCTCCTCTCCAAGTGATGCTTAGTTTTTCTAGAAATGAACTTGCACGGTGTCACGCCACCTGAATGCACCCTGGAACCTCTCTATTCCGATCTGTGAGCAGCGACGTGCCGAGTGATGCCACGATTGTCTCCGGGGACGTCTTCTGTACCATCGCTGATTAAACGGTAGCTGACTGCGGGGGTGGGGGTGGGGGGACGCGCACTCTAGCTGGCTGCAGGCGAGCCAGCGAAAGCCGGGGATAATGAATAATGGTTGTGGCAAAACTGATAATGCGCCCGCTATTATATCGACTGGGACTGCGGCTCCAGTTAATCGTGCTAAATGTCTGGGCTGAGCTGTGCCGCGCTGGCCTGGCTGCTGCCGCCCTCCTCTGAAGATGCCCCTTTGTCTGGAGCTGGGTCCTTGTTCCTTTCTTTCTTTCTTTCTTTCTTTCTTTCTTTCTTTCTTTCTTTCTTTCTTTCTTTCTTTCTTTCTTAAACTGATTTCAAAGAGGAAGGGAGAGGGAAAGAGAGATAGAAACATCAATGATGAGAGAGAATCATGGATTGGCCGCCTCCTGCACGCCCCACAGGGGATTGAGCCCACAACCCGGGCATGTGCCCTGACTGGGAATCGAACCTTGACCTCCTGGTTCATAGGTCGATGCTCAGCCACTGAGCCATGCTGGGTCTTTGTTTCTTTCTCCTTAAACTCCATTCAAAAGAGGTGGCTCTTGGCCGGTGGCCACCTGGGGAGTGGGGGGAGTTACGAAGGCATCAGAGCTTGGGCTCCCTCCCACTGGCGTGTGGACCAGGCACACTGCGCACAGCATAACGGGGAGCTCATGACCCCCAGAGGCTTGCTGTCCCGACAGGACACAGACACCCCACCCGCAGCCTGGGTGCTGCCTGGTAAGGGCCATGTGTTCAGTCCAGGGTCAGTCTAGGAGTCGGTTTGAGTCCCGCCTCCTCTATTTTCTAGCCACGCGACCTTGAACCTCAGCCCCTGGTCTAGGAAGTAGCGACATTCCTGGACCCGCTTCCGAGAGCCCTGGCATTGGATGGGCTTGAGCCGTCTACCTGAGATGATGCTGTGATGTGTGGCTCTGAGGCCCGCAGTGGGGTGCTGCCTGACCCCCTTCTGGACTCTGCAGCCCCACCTCTGCCTGGCACAGGGAGCGGGAGCCCAGCGCCCCCACAGGACCTCTGCAGGGGGCGCCCCTTTGAACTGTGCCAGGCTCCATCAGTCCTCGCCCGGATCTGCCGCGGAGGACGGGGCTGTGGGTGTGAAAGAGCAGCTGCCACTGTGATGGCCCTGGGGCCTTGGCGATATTTATCCCCTTCGCAGCCCAGAGAGATGGATTGCTCACAGCCAGCCCTGCAGCCGCTGTGCACACGCAGCCCTGAAATCCTGACCCCGGGGCGCGCCCCTTTCGAACCCTCCACTCCCCCATCCAGGCCAGAGAGCACCCCCCGACGGTCCAGGCTCAATCGTGCTCGGAAAGGAGATTCATTAAGCGGACAACCGAAGGCGAATTGGCGTGCCCACCTTTTGGTGAACAGGACGAAGCTCCAGCCGACCAAGCCGCCGGCCAGGGCTCTCCTGTAGCCTGTTGGTGTAGGGGGCCCCTGTAGCAGATGTCTCAGCGCTGAGCCGTTTTCTGTCCCCGAGTCAGACGCCGCGCTCAGGATAAAGGGTTTATAAATAGATCGCTGGATTTGGTTCATTAATTCTGATCCAGAGCGGGTGCGTCTGTGTCCGCATCTCCCTCGTAGGTGCTGCTCTTGCCTGTGTCTGGCATCCAAGCTCTGCCGTCCTCATGAACGGGTGGGCAGCCTGCCTCCTGCCATTGCCCCAGATTTTTCAGAGCAGCTTGTGTCCGGAGGGGCCGTGTGCTTCGTGAGGGTTTGCAAAGCCTGGCCTGTCCTTCATCCACTGGACTGCCTTTCCCATGGGGAGACGTGTGGTCCAACGTCCTTCATGCTCACAGGTTTTCTATTCCTGTTTGAGACAGCTTGATCATTTCTCTCTTTTTTTTTTTTCCCTGTGCATTTGTCTATACTGTCTTTTAAAATGTTTGCACGCAAAATTGTTTCTCCTGCTCTTTTCATTGCTCTGAAGAACTCTCTGGCCCGGCTGGTGTGGCTCAGTGGTCGAGCATCATCCCATATACCAAGAGGTCATGGTTCGATTCCTGGTCAGGGCACATGCCCAGGTTGCAGGCTTGATCCCCGCTACGGGGCATGCAGGAGGCAGCTGATCCATGATTCTCTCTCATCATTGATGTTTTTCTCTCTCTCCTTCTCCATTCCTCTCTGAAATATATATACATATGTGTGTGTGTGTGTGTGTGTGTGTGTGTATTAAAAGAAATAAGACTCAGGAATAACCCTTGACCTTCCCCCAAACTTTGGGAAAGAATTGAAGGTAGAAGACCTTTAGGACTACCACCACAGTGTCACTATAGTGTAATCAGAACCTGGGGGGATCCAGGGGGGTCTAGCAAGGCCTGTGGGTCCAAGTCCCTCTGTGACTCAGTCTCTAGACGACCCAGCAGGCATCTGTTCACTAAACATTAACTCCTCCATCTCCCTGCGAACTGCCTCACTTCCCTTTAAAGACCGGTCCCTTTCCTTCCTTCTCCTTCGTCCGGGAGGACACACAGACCTCATCTTGCATTTCTAACCTTTGGAATCCCATGCTCTGTGAATCCCCCTTGCGCTATGTATTAAAACTTGCCTTTCTTCTGTTCGTCTGCCTTATTTTACTTTAAAAATATTTTTATTGGTTCAGAGAGGAAGGGAGAGGAAGAGAGAGAGAGAAACATCAGTGATGAGAGAGAACCATTGATCAGCTGCCTCCTGCACACCCCCTACTGGGGATCAAGCCCATAACTCGGCACGTGCCCTGACCAGGAATCGAACCGTGACCTCCTGGTTCATAGGCTGATGCTCAACCCCTGAGCCACGCCCGCTGAGCTGCCTTATTTTAATCATTGGACCTGCTAGAAGAACTAAGAGGGGAAGAGGGAACCCACCCCACCCACGTCCCTCACTGGGAAACAGTGAAGCCGAACCCAAGACAGTGGGGAGAAACGTCCATCCTCACGGCCTTTTAATCGTCAGGAGGGCGACGGGTTAGCGGGGCCGGGAGCTGTGTGTGGCGCCCTCTGCCCCGGCCGCTCCGAGCACTCCTTAATGAGCAGCGTCCTTTTCCGAGTGGCGTCTGGGTCTCCCGCCACGTGAACTGTCCTGGGAACAAAGGCCCTTTGTAGGTGCTGGGCTTCCGGTAACTTCTTCCTCCCTCCACGTGTCTGCAGAAGGGTTCACCGCATGGCGCTGTGATGAATTCCATTTCTTGATCACAAAAGCACTGAGCGGGGGTGGGAGGGGGTTGCTATAGCGACCAGGGATGGGTCACGCGATTAATTTGGAGAGGAACCATGATGGATGTCGCCAACCCTGGGCAGGAAGTCTGAGGCTGAAATGACCACAGGGCCTCGCATTCCCCCCCATCAGCTCCGTGTGGGGCAGAAGCAGACCAGGGCGGTGGGTGCTGTGCAGGATGAGAAAATCGGGGGCCCCGGCCAGTGATGCTCCCAGCTCCTGGGTCTTTCCAAACGTGTTTGCACAATGCAGTCTGTCCCAGCTCTCCTGGGAGGCTGCACATTGAAACACATAAATGTCGACCAACTCCAGGTGGCAAACTGGGAGGAAACAGCTCCCAGGGCAGGGCTGGGAGGAGGGAGGGCTGAGAGGAGGCAGGGCTGGGAGGAGGGAGGGCTGGGGAGGCCTCGGTGGGCTTTCCTGGAGTGCTAGCCGCCTTCAGGGACATGGACGGGCCCTTAACCTGTGAAGTTTGGCTCAACCCCAGGTGGACGCCTACCCTGGGAGGGTGTCCCCAGAGGAGGGCCAGAGTGGGGGCTTCAGTGTGGGGCCCAGGTGCTTCTTGAGCATGAACGGTTTAAGGCCAGACCTTTTCTGACCACTTGGTAGTGAGCACATAGCCAAGTTTAGCCCACGCAAGGGGCATTCCCGCCCCCTCCCACGTGGAAAACCACTCTCTGACGGGCCATCTCTGAGCCTGAATTGCTGCGCTGCCCTCTCTCCTGGCTCAGGCTGGGGTCCCAGTAGGTGTGGGTGGGGGGGTTGTCTCCCACCCGTGCACACGGCCCACCTGGCCCCACCCTGTGCCAGCTCACACACAGCCCTGCTGTGGAGCTCACACACCAGTGTACACACCCGATGCGACAGGGTCCTGGGACTGAAACTTCAGGACTCCCCCTGCTGCGTGCACTCAGGCAGCCCCACATGCCCAGCCAGGTTGGAGTTTGGAGCGGGTCCATCCACCAGCTGGTTGGCAATGAGGACCCTCGGGGTGGTGGGTGGGACGCGGACAGACCTCCACGGGGCATCTAGTTACACGGATGCGTGCACCTGTGTCTGACCTGCTTTTCGCTGTGGCTCAGGGCACCTCGGAAGGGCAGATGCCAACTCGCGGAGGACTGTCAGCTCTTCAAGTGCTTCTTGTCTAATAACAATTCAGATTAGTTTGGTCTGGGAGAGATGCAAATGACTTCCATCCTGCAGCACAGCCCATCCCAAAGGGGGCCGTTCGCTGCCCTGGCGTGGAGCCATCAGCCAGCTTCCTGTCTCACACAGCTGCCTCGCTCCGGGTCCTGGAGAGCCTGCTGCAACCGGCCTCTCCCGTTCTCTCCGGACCAGCACCACACCCACCCGTCCCTTCCCGATCGAGCTCTAAACCTGGGCACCAAGCTCTTAGACACACAGAGGCATTTCTGCTTCGTTGCTGGCAAGAGAAACATATTGGGAACGCATGTGGATCCGTAAGGAGCTGGCTGACTCCATTCGGTGCAGCTGTTCAGCGACTGCGGATCTGTGGTGGGGAACACACCCTGAGATTTCGTGTTCAAATAAAACGCAGCAGGAGCAGGCGAGGATCAGAAGTGCAGACCCTCCTCTCTCTACACAGACGGGTATCTCTAGCTCTACACGCACACGGACATGCACACACGAGGTGCATCTCGGGAACTCCACACAGGACACTGGGAACCATCAGTGAGTGTTCACCTCTGAGGAGGAGGCCGCCTCGCTGGGGAGGGGAGCAGGAAGAGACACGTTTTCCTGCGAGACGTTTGCATGTCTTACTTATTCCAACAAACTAATTAATACAATGTAAGCGGACAATGAGGGGAAAAGGGCAATGGGTTGAGGCCCAGCCCCCGAGACCAGATTTCTCTAAAGGTTGGACGAAGTTTCTAATGGCCTTTTCCCTAAGCTTGATTGACAGATACTCAGATACAGTTAAATCCACACTTTTTCTTTGTTTTTAATCCTCACCGGAGGATATTGTTTCCATTGCTCTGCAGAGAGAGTCGAAGGGAGGGAGGGCAGGGAAGACAGAGAGAGAGACATCGATGTGAGAGAGACACCTCGAATGGTGGCCTCCCGCACGTGCTTGACCAGGGCTAAGCATCAAACCTGCAACCCAGGCAGGTGCCCTTGACTGGGAATCAAACCCCAGGGCGCAGGCCGACACTAACCACTGAGCCCACCAGCCAGGGCAGACTCTCCCTTGTTACTTACGTGTGCCGTGTCATAGGTTTCGACAAGTGTGTGCGGTTTTGTAACCCCTCTCAGGCCCCAGATATAGAGCGTACGCGTTGGGGTTCGCCCGTGCCACTGCGTGTACCGAGCGCGTCCCACAGTGCGGACCGTGCTCCACAGCGTGGCCTCGTCTCCACCGCCGGACGCAGCGGAGCTGGGCCAGCCCCTCGCCAGGGGACGGACATGTGAGTCGTTTCCAGTTTCGGGTGATTATGAGCAAAGCTGCCACAGACCTCCTCCTCCAAGCCTCCCCCCGAGTTTATCGTCTGCCCGGTTCTGCCCCTGGGCACACCCTGCTCTGGTGCAGCTGGCGGGGAAGGGGAGCGGTTCCTGCGGGGCAGGGACCCCTGAGCCGGGACGGAGCCACGCCCCTCATGCCCACCTGGTCTGCAGCTGCCACACCTGATGGCTTCAGAGTGACAGCTGCTGCCACGTGAGACCTGCCCGGCGCACGCACGCAGTCCAGCATCTCATTTCCAGTGGCCCCTCGGGGAGGGCGACCATCTCCGATCTCACGGGGAAGCTGAGGCTCAGGGGTTAAGAAACTTGTGAGCCCCGCCCCCCCCTCCCCGCCGGGGCTCAGGGGTTGAGCGTTGTTGACCTATGAGCCAGGAGGTCATGGTTTGATTCCCAATCAGGACACGTGCCGGGTTGCAGGCTCCATCCCCAGTGCCGGGCGTGCAGGAGGCAACCGATCCATGATTCTCCCTCATCATGGATGTTTCTCTCTCTCTCCCTCTCCCTTCCTCTCTGAAATGCATAAAAATACATATAAAAATTAAACTTGTGAGACAACCAGCTCTGAGAGACTTTATCCCGGGTCTGAACGGTGCTCACAACAGCATCCCACACACACAGTTCCCACCCTCTGGAGCCGGGCATGGCCCCGAGGGCCAGCCAGGCCCTGAAGCCGAAGCCTGAGTCCTAAGACCTCTGGGCTGTGCCCCTCAGGAACTGGGAGGGTGAACCCTGTCCCCCCGTACCTTACCCACTGTCAGAAACAGCCAGTGTTGTTGGTCACGATCCTGGGTCCGTCCGCCATCACCTGCCTGGCCCCTCGGCCTTGACCCGGAGCTGCTGCCCCGGCCAGGAGTGCGGCCGCCAGCCCCTGCAGCCAGCTGGGCCTGATTCAGCTTTGAATCGCATTTGAAGAGCAGGAAGTGGAAAAAATAACAAGGAAAGGGGGAAAGGTGTGATGGGAAGGCAAAAAAACAAATAGGAAGTAATGGCCAGGTTTTAAAGGGGAATTGTCCCCAAAATTGGGAGTCAGAGAACTTTTGAAGAGCATCTAGCTCAATGCCCCCTCCACTGCTTTCCCAGCGGAAGTGTGAGCCCCGGGGCCCCAGGGGGTCCCCGAGTTCAGAGTAGACACTGTGCGGCTGCAGGAAGGGGGTTGGGGTCCATGGGTTACTGGGCGGGTAGATGGAAGCTGAAAGCTCCTGCCAGGCTGGGTGGCAGGCTGGGTGCCAGGTTCAGTGTCAGGCACCTGAGGCCCAGCCCAGTAAACTCACCTCCGACCCCAGGACCAGGCCTTACAGCCTCCACTCTACAGGGGAGGAGGGGCCTTCGCTTCGGGAAATTTCCATTCTCACCATCAAGGGGTGGTGTGGGCCTGGCAACGACCCTGCCCCCGGGGAGACCTGGTCTGGGAAGAAGAGAAGAAAAGGGTGGGAGTCTGCCTGCTGGCCACTGGGGTCCCCCAGCCTCCACTGGCTTCTCTGGGCACCCCCTGGCGTCCCCAGTCCAGCTCCTCGTGCATAAAACATGAGGGACCTTTTCCTCCGCAGCAGCTCATCCAAACCTCCAGCCGAGAGGCTGCCATTGCAGGCCCCCTACCCTAGTCGTTTCCCTTGCAAGTGCGGCCCCTGCTCCCCTGCTCCCCTCGCTAACACCTCAACTCAGCGGGCCCCCAGGAGGGAGCCGGCTGCTCCCGCTGCTGCTCAGGGGGGGCAGGGGGGCGGGGGGGGCGGGGGGCCCCAGGCAGCACTTTGGCAAACAGGAGAGGCCTGCGGTGGGCACCTCTCCCCCCTCGCTGAGGTCCCGGCACTGGCGCTCCTGCCCCCAATGGTGTTCGGTAGACTTTCCAGGCCCCAGAGCTCAGTCCAGCTGGAGAGGTCAGGGAGAGGTCAGCTGAGCAGGTCAGGCTGGGCCCACACCAGCCTCTCAGGTCAAGGGACTGAGCCTTCGTGGTGTAAGTGGGGAGGCCTTCGTGGCAGGGGTGGGAAGCCTGGGAGGGTGAGGGCTGGGGAGCCCAGGGCACACACCCCAGATCTTTTTTTTTTTTTTTTATGTACTAGTATTTTTATTGATGTCAGAGAGGAAGGGAGAGGGAGAGAGAAACATCAATGATGAGAGAGAATCATTGATCGGCTGCTTCCTGCACACCCGCAACTGGGGATCCAGTGCGGAACCTGGGCGTGTGCCCTGACCGGAATTGAAGCGTGACCTCCTGGTTCACAGGTCGATGCTCAACCACTGAGCCACGCCAGATCTTTAGAAAGAACTCTGGGAGGGGGGGGGGGGGGGGGGGGGGGGGGGGGGCGCTGATGGAAACACCTCAGCTTTCGGGGCTCGACTCCAAACAAACCATGAGATGATGCGAGGCCCTCGGTGCCTCCAGGGGCCCGTCTGTAGGGCCATGGGGAGGAGGGAGTGAGATGACCTGGGCGTAACTGGCACCCAGGAAGCCACCATCTATGTTAACATTCCACCAGCGCCTCCCGCCGCGCCCACCTCAGACCTCGCAGCTGTAGAATCCGCAGCTTACCAACGACCGGGGGAGCTGGGACCAGTTCCCCAACCTCCCCATGCCCCCCGGTCCTCATCCCTAAATGTCGTCCCGATGTCCTGAGGTTAGAAAACAGGTCATAGAGCTCAAGTCCTCCTAGATCAGTGATGGCGAACCTATGACACGCGTGTCAGCACTGACACGGTAGCCATTTCTGATGACACGCAGCCGCTGAGGCGGCCGCATGCCGAGGATGAAACATTTGCGAAATAATGTTTGTCCTCAAAGTGACACGCTACCCGAGGTATGCTCAGTTTTTTGGCGAAGTCTGACACACCAGGCTCAAAAGGTTGCCCCTCACTGGGCTAGAGGCTCCCGGGCTCCAGAGCCAGGTTCCCGGGTCCAAATCCCGGCCCCAGCGGTGTGACTCCAGCCAGTGGCGGACCTCTCTGTGCCTCCTGCTCTTCCCGTCACCATCACCGGAGGGGTGATCGCTGTGCCTGCCTCGGGGACTCAGACCTTCCTCAAGGTGAGACCACGGCGCCATCGGTATAAAGTGGACGCGTGTGAAAGGTTCCTGGCATTCGCTAATTCGCGAGGCAACGACAAGGGCTGACGGCGGCTCAGGGGAGCGGGCCGAGAGCACAGGTGCCCGGGGTCGGGATGCTGAGGTGAATCACCACCCGATGCCGGCCTGGCCGGCGGGTAACCGTGCTGCCCTGCGGGCTCGGTCACGTGGTCACGTGCATGGCCACGGACAGGGATTGCGTGCCTCCTTCTCACTTCTCTGCCTTACAGAGCTGTAAACCAGCTCAAAGACAACAAAAGCAGCGACCACCCCGGGGGGGTGCCGGCAGGACCCGTGGCCATAGCCTTTTGGGGGGCTTTTTGCCCGTGTCCAAGCCTTTCTCAGCAAAATGAGTTCACCTACCCACAATGCCTGTAGAGGGCAAGTGCTATGTGAGTTTTTATATTAAAAAAAAAAAGTGGAAATAAATGAAATAGGCTAAGACTAGTCGAGCGTGCTGTAGCCTCCCCCCCGCAGCCCCCCACTTTCCTTTGGCAGACTCTCAGGCGGGGTGGGGAAGCTTACGCAGACCCGGGCAGGCGCCCTGCCGTGGGAAGCGCAGAGCCTGGCCGGGGGCGGGGGCCCTGGCCTTTCCGCTCACCCCACTCTCCTAGGCTCCATGTGAGGCGACTCTGCTGCCTCCCCGCCCCCGCTGCTTCGAGAGGCTCCCGTGAGGCGACTCTCCCATTTTCATTAATTTCTATTGAACAATTAAAACCAGGAAATTAATACTTTCAACCTAAACCCAAATTGCAACATGTGCACTTTTCACAATTGTCATTCCACTGGAGCAGTGAACATGCGAGGGAGCCCTCCTTCCCGAGACAGGGGGGCCGAAGCGACGTCCTGGGGCCCAGAGCCCAGAGCCCAGTGCTTGGCTCGGCTGTGCGCTCTGCGGGCTTTTGGATGGGTGGTGGGTGGGTGTTGGTGGGTGGATGGGTGGGTGGGTGGTGGGTGGGTGGGTGGATGCACGCACAGGTAAGTGGGTGATCTTGGGGCTGCACCGGGAGTCCCATAATGAGGCCCCTCTTCCCACCTCCCCAGGCCCCACCAGCAAAGTAGGGGTCAAAGGAAGTTGCGGGGAGTGGGGAGCCCTGCCCTGGGCAACAGCTTTGAGCCTCAAAGTTTAAAATATGTCATTTTTAATTACGTCTGAGTGCCGTGTACCCTGAGGCTGTCTGTGTAAGCGGCTCTCAATAAGCACAGCTTATTTATTAATTATTTCCTTGAGCAGCGGTGAGGGGAGGCAGGGCCCCGAGCGGCCACACCCAGGGTGAGTGGGGCACTGAGGGCCGGGGGGAGGAGCAGCAGGACACAGAGGGCGGGTGGGGGCCACCCTGTCAAACAGCCAGCCCTCCGCGCGGGCACGTCGCCCCTGCAGAGGCCCCTCCATCGGTGGCCAGGTCTCCCGAAAACACAACGCACCAGATATCAAAAGCCTGATTTGTTGCACGTGCCGATTTCTGAGGTGCACACACTCCCCCCACCCCATTCAAGACCCCAACAATGTAACCCCCACTTAAAAACTCCTGGGAATTTTAACACCTGGGACCTTGGGCCTGAGGTGGGGAGCCGGACCCCTGCCTAGAGCCAGGCCTCTCTGGACCCTGGCCTCGGGGCAAGCATGGAGCAGGGAACACCGCTGGCACAGAGAGGAGGAGAAGTACGAGGGGACACTGGCTGGGCAGGTTCCAGGACTGATGCAAAGCAAGCGTCCCCAGACCCGGAAGCCAGGGGGTCCCCGCAGGCTCAGGCCTGGACACTGGTGTTCAGGACACGGGCACTGGGGCGGGGGGAGACTGTGTACCTCGGCCAAGCGCTGCAGCAAGCGCTGTGCTGAGCGAGAGTTTGTTGAATGGATGAGTGACCGTGGGGAACATGATGGGACTCGAGGAGCCCTAAATCCAGCCTTAGCCAAGGTTGGGAGTTGGCCATCTCTACCCACCCCTCCACCTCACCTGCTGAGGTCCCCGCAATGCACAGGCATGGGCGGGGGCGGGAGGTGCTGAGGGACCAGGCGGTCTAGGGGCAGAGTATAGAGATCCTCAGGGTGTCTCATGCCAGCCCCCAGCCTGAAACACTCCCAGCGCTCCCAAACCCAAATGCCTGATCACCCCGCCCCCCCAGCCCTGGGACCCCCACTGGAGAAGACCCCCCACAAAGGCTCTTGAAGGAAGAGGTGGTGGAGGAAGGCTGGGCAGCCAGGGCAGCCGGGGGAGCTGGGAACTACCTCAGGGAGGGCAGGTGCCCTCTGTTCGGTTTGCTTCACAAATAAGTCAGCTGCCCCGTTTCTCCATATTCATGAGTCTCAAGCCCAATATGCAAATGTATGCAGAAGTCAAGCGGGGCTGGGCTATTTTTAGCCGAGGCAGAGGCGGGTGATCAGGCTGAATCCAGCGGGAGGTGTGCGGTCCCTCCAGCCCCCATCTGCTGGGAGCGCCTGGGTGCTGCTCTGGGGTACCCCGAGGGCCGTGCCTGGGCGGGCATTCGGGGGGCAGGGGTGGGGTTACTGATGGGATCTCCAGTGTGTCTGAATCCCTGGGACCCAGCGTTCTTTCTCTGTGGGGGTTTTGTTGAGAAGGCCCACGTTTTTCTGGGAAAAGGTAGACTGAGCTGCGTGCAGGCCGGTGGCCTGGTCGGGGGCCACTGGCTCAGGACTCCCTGGACACTCAGCTGAGCGCTGTGGGCTACTGTCTTTAAAGGCAGGGGCCCATGACCCCTGCATTAGTGCCTGTGGCTCCTGCAACAAACGGTCACCAATCGGATGGCTTGGAGTTACCGGAGTTACCGATCTGATTCTCTCACAGCTCTGGAGGCCCAAGTCTGAGAAGGAGGGCAGGCCCCCGGGCTCCCCAGTCTAGGGGAGGGGAGGGTCCTTCCCGCCTCTTCCAGCCCCAGGTGCTGCCTGCATCCTGGTGATCCCTGGCTTGTGGCCGCATCCCTCAGTCTCGGCCTGCGTCTCCACATTTCCACGCGGCCTTCTCCCCTGTGCGTGTCTGTGTCCCACTTCCGCTCTGGCAAGACCGCCAGTCATTGGACTGAGGGTCCGCCCACATCCAGCCCGGCCCATCGTCACTATGTCCGCCAAGGCTCTTTCCATACAAGGTCCCTGCAGGTACTGGGGACACAATTCAACCCACAGCACCTGCCATCTCCTCTACCCAAGGGTAACCTGCCCACCAGCAGCTCGGCTGGGAGACGGCCTCAGCTCTGGGGTCAGAATATCTGATGTCCGGTCTGGGCAGCGACGGGCTGGGAACTGCTATCCCTGGAGCCTCAATTCAACCCACAGCACCTGCCATCTCCTCTACCCAAGGGTAACCTGCCCACCAGCAGCTCGGCTGGGAGACGGCCTCAGCTCTGGGGTCAGAATATCTGATGTCCGGTCTGGGCAGCGACGGGCTGGGAACTGCTATCCCTGGAGCCTCACTGTTCTCACCCGCCGGGAAGGGGCAGGAGCTCCTAGAGGCACCTGGAGGCCCCTGGAGACACGTGGGGGCCCCTGGAGAGACCTGTAGCCCCTGGAGGCCCCTGGAGGCAGACCTGAGGTCCGAGGCCCATAGCTCTCAGTTACTGAACACTCACATCACAGCTCACCACACTTCACACCTGACCTTGATGTACCCTCAACCCCCAAGCGCCCTGGGATCGCCTTCTTTATTTCACAGGAGAAACACAAGAACCACAGGTGAGGTCCCGCGGAGCAGGTTGGGGCTCTGAGGGGCCTTTGAAGTCAACCAAAGGGAGGGCAGCTGCCGTGCCAGGCGGAAGGGAGGGCAAGTCCGCCAGGCCCTGCCCCAGCTGAGAGGGCGTCCAGCTAGAGACAAAGCCGAGTCCGCTGGCCGCCCCGGCCTCCCAGTCTCCTGGCCTCCCAGGAGACCCCACGCCTCTGCAGCCCTCCCACCTCCAGGTTCTGGGAAGGGCACTTGTCCACAGCCTCTGCACCCTCTCCTGCCCGTGAGCTCCCACAGGGGGTGGTGTGGGGGGTGTGTGTGTGTGTGTGTGTGTGTGTGTGTGTGTGTTCCTTGCCCAAGGCCCAGCTGGCACCCGCCTCTTCCCTCCTCACCCCCGGGCTCAGCAGCAGCTGCAGCCTCCCCGCCTGGGCTGTGGGACTGGGGCCTGGGCCTGCGGAGCCTGCGTGGGAGTGGGAGGGACAGGCTTCAAGGCCCCCTGCAGCCGGTCCCCGGATCCCTGGGGTCAGAGGTGCTGCCAGGCGCTGGCACTAGAAACCCTGGCGCCGTGCTTTTTAGAGCCTCTGCCGCCCCCGGGCCCTCGCAGATGCCGCAGATGCCGGCTGAACGGGTCAGGGCAGCCTGGCGGGGGTGCTTGAGGCTCCCAGGTGTTTGCAAAGGCTGTTTCCTCACCGTAAGTGGGAAGGGTGAGGCGCCTGTGCCTGTGGTTTCCTCGGTTGGGGGTGGGGGTGCTGAAGTGAGGCAGCCACTTGGGTTCCGGGAGGAAGGGCTGGAGGACCCCTCCCGCCACCCTCTGGCCTTTTATCTGGGTGCGGTCAGACTTCCCTCTCCTGCTGCCAGCCTGCTTCTACACCCCCTCCGCCCCTGCACCCACTCACCTCAATAAGTGTCTAAGACAGGAGGCAGAAGTAGGAACTCTTAAAACTCTGGTGTGGCTCAGCTGGTTGGCGCACCGTCCAGCACACCACAAGGTCGAGGGTTCGATTCCTGGTCGGGGCACCTACCCAGGCTGTGGCTCGGTCCCGGTTGGGGTTCGTATAAGAAGCAACCAATCAATGTTTCTCTCTCACATTGATGGTCCCCCCTTCCTCTCTCTCTCTCTCAAATCAATAAACATATCCTCAGGTGAGGATTAAAAAACAAAAACTCTTAAAACTCAACAATAAGAAAGCGAACAACCCGATTTAAAAATGGACTAAGACCCGAGCAGACATCTCACAAGGAAGGCAGGCAGACCGAGTGAGCTCGCGGGATGCTCCACGTGCCATCAGCAGGGAACCACAAACGAAGAACCAATTAGAAACACTTGAAATGCCTGCTGGTACCCGCGTGGCCTTCCGCGTGGCTTGCGTGGGCCCTGGGCCGAAGAAGCAGCATCCTTATTAAAGACCCAAGTTCCCTGGCCCCGCCCAGAACTGCTGAATTAGAACCCGGGGTCCAGCAACCTGTGCTTAACAAGCTCAGAACCACGTGACCGGCACTTGCCCAGACCTGAGACCAGGGCCCAGAACAGGGTTTCTCCATCCACTTCGACACTGCTGCTGACACTGGGCAGGGTCATCCGTGCTGGTGGGGACCCAGCCGGTGGGGACCGAGCCGGTGGGGACTGAGCTGGGGGCAGGGGGACCCAGCTGGAAGGGAACAGTGCTGGTGGGGACCGACTTGGTGGGACCGTCCTGTGCACCAGGGGGTGCTGACCAGCATCCCTGACCTCTTCCCGAGAGATGCCAGCAGCCACTTCTCGCCCCCAGGTGTGACCATCAGAACTATCCCCAGACAGGGCCACCTGTCCTCGGGGGCTAGCTTCCCCCAGCGAGAGCCCCCGGCCAGAAGCAAGCAGCTGGCTGGGGTTGTCTCAGACACAGAGCACGTGAAACCCTGAGCGCGTCCTGCATCCAGGGCGCCACGCTGGCTGCCTTTCTCGGTTCATGTGATCAGCACAGCAACGTGGAACCAATCCCCCGTTCATAGCAAATCCCATGTGCTTCCCAGCTGTGGCCTTGGGCACGTCCCTTAAACTCTGCGCCTCAGGTGTCTCCACTGCCAGCGGGGTGCCAGGACCCGCCCCCAGGACGGCGGACACGGGAAGGGACAGTTCCAGCCGGGTCCGCAGCACAGTCGGTGCCCCGTGAATAGCGAGTGCCCTTGTGTTCTCGGACCTCACTCTCCACAGCAGAGGCCAAGCAGGTCCCTGGAGTGGCTGCAGGGCAGCAGGAGGGCCTTCCCCAGGCAGCCTGACGCAGAGCCCCAGCCTCTACAACGTGGGGCAGGGCACCGGGGCCCCAGATGCCCGCCCCCCCCCCGGCTCCCCCTGGGCGTTCCCAGCCCCTCACCCCCCCAGAAAAGATGAGAAACAGCAGGCTCCTCCTCTGCACCTCACATCCCAATAAAATATTTATTTTTTCCAGAAATAAATCTTTAAAAAAGAGAGAAAAGAGAGTCTCTATTGCTTTCCCCCGAAGGTCAGGTCCTTGGTGACTTGAGTGTCTGCGGCTGCAGGGCGGCGGGGCCGGGGAGGGTCCGGGTGGGAGGCACCTGCTGCAGCCCAGAGGGGGGCTGCCTCCATGGCTGGGGGGCGGGGCAGCCCAGGAGGGCGGCTGGGTCGCCCAGGTGGGAGGGGGTTATAAACAGGATGGGGTGGCAGTGTTTCTGAGGGCCTGGGCGGGGGCAGGAAGGGGCGTCGGCGGGGGAGGGGGGGGAGGCATGCTGCACGGGGGTGCACAGTTGATCCAGAGGTGGTTGGAAGCCGGAGAGACACAGACACAGCACTGATGGGTGAGGGCCTGGGGGCCTGGGCCAGGGGTGTGATGGGGCAGAAGCTCCGCCCGAGCCTTCGCCTGCAATGGATGCTGGGAAGCGACCAGCACCTGTCCTCGGAGGCTGCGGGTGGGTGGGGAAGCAGGCTGTGGGAGCAAAGCGGTGGTCTGGAATGGCAGCCATGCCAGGAGGGGCTCCGGAGAAGTCCGAGTGAAGAGAGCGGAACTAGCAGGAGGGGGACACAATTCCACCCCCATCCGAGGGGTCCCCGCGCCCCCAACTGCGGGCCGTGCAGCAGGGAGCGGGTGTGGGAAAGGGGAGAGGCAAGAACTGGGTCCTTCCGCCTGGCCTCCCCCAGCCCCCTGCCCCTTCTGGCCACACCCCAAACTCCTCCAGAGGGACAAGGCTGACCCCCTCCCGGGACCCCTGCTCCCGCCTTGTGCAGCGCGAGGCCCGTCCTGGGCCCAGGGAGGCAGGACCCTCTCTCCACCTTCAGGTCTGGCTCTGCCCCTGCTCCTGGCCACGGGGCCCCTCTGGCAGCCCCACAGCCGTTGGCCTTGCTGCCACCATGAGCCCCTGGTAGGAGGAGGAGGAGGAGCCTGCCCAGGGTGGGCACCGGCACCCAGAGGAGCCGCCCTCCCTGCAGCCTGGCACGCGCCTGCTCTGCCCACCCCTGGCCGAGGGAGGAAGCCCAGCTTGGGGGTCGGGGCGGGGGTCGCTGGAGCTCGGAATCTGCTGGTGCTTCTCCGCGCAGGGCCCGCGGGCGCCCTCACAGGCAGTCCCGGCACAGGGCCACCTGGCCCCGGCGGAAGTCCCGGCACGGGCAGAGCCGGTGGTGCTTGGCGCTGGCGCCCGCGCAGCTGAAGAGCAGGGGCTCCTTCTGCAGGAGGCACTCCCGGCCGGGCCGGGCGAAGGCCGGGTACAGGTGGTTCATCTCCCACTCGGTGCTGTCACAGGGCACCTGCAGCCTGCGGGCACCAGGGCGGCAGCACTCAGCGGGCACAGAACGCCCAGCGGGTCCTGCCCACCCCCCTGGCCGGCCCAAACCAGCCCAAACTGGGGAAGAACTTTCTAGGAGGTGCCAGGACAGACCCTGGCCCTCAGCGCCTTCTCCCACCTGGTCAGAGGGAGGAGGGGGGCTGGCTGATCCATCAGGGGGAGCCTGGGGAAGATGCTGTGGGGGCAGGGACTTGGCGCTTGGGGCGGAGGCTTTGCCGGGAGTGTGGAGCTTTGATGGACACCTGCCTGGACGGTCCCTTCCGGACCCACTGAAGGCACCCCTCCCCCACTGCTGCAGGCTGGGCGGGGTTCGGGACTGAGCCTGGCTGGGCGGGAAGGGGCCGCGGCCACTCACTTCTGGAAGGCGTCCTGGCTGTTGAGGAAGGGGAAGAAGGAGGGCTCGCAGACCAGCCCGCGGTCCAGGCAGGCGTCCGTGCAGGCCCTGCCCGCGGCGGCCAGCCAGGCCCGGAGGGAGTGCGCTGGGGGCCAGGCCCCGGGGGCCAGGCTGGCGTTCCGGGCCCACTCGAGGTGGGTGGCATTGGGGGCCAGGACGAAGGGGCTCTTTGGGACTCCAGCCCCCGGTGGGGCGGGGCCTGGGGCTGCGCAGAAGTCCTGCCAGGAGAGAGCAGTGTGAGAGGCCAGTGGGCCATGGGGGCCAGGGGCTGACACATAGGTGCTGGCAACCCAATCATCTCACTCGCATCACCATGGGGGCTTGCTGATGCCGGGTGGCCTTCTGGCGTCATTTCATTTACCCCCGGCAGCAGCCCCACCAGGGGGCATTGATCTGTCTCCAGGGAGGATGGGAGGGAGGCCCGGAGATCAGGGAATCCACCCAGGGTCTCAGGCCTGGCCTCTGACCCCACCCCTCGGCCCCCGTCCCCATCGGCTGTTCCGGGAAGGAAGGGGACAGAAGGACGGACTGGGGAAGCAACAGGGAGTCAAATGGACGCAGCACCTGGACAGGGGTGGCTTCCTCCGGCAGTGCCGGCCTGGCGCCCTCCTCTGGTGGATGGGGTTTGGAGGGGAGAGCAGAGGCCCCTACCTGGTGCTGGATGTAGGCATGGATTCGCTCCAGCATCCCCTCGCAGGTGTACTCATAGGGCAGGTACGGCTCTACCTGGGAGACACAGGCAGACATGGGGCAGGGGACCTGGTGCCCGGGGCCCGGCCATGCTCAGCACTGGGAGGGAGATCTGGCCCCTCTGCTCGGATCCCCTGCTCCTCCCTGAACCCCCGGGGCTCCCTGGGGTTCAGGACCTAGGAGACCGAGGCCAGGACCTCCCTCCCACGCTGGTCCCAGCCCCACTGAGCTTCTCCCCTTGCAGTCATGTCAACACTCCATCCGGTCATGGGCCCTGATGCCTCTTCCCACAGCCAACCCAGCCCCTCCACCCTCCCCTCAGGCGACGCCGCCTCCGGGAAGCCGCCCGAGCACCACCCCACCTGACCCAGGCCCTGGCCCACTGTCCTCTGTGACACCCAGACTCCCCGCACCTGGGTCATCGTTTCCTTCCTCCCTCCCTCCCTCCCTCCTCCCTCCCTCCCTTCCTCCCTCCCTCCCTTCCCACGGATGTTTTTCCCACTGATTTTTAGAGAAGAGATTCCCCTCCAAACGCTCTGCCTGCTCCCGGCAAACCCGTGCACCAGGTGATGCAAAGGCCCCGCCAGCTGAGTCCCACCGGCCGCGAACCTCCCGCCAGAGGCGGCAACAGCCTGGGAGCATCACCCACTCGGTGTAATTACTGGTGTGGCCGGCGCCAGTGCCGGGAATATCGGCTGCGACAGCGAGAGGGGAGGCGGCGGGAGGCAGGCGCCCGCACGGCCTCCCGTCCCCTCGCCTTGAACGGCCTCACCTGGACGGACAGGTGCCAACGGGCAAACCCACTGAGGCCGAGTGGTGACTGAAGGGCCCCCCCAGAGCTGGGGGCCAGGGGCTGGGGGCTCAGGTCTCCCACACCTGTGCTCCTCACCTTCACACGCGCTGCTGAGGGGGATCCGCGGTCACACCTGCCGACCCCGGCCTGGGAGTCGGAACTCCCCAGGAGGGCATCGTTTCCTGGTGGAGACCCAGCACGCGCTGCCGTCTGACGGGCCTGAGGCTCACCTGGGTCCTCATGATGGCCTTGATGGCGGCCTCAAACTCCTCCGAGTTGTTGTAGTCCACGGTCCACACGTGGGGCTTGCCGATGAAGCGCTCAGCATACGGGTGCTGCGAGAACACCTGGCGGGCAGGGGCAGGCGGGTGTGCAGTGCCCGGCCCACCGGCCCCAGCGCCCCGCCCACCGGCCCCAGCGCCCCGCCCACGGGTCCCAGGGCCCCGCCCACTGGTCCCAGCGCCCCACCCACCGGTCCCAGCCGTCCCCGCCCACCGGCCCCAGCGCCCCGCCCACCGGCCCCAGGGCCCCGCCCACCGGCCCCAGCGCCCCGCCCACCGGCCCCAGGGCCCCGCCCACCGGTCCCAGCCGTCCCCGCCCACCGGCCCCAGCGCCCCGCCCACCGGCCCCAGCGCCCCGCCCACCGGCCCCAGGGCCCCGCCCACCGGCCCCAGCGCCCCGCCCACCGGCCCCAGGGCCCCGCCCACCGGTCCCAGCGCCCCACCCACCGGCCCCAGCGCCCCACCCCCGGCCCCAGGGCCCCGCCCACCGGTCCCAGGGCCCCGCCCACCGGTCCCAGCGCCCCACCCACCGGCCCCAGCGCCCCGCCCACGGGTCCCAGCGCCCCGCCCACCGGTCCCAGCTGTCCCCGCCCACTGGTCCCAGGGCCCCGCCCACCGGTCCCAGCCGTCCCTTTGCTCCTCGCCTGGGTCTCTCTCTTCCAGGACCTGCAGGGTCCCCATCTCAGACCCTCAGATCTGGCGCCTGGGTCCCCCCACTCACCTCCCTGGAGGTGGGCTTGCCTCGGAAGAACTCGTGGTTGAGGGAGCTGTGGGGCGGGCTGAAGCGGGACTGCAGGAAGACACAGCCGTTGGCAATGGCCTCCAGGGGCGCGGGGCCCTCGTAGGGGAAGCCAAACCCTATGAAGAGCTGAAGAGCGAGGTGGCAGGACGGTCAGGGAAGGCCAGGACCACACGCAACCCCGGGAAGCAGGGGCGAGGTTGGGGTTGGGGCGTTCACTCACAGGAGGCAATGGGGGTGAGGGTTAGGGTTGGGGGGCTCAGTGGTTGAGCATCGACCTATGAATAGGAGGTCACGGTTTGATTCCCGGTCAGGGCACATGCCCAGGTTACAGGCTTGATCCCCAGTGTGGGGCGTGCAGGAGGCAGCCAATCAGTGATTCTCTCTCATCATTGATGTTTCTCTCTCTCCCTCCCTCTCCCTTCCTCTCTGAACTAAAAAAAAAAAAAGGACAGCCCAGCCCAGCTGGGTGCCACGGCAAATGCCTCCCCCTCCCTGACCTCGGTTTCCCCATTGAAGTGAGGAGGCAGGTGAGGCAATCGGTGGTGTGGCTGCTCTAACAGGCTGATTCTGCAGGGGAGGGGAACCGTGGGCTCTCGAGTCGAGAAGGTGTCAGACCCCACCTCAGCTGCCCTCAAAGGACCTTGACCATCCATCCCGCAAACACGAACCCCACACCTAACTCCTGCCAGGAGTGCCCATGGGGCTGACTCCCGCAGGCGCCGGATGGGTGACTGAATCGACACGGGAGGCTGTCCAGGTTGCTGGCTGCACAAAGGCGCCCTTCCCCCAACAACACGTGTGCACACCCATGAGCACAGAGCCAGCCGGGCCTGTCCACACCGGGAGCGCCGTGGGGATGGCGGCACCTCCCGTGCCCTCGGCCAGGCTCACCTTCGCCTTGCGCAGCAGCTGCTGGAACTCGGGCTGCGGCAAGAGCCCGTGGTTCTTGACGAAGGCGGGGACCTCGGGGGGCCGCTGGCTCTCGTAGAACACGGTGCCGTGGACCTCCATGTGCTCGCTCAGGATGCTCAGGACCTTCTCCTTCCCCTGGGGAACGAGGGGGAGGTGGGAGCCCGCCCCGCCCCGACCCCGGGAGGTGGGGCCAGCAGGAGAGAGCCCTGGTCTGGAAGCCAGGAGGTGTGGGCCAGTCTTAGGTCGGCCAGCGGCCAGCCCCTAACCAGCTGTGTGGCCCCGGGCACAGCCCCTCTCCTCTCTGCCCCTCAATCATCAGTCACTGTTCCCTGAACCTAATCCTAACCACTGCGGTGTAAGGGTCATTCCATAAGACGACCACGTGATAAACAGGAGGAGGGGCGAGGAGGAGGGAGCACGCAGCACAGTCACGTACCTGGAGCTGCCTCATGGCCAGGCGGGCAGAGAAAAGAGGAGAGAGCAGGTCAGTGCCCGGGCGAGCAGGCAGCCTGCCCACAGGCAGCACTTCTCCGGGACCCTGCCCTGAAAATGGGGGTTCCAATCCCTGGTCCTCTCCCGCCTTCTCCATGGCCCCCCGTCCCACAGAGCCCCCAAGTCTCGCCTAAGCCCCTTCCCATCCCAGGAAGGGTGGAGGGTGGAGGGTGAAGTCACAGGCCTCACTCAAGGACACTGAGTTTGGGGCAGAGCAGGGATGGGGAGGGGGACAAGGGGCCAGCCCCAGCCGGGCATGCCCCACGGCGGTCGGGGGCCTCTCTTCTGACCCACTAGCGGGGGACGCTCTCCTCCGTGCGTGCTGGGGCAGGTGGGGCGGGCGGGCGCACCTTCCAGATGCTGGCCTCCTTGCCGTACACCACGGCCATGTTGCTGGCCTTGCCCGCCTTGATGCGCTGCTTCTCCGTCTGGTTCAGCTCCTCCGACACGAAGCCCATGAAGGAGTTGTCGGGGGTGTGAGCTGCAGCCAGACCCCGGCCGGGAGGGCGTCACCAGGACACGCCAGGTCTCCCAGGGCCGCCGCGTGGCAGGACGGGAGGGGCTGGGGTGGAAGGTCTTGGGGGGAGAGGGAGGAGAGCACCCATCCGCGCCCTGGCCCCGGACTCTCCCTCTCCCAGAAACCGTCACCAGCCTGGGGCGCGAGGAACCCTGAGGGTCGCCAGTACCATTGCTGGTTCCCAGACGAGGAAACTGAGGCTCAGGACGGGGCAGCCACGGCTGGGACCCAGCCAGGACCCTGCCCTCCCATTTGCTCCGCCCGAAGCTTAGATCCCTCCCACACCTCCGTCACCCGCCTTGCCCAGACCGCGGTGGCCGCTGTCACACCTGCCACCCTGCCCGCTGTCACACCTGCAATCCTGCCCCGCTGTCACACCTGCCACCCTGCCCACTGTCACACCTGCCATCCTGCCCACTGTCACACCTGCCATCCTGCCCTGCTGTCCCTCTGCCTGGGGTGCCCGCCTCCCCGTTCTGGGGTGAGAAACGCTACTCAGCCTCAAGGCTCTCTCCCAGGAGCCTGCCTGGGGCCCTCCCTCCGAGGCCCGCCCACTGTGGTCAGGTCTGTTAGAGCCAGGAGCGTGCTCTGACTTCCCTGTCCCCGAGCCCAGAGCCCAGGGCAGGTGACACACTTGAGCTCCCGCTGCCATTCCTCACCGCTGGAGCGCGTCCCTTGACTGTGTCTGCGGCCAGGAGTGGCCGGGAAGGCACAGCGCCATCGTCCACAAGGCACCAGGTCCCTCCCTCCCGCGCAGGGACCTTGAGCGGAATAGCTATGGGAGCCCATGAACTTGATGCTGCCTTCCAGGGCGAGGCTGTGGCCTCCCCACAACCCTGACGCCAAACACCCCATGCCGTAGGTTCAGATGCACGTCTGTCACACGCTGGCGTTTCAGGAACGGGGTGTACACTTCCATCAAATGTGCAGATGGAATGCTGTGTTTCTAACCTCACCCCGCCCCCCCGCCCCACAAAGGCGGGTAATCAGTATCTGGTGCATCTGAGAGCAGGGATGGCTTGCTGTCAAAGAGCCCAGCAAGCCCACGGACCCTGGGGCCGACCCTCCGACGCTCCGACCACTGTCCAGTGGGGCGTTTGCTGGCTACAGGACAGCACAGCTCCTCCCTGGAGGTCAGCCACCAGGAGGCGGGGCCTGGCGTCATTTCTGTGCTGTCTCTCGGGAGGCTCTGCCCCGGCAGGCAGGGGAGGGGCCGCAGGAGGGTGGGCCAGACCCTTCCCCGGCCCCAATGCCTGCCCAGCCCCACCCTCCCTCCCTCCCCTCTGGCTCCAGCCTGGGCTACCACCCAGGCCTCTCCCTGGTGGCCATCTGCTCCCTATTCTCAGAACTGAAGACTCAATCCCTCGTTCCACCCCCTCCCCCAGGAGGGGCAGGTTTAGGACACAATGGGCAAACCAAGTGGGCATGGGACAGGAAGTACTGCAACCAATTAAAATGACAGGACGATTAAGCATGGAGCTGTGGGGGATGGGGCAGGGGTGAGGCCAGGGCAAGGGGCAGGCGGGGGGGGGGGGGGGGGGGGAGGGGGGCGAGGGGAGGGGGGGGCGGGTATCCAGCCTCCCAGCCAGCTCTCAGGGAACTGACCGCCCATGGGGAAGGAGGGCTGCTTGTGCCTGGCTTCCTGCACTTGGTATCCCATTAAAGCCAGCAAGCCTCTCTGGTTTTTGTTTTTTTCTCTCTTTAATTTATTCAACCAATTAACATTTTCTGAGGACCTCAGGAGGCTTTAGGGAAATAAAGATAAATTAGCCAGTGGCTCCTCTTTTAGTGATTCATAATCTATCAGCGAGAGTAAATGTACTTGCAAATAACTCACATAATTCAATATATGCTTTAACTGAATGAGGTGTATTTAAGAGTTATAAAAACATTCTGCCTGGAACAGGAGACGAGGGGATCACTGAAAGTGATGGCAAAGAGGAAACATTTAATATGGGGTTTTGGAGGATGAGTAGGAGTTTGCCAGGTTTGGACCTCCACATCCAGAGGGCTCCACCCCAGGACAAGTCCTTATTTTGTCCATGTGGATTATTTTTTTAAAATATATTTCATTGATTTTTTACAGAGAGGAAGGGAGAGGGATAGAGAGTTAGAAACATCGATCAGCTGCTTCCTGCACACCTCCCACTGGGGATGTGCCCGAAACCAAGGTACATGCCCTTGACCGGAATCGAACCTGGGACCTTTCAGTCCACAGGCTGACGCTCTATCCACTGAGCCAAACTGGCTAGGGCTCCGTGTGGATTGTTACAGAAGCCTCTTACCCCATCTCCTGTTTCCCCCTCATCTGCCTTTGCTCCTTGGGTCATCGGAAGTCGGCCAGAGTAATTAATGTGCCTCATAAAACCTTTTCTCGCCCGGCCGGTGTGGCTCAGTGGTTGAGCACCGACCTATGAATCAGGAGGCCATTGTTCCGTTCCGGTCACATGCCAGGGTTGTGGGCTCGATTCCCAGTGGGGGGGTGTGTAGGAGGCAGCTGATCAATGATTCTCTCTCATCACTCATGTTCCTCTCTCTCTTTCCCTCTCCCTTCCTCTCTCTGAACTCAATTTTTAAAATCACTTAAAAAATTTTTTAAATTAAAAAAACCAAAAACCCTTTCTCCAGGACATTTCCTAGCTCAAGAGCCTACAGGGACCCTGGGATTACAGGATCCAATGTGAACCAGGAGCCTCTGCTGAAAGGCCCCTCCCCTCTGACCCAGGGCCTCCCGCCCCTCTTACAGCCTCATCGCTCACTGCTCCCCTTCTGAGGGAGGAACTGCCTAGGGCTCTCGACTGTCACCTTCGCTGTTTCAGATACTTCCTCTCCCTCCAAAATCTGCTCCTTGGGACCCTCCCCACCCCGTCACTCACTCTCCTGGGAGCCCAACCTGCCCAGGTGACCTGGTGGGACAGTCCCTCTTCTCTCTCATGAGCCTCCCGCAGCCTGGCAACTGTCCGGGGGGAGGCGTCTGTGTGACCGCAGCTGGGATGCTCCACCGCTCCGGGCCTCAGTTTCCTCATCTGGGCCCCAAGGAATGCTTCCGCCTTGCAACCTCGTGGGATCCAATCAAGCCATTGCCTGTGTACCCAGAAACCTCGCCTGCCTCTAACAACACCGCCTGGGACCCGGAGGGCACCCCAGAAGGCCCCCAGCACCCGGAAGAGACGCCTTTGGACAAGACAAATCAAGACCAGCTGCTTTCCTTCTAGCAAGCTCCTCGGGGCCCTGCTCAGAACCCGGCTTGCTCTTAACGGAGACCAGTCCTGGCGAGGGCGCTGCCCGGCTCTCTGACCCGGAGCCCTCCACGAGCCGCACATCAGACCCGGGAGACGCTGCTGGAGGCAGACACTGAGTCGGTGACAGCTAGTAGCTCCCAGCCAGGAGTAAGCACCCCTTCCCACAGCGCGGGAGGGCCAGGGCCAGTCCCACACCCCCAGGCAGGCAGAGGACTGCCCTGAACTGTCAAGAAAAGGCTAATTCATTCCCGCGGGCTGCAATGAAGAGGGCCGTCAAGGCGTCTGTGTCTTCGTCTCATTAAAAACAGCTCCGCTCAGCTCTCCTCGCCTCGGTGGCCTGACTCCAAACCCAAGGGTTCCCACCCACGGCCCCGCCGCTGCCACAGCCTCGCTGCCCGCAACGCCCGGTGGTGGAGCCCTTGCATTCCAGAACCTGCCCGGCCTTTCCACGTCCATTTCACTACGTCCGGAAAGCCTGGCTGCCCCGCCCCTTCACCCCCAGCCCCTTGTGGCCTCTCTCTCTGGAAGGCCCCGGAGGACAAGGCCAGGCACTGCGGGTGTCAGAAAGGTCCCCACGGGCCCCAAATCCAGGCTGCTCCCTGCCCACGCCTGCGCCCCAGCCCCCAGCAGAGGCATCCTTTCTGGCCAGGCTTTCCTGGAGGAGGCCGAGGCCTGGCATGTGGGGGAAGGAGGAGCCGCCTCCTGGGATGCCACCTCAGGAACCACGGGGCCCCATCTCCCCGCCCCACCCGCGGCCGGGACACTCACGGAACATGGTCATGAACTGCTTGGGGTTGAGGTTCCAGTAGCCCCAGTTGGTCCGGTAGCCGTGCAGCGTGGCGTACTCCTCGTGGTTGTACGCGGGTTCCGTCCCGAAGGTGTCGATGACCCGGATCCGGCACCTGCCCCCGGGGATGGGGAACCAGAATCAGCCACCTCAGCATCTCCCTGGGCCGGGGTGTCCAGCCGTGGGTGGTACCATGTGCGGTGAGAGCGTGGGCTCAGACTCAGCGCGGTGTGACCACAGGCGGGCACCCCAACCTCTCGGGGATGTGCCCCCAGCACCTGGGGAAGGACGGAATATCCCATCATCCCATCGAGCGGTCTGACAACTGCCCAAGGATCTCAGGGCCCTTCCACTAACTCACACTGCCAGCTGTTAGGCTGCCCCTAGGGCGCCTAGGAGGGGAGGCCCTGCCTGGGGCGGGGTCCCCCACACGCTCAAGGGATCCCCTGTACAATCTGCACTTTCTAGGGAGTTCGAGTCCACAGCCCCTCTGCCCAGGAGCCTGCACCCCCAGGCTGTCCTGGCCCATCCCAGCTGAGGTGCAAAGGGCGGGGCCCGGACCGGCCCCTCGGGCACACCCTGGGGCAGGCAGCGTCTCAGGTCCCCTCTGCGAGTCTGGCCACGTCTGGTGGCCCTCCCAGCTGAGCAGAGGCTCTGTCCCCACCTGAGGCTGCTCCCAATGGCCACAGCCCCCCCCCCTCCTGCCCGCCTCCCGGGCGTGGGCACCTAAGACGCACATGCCCCATAAGGAGCTCCCTCACCGCCTCCTTCCCGGGACCCAGGACGGGCCACAGACTGCTGAGGTCGGCACTCCTCCCGGAGAATGGGGGGGGGGGGGAGCGGGTGTGCGGTGAGCACAGTAATAATAAAAGCAGGAACGCTGTCTGTCACTTTTCCCTAATGAAACCACGTGGGACTGTCACCGAGGCTGGAGCAGACGTCATGCAGAGCCGGCTCCTGCGCGCTGCGTTAAACCCGAGCCCCACCGTCTGCAAGATGGCACTGGCCTTCCTCCCGGGGGGGGGTGCTGAGGGCCCCCCACACAGAGGGCCCAGCTGCAGAGCACTGTCCCCTTCCCACCCCCTCCCCGCACTTCCTCTGCCCCTCCCGCAGCCCGCCACGTGGCAGAGGGCCACCGGGCCACGCGCCCTGGTTCCTTGTCACTCGGGTCAGCGGGGGGGGGGGGGGTGCAGGGCTCCTTGGAGGAGGAAGGGGGGAAGGGAGGGCAGGGACAGGGAGACCTGGTCCATGCGCTCTCCAGGGCGTGGGGGGGTGCCATGCGGGCCACCACCCGCCCTCACCGGTACTTCCTGAAGGACAGCCCCATGTGCTGCTTCATCTGCTGCAGGCCGTGGTAGTCGGTATAGATGAGGTCGAAGGGCAGGGGCACGGTGAGCGGGCAGTTCCCCCGGCCCGGCGGCACCCCTAAGTTACTGAGAGGAGAGCCCGTCAGAGTCTGAGCCCAGGGGACCCCCAGGCCGCAGAAACCCACCTTCCCAACCGGCCCTGGGTCTGCAGTACCTGGATCTCCTCCCCCTGCACCCCACTCCCACAGCCCAGGGTAGACACGGGCAGGGAGGGCGCTGGAGGAGACGCGCTGGCACAGGGAGGGAGCAGGGCGCCTGCACAGGTGACTCCGAGGGGCAGGTGGGCCCAAGGTCCGGCCCGGGCGCCGGCCAGGAGACAGGGGCGCCTTTGCTCATCCCACACGCGTGCTCCCCGCAGGCCTGTCCGCCAGAGCGGCCCCTTAACCGTCCCTAGGAGCCACAGGCAGCCGCAGGGTTTGGAGCTGAAGCGCCCCACACCCCCACCCCGTCTGCCTCATTATAATTCTGCGCTGCTGACTGGCACCTGGGCCCGGGGATGCCCGGCCCTGCCCGCAGGGCACCCCGGCTGCCAGCTCATTCACGTGAGCATTTTCATCTGGGACGGAGCTGCCTCTGGTGCCAGAGCCTTGGGGTTGTCTCACTGGAGCCCGAAGGACATGGGCTGCCAGTTAAACTCCTGCCAGGAGCCCCCTGCCCAGCCTGCTGACGGCCCCCCCCCCCCCCCCCCCCGGCAGGGTGTCAGGCTCAGAGCCCTCACTCACTCAGTCTGTGCTGAGCCCTGAGCCAGGGGAGCGGTATCTGCCCCTTGTGGAAGCCCCGTTTCCTCCCCCCACAGCAGCTGCCCGCCTCCCCCCGTTTTGTGGTCCAGAAGCCTCACTGGAAGGCGACATGAGAACCCCCGGGAGCCCCTTTGGGGACCCATGGAAAGCATGCCTGGGCCCAAGGGCCAGCGCGGACCTGCTGGCGGCCTTGCACCGACCCGAATGTCCCGTGTCCGCCTCCTTGCCCACCCGCGGTGCCTGGGCGGGTCCCCACGGGCCTCTCCAGGCTAAAAACCCTCGTTTTATTTCTCCCTGTGCTTTGGTCCGGGGCTGGAAATAACCTCTCCAGGTAGCGCTCCAATTCTGGAACAAGCGAGTCCGCCCCCCTCTCCTCTGTGGGAAGGGCCTCGTTAAAAAGAACTCGCACAAAGTGATCTGGGATCCTCGGCTCCAGGTGCTAACACGCCAAGGCTCCCCGATCCGTCTCATTTCGGGAGCCCACTGCCGACCCTCTGCCCCACCCAGGCCCCCCTAAGCACAAGGGCACTGCCCGGCTCTCTCCCACGGCCTGTGACAACAGCAGGCCACGGCCTCTCCCGGAGCGCCGCCGGAGGGTCACCTGGCATCGGATGAGCTATTTGGGAAGGGGGTGGGACCAACGAGGCTTTGAAACGCGGCCGTTTCTTTAGGTTCCTCCTGGCCCTCGGCAGTTCCACTGACACTGGGATTCCATTCTGAGTCCTGGGCCCATCACCCGGCTGCCTCCACGTGGGCACCTCCAATTCAACCCGGTCGGCACCCAAGTTCAAGGTCTTCCCCATGCGCTCCGCTTCTCCCGCCTCGGAGGATGGCCGCCCCGTCGCCTGGCGGCTGCTCTGGGCTGGCTCATGCAGCCTGGTTCCGGCCTGGCGAGCCGGTCACGGCCACATCTGCGTGGGTTCAAACCCCGGGCCTGGCTCCGGCCGGCTCCTCTGAGAGTCGAGCCGGAGGTGGCTCGGTCAAGTCGGGCTGGGCGGGCTGGCGTCCCTGCCTTCGTCATTCTCTGGGGACCCTCGCTGGGACTTCCCTTGGGCAAACATGGAACAACAAAAAGGCCAGGACGCCGACTTCCCGTGGGGCCGCGAGCTTGACAGCCCAGTGTCCGCTCCGTCCCCCCCCCCCCACTGCCTTCCATAGACATCCTGCTCTCCACTCCTGTCATTTGCCAGTTGAGTCGGCTAATTTCCCACTCAACCCAAGCTCACTCCTGGGTGCAGGAAGAGCCTAGTAATTTTTCCTCATGCCATGTCCCATTAATGATGCTTGAAATTATGCAAATAAAATAGATGATCACAGCCAAATCTGGGCAGGCGGGAAAGGGAAAGCTTAACTTTAAAATGCCCGCTGTGGCCCGACCAGTGTGGCTCAGTGGTTGAGCGTCAACCCATGAACCAGGAGGTCACAGTTCCATTCCTGGTCAGGGCACGTGCCCGGGTTGCGGGCTCGATCCCCAGTCGGGGGTGTGTAGGAGGAAGCAGCCGATCAATGATTCTCATCATTAATGTTTCCATCTCTCTCTCCCTCTCTCCTCCTCTCTGAAATCAATAAAAATGTTTTTTAAAAAAATGCCCACTGTGGAACCAGGCATTCATGAGGATAACTTGGGGTGCAGCCCATGGGGGCTCTGGCTTCTCCCCTCCTCCCCACCGAGAGCAGGCGGCTCCCGGGAGGGGCGGTCTGACATCACCTCTCGCCCCGGAAACCTCCCGCAGCAGCAAAGCCAGGGCGGGCTCTGTACTGCCCCAACGTCACTGCTCACTGCGGTGAGCGGGTTAATTAACACAGCAGCGCGGGAGCGGAGGAAGCAGCCTGTCCCGCGCTCGGCAGTGGCCAGACGTCTGCTGTGAACATCTGGGAACAAACGGCAGCAAACGTCCCCGCAGGGTCCGTCCCGTCATCCCCGCACAGGCCACTTCCCAGCCCGGGGAGACGCCTCTGTCGCAGACGCCGAGCCGCCGCTCTCAGAATTCACATCACCTCCCATCCCGCTGACCTATTTTCAAATTAACTCGGTGCCGCTCGCATGGAACGCTCCCCCGAGGCCAGGAGGCAAGGCTGCGGGAACCCCTCCTCCTCCCGCAGAACCCGCGGCAACGCCACGCACGTAGTCCACGCTATCTCTGTCCCAGACGCCTTTCCGCTCCAACGGCCACCATCTTGCTATGGGTTGCATTGTGTCCCCCCCAAAATCCATATGTTGGAGCCCTAACCCCCAGCACCCCAGAATGTGACCTCATGTGGAGGCAGGTCTTTACAGAGGTCACCAGGATGACATACGGTCACCAGGTTGACATGTGGTCACCAGAGGGGACCCTCGTCCACCATGACCGGCATCCTTATAAGAAACAGAAATCTGCCCAGCCGGCGTGGCTCCGTGGTTGAGTGCCAACCCAGGCACCAGGAGGTCACCAGTTCGATTCCCAGGCAGGGCACATGCTCGGGTTCGATCCCCAGGAGGGGGTGTGCAGAAGACAGCTGATAAATGTTCCTCTCTCATCAACGTTTCTACCTCTCTCTCCCTTTCCCTTCCTCTCTCTGAAATCAATTTTTTTTAACTTTTTTTTTTTATTATTGATTTTTCACAGAGAGGAAGAGAGACAGAGAGTTAGAAACATCGATGACAGAGAAACATCGATCAGCTGCCTCTTGCGCAACCCCTACTGGGGATGTGCCCGCAACCAAGGTACATGCCCTTGACCGGAATCGAACCTGGGACCTTTCAGTCTGCAGACCAACGCTCTATCCACTGAGCCAAACTGGTTTCGGCAACTTTTTTTTCTTTAAAGAGGAAATTTGGAGACAGACACAGGCACAGGGAGAAGGCCATGTGAGGATGAAGGCAGGATCTCGGTGACGCTTCTACAAACCAGTGAACACCAAGGACTGCGGAAACAGGGGAAGGGGCCTGGACAGACCCCGCACAGCCTGGGAAGGAACCCTCCCTGCTGACACCTTTGCGCTGACACCCTCATCTCGGACTTCCCTCCAGACGGAGACAGTAAATGCTGCTGTCTGGGGTCCTCTGCTCCAGGAGCTCCAGCCAGCGCTCCGAGACTGTTCCGGAGTCCCCACGGGGAAAGGGCTGCCCCTGTATTGTGAGGGTGGTCCCAGCTAGGAATGAGCTGGAGGAGCTCACAGCCCGGCCTACACCTGTCACAGGAAAAACGTACAACCCAGAAAGGGCATGGCCCAAAGCACATGTTCCCATCTGATGCCCCCGCTATCCGGGCCACCTCCGAGGGTGCCTCCTGGGCCTGCCCCCTCCGCTGGGCTCCACCCCTGCAACCCCGGGGATCGAGGGGATCAAGATGCTTTTGGGTGTGCAAATGTGGGCTGGGATCGGCACTCTTTCTACACATCTTCTAGGACCCTGAGCCCCCACGCCAGGCCCCGGTCCTGTCCCTCAGGCCCTGCACTGGGGACAGAGGACAGCTCTTTGAATAAGCCATGGGACTAGTTCACACCTGTTACAGTGTCCCAACCCCACAGCTATCCCCCCACATACCGTGTATGGGGGTGGTGCTTAGAGAAGCCACAGCTTGGGCTTCCCCCACATCTCAACCCTTACCGCTCATGAGGTCACCTGGGAGCTTTGAAACTTGATACGTGGGTCCCACCCCGGATCCATGAAATCAGAGGCACCAGGAGTGGGACCCAAACGTCGTGTTTTTCCACGTGGCTCTGCTGCAGCTGCGGCTTAGACTCCCCACCAGAGACCTGCTCTTTCCACAGCCCCTGCTGTGAGTTCTATGGACATAACTGTCTAACGTCCTCCGGGGACCGTGGTTTTCTTTCTTTTTATTTTAGTTGCTTTAAAATGATATCTGATAACATACTCCAAAAACACTGTCCTGAGGCCGTTTCCCAAGGGCGCCGAGCTGTCTACGCACCCTCCCCTGTCTGAGCAAGGGCGTACGTTAGGGCGTGCGTTTGCACCTACACCCACGAGCGAGGGCAGAGCCGCCGGGCCCAGCACTGCGCCTGCCCGCCTCACAGACTGCGCATCGGAGGTAGGAGGGCCTCTCCCTGCAGCCCCTGCTTCTGGGAATTTCCGACCCACAAAAGCCAGACAGGAAGTGATGGGATGGTGGGAAGATAGGGATCTTCTGTGGAGGGTGCCTATGGGGTGCCTGTGGGGTGCCTGTGGGTGTGCACACAGGTGCAGTGTGGTACATGTCATGCACCGGGGGTTGCATGTGTGTGGAGGTGTGTAGATGCATGTAGAAGTGTGCATGGATGTGCCTATGTGTACAACCACAGGGTATGCACAGCATATACATACACACACATGTGAGCACATGCATGGGTGTGTATTGGGTGTGCATGCATGTGCACACATGTGTGCATGTGGGTGCACATGTGTAGAGAAAGAAATGGCAGCAGGGGGGTATTTCAGATGGTGGGGCTTCTCAGCAGGGCCTCACTCTCAGGGGCTCCCCCATCTTCATGCTCTGGCCCGTGGCTACCCATAGCCGCTGGCTGTGCCATCCACAAGTTGCCCACGACTTCTTGGGCTGCCCCCACACCGGTCCCTCTTCTCCCTCCTCCCCTCACGCTCGCCCCATCTGACTCCCTGCAGGAGCGCCGAGGGCACGGAGATGCCTCCTCGCAGGCCGTTTCCCGAGGGAGCTTGGCAGGCATTCGCTGCTCTGCAGCTCCGCTCCAGTGCTGACGCTCCCGTCAGAGCGGGGTGGGCACAGCAGTGAGCAGCACAGCGCGCTGGTGGGCAGCGAGTGGGCACGCCCGGCTCTGAAGTGGCCTGCACGGTGTGAACAGCTTGGTTTGGCAACAAAATGCCACCGGGGCAGGCAGGAGCCAGAGGGAGCGGTGCGCTGGCTCCTTCTCCCAGCACGGGGTGGCTGGTCTGAGGGTCAGCACCAGCCCTGGGGACAGCTCCCTGCCAGCTCCTTCCAGCTCACGGTGACATTCGTTCCGCCAGATGGGGCGGAGGTGCTATTTCTAGGCGGCACTCTGTGCCCCAGAACCTGGGATGGTGCTCCCCAACCGTGCAGCTGGTCAGTCCCCGTCACCACTCTCACTTACAGGTGCCTCAGGGCACACACCGCCCCAGCCCCTCTAACCACCAGTCTCCCGCCTCCCTCAGCATCGGAGGGACCTGGAAAGGCAGGACTGGGGAAGGGGTGGGCGTAGCCAGCCCAGCTCACACCCTCCAGGACTTCCTGGCCTCCAGCCCCCAGACAGGCCCAGGAAGGAGCCCAGTTCTGGAAGAGACACTGCGAGTCTCCCCAAGACCAGCAGGCAGAGGGGACCCCGCTTCCACCACACGGCTCCATCCCACAGGCCAGTGTTTGCCAGCCCCTGGGCACAAACACTGGGGCACCGGGCGGCCCAGAGATGGAGGACTCACGGAGAATTCAACCGTGTGAGCAGCACCGTGTGAATACGCTTCCTTGGCGCATCCCACATGTGACCGACCGGGTGCCCCGTGGGGAGAAGGAGGGGGGTGGCAGACTGAGCACGGAGCAGGGTTCCGGTGGACGGGCTCCCCTTCCAGGCACTCACCTCTGCAGCTCCTTCAGGGACACCGTGACCCGCAGGCCATGGCCCAGGACGTAGAGAGCGGCCAGGATGTCCGCCCACTGCACCATCTCCCCCAGGGGCCCGCCCTTCAGCACCCTCGGGCTGAACACGTCCCCAGACTCCTCCGTCAGGAAGCCGATGTGGACGAGGATCTGGGGGGACACAGAGGGTCAGCACGGAGGAGAGACAGCCCTGCCACCCAGGGAGACCCGGCCAGCAGCAGACACTGTCTCCAAGCTGGGCCTGGGCGCGAGGGGGAGCCAAGAGGCAGAGTGACCGTGCTGGGCACTGGGGCTACAGGTGAACAAGACAGTCACAGCCTGCCCCCAAGGCGCTTACGTTCCAGATGGAAGAGGAGACAACAGTGAACACAGACAAGAGAGAATTTCATGAAATGATAGGGACTCTGAAAGAAACAGACAGGATGATGGGAGAGTCAGGTAAGTATTTATTGGACGGATGATGGGTTGATGGGTGGATGATGGATGGTGGATGGATGGATGATGGATGGTGGATGGATGGATGCATGGATGGATGGATGGGTGATGGATGGATGGATGATGGATGAATGGATGCATGGATGATGGATGGATGGATGGGTGATGGATGGATGGGTGATGGATAGATGGATGCATGGATGGATGGATGGATGGATGGGTGATGGATGGTGGGTGGATGGATGCATGGATGGATGGATGATGGATGGATGGATGGATGGTGGATGGATGGGTGATGGATAGATGGATGCATGGATGGATGGATGGATGGATGGATGGGTGATGGATAGATGGATGCATGGATGGATGGGTGATGGATGGTGGATGGATGGATGGACAATGAACCCTTCCCAAACAGGCTACATCCTTCCAGACAAAGGTCATGACATTTCTGCCCAACAAGAACCAGATGGCTACAGAATGCAGGGCCTTTAAGGGGTAGGAGCTTGGCTTTCCCAAACCTGAAAAGGCCCCAGGCCACCATGTGCCTCTAACCTGACTTTGCCTCCCCTCCCCCTTCCGACTCAAATTCAAATAAATTCTACAAAATTCTTCCGAGGGCACACCCGGGTCCCCTTGGGGCCCTGGGGCCCTGTGCTCACTTCCTACACGTCTGAGCTCCGCTCCCTGAACACGGACAGAGGTCAGGTACCTGCTTCTGGTCCCTCTGGGTGCCCCCCAGCTTTCGCGCCAGGCGCTGGGCGGCCAGTGCCCACTGGGCCGCGAGCCGCCGGGTCCGTTTCTTCATGAAGATTAGAGACTCCTTCCCGCTGCCCATCAGGTCCAGGAGGTGAGACAGGTTGCTCCGGAAAACTGCCTGGAGGGGAGTCCTGTCCTCGGTTCTCACTCTCAGACCCGCAGCCGTGCCATCGCCACCCCCTGCTGCCCTGGGGACGGGGCTGGCACCCCCCGCGAGGCTGGGCCGGCTCTAGCTTCTCCTGCCCTTTCTAAGAGGCCCAGTGGTCCCACAGTGGGGGTCCCTCCCCACCACACACACCAGCCACATAGGCCTGTCCGGAGCCCTCAGGAGCTGCTCAGCTGTCACAGTCCCCAGGGACCCAGGTGCTGCCAGGAGGCAGGAGGGTAGTGGCCAGGGCAGGGCCCGAAGGCCAGGGAGGCCGGGCTGCCTTCCAGTGGAGCCAGATGACCATGCCCTGAACTAGCTCAATTCTCTGGACCTCCAGTCCGTCATCTGCTAAAGTCGATCGCATAAGGGACCCGAAGGGTTCAGGTACAAAGTACCTGGCACATAGGAGGCCCTCAAGGAGGGCTGCTATTGTTACTGTTATTCTGGTCCATTAAGGGGGAGCCTCCAAGACCCCAGCCACCCCCCAAGTGGGCCCAGGTTTGCGGCATCCCCAGAAGGTGGGGCGGGCACTGTCAGGCTGGCTTCCCGTCCAGCAGGGTGAGCTGGGACCTGCCCGCCCACCGGGCAGGGCTGGCCACCTCGTTTTGCCAGGGGCACAGGGTATCCAGCCTGGAGAGGCCAGATGTCCCGCCCACCGCGCCCTCAGGGCCCACCCACTCCCAGCCTACCTGGGTCTTGGGGAGGGGCTTGGGGGCCGTGTGGGGGACCGTCCGGTTCCTCCAGGGCAGAGGGGGGCAGAACCACTCGACCTCGCTGAGGTAGATGAGGAAGGAGCATTCGGTGCCGTCCACCCCGAAGAAGGCGTAGCAGGGGTCCGACGTCCAGCGGGCGCGCATCCACTGCAAAGAGGCCAGCCTGGGCCAGGGAGCCGGGCCTGCCGCCCGCGCCCTCGGCGCTCCCCCTGCACACATGGCCCTGGGGACCCCAAGGTCCACCGGGACGGGGATGGGGCCTCTGGGGGCCCCCTATAGATGCAGCGAAGGACAGAGCAGGGAAGAGACACTGAACCAGGCCCCCAGGCCCCTGGCCCGGCCCGAGAAGCTCAGGGAGGGCCAGGCTGGACCGCCATCCTCCAGGTCCAGAAAGAGACCCCGGGGAATAACGCCAGGCCAGGACACGGCGGGAGGCGCGGCCGCTCGGGCCTGGCTGCAGTCTGCTGGGGCCAAGGTCAGGAGCAAGGTCAGGGCCTGGCTGCAGTCCGCTGGGGCCAAGGTCAGGAGCAAGGTCAGGGCCTGGCTGCAGTCCGCTGGGGCCAAGGTCAGGGCCTGGCTGCAGTCCAGTGGGGCCAAGGTCAGGAGCAGCCCCAAGGGCTGGGGCTGGGCAGGTCACCACAGTGCTCCCGCGGGGAAGGGTCTGCGGTCCCACCGCCCACCCTCTCAGGGAGCCCAGACCAGCGAGGAGCTGCTTTTACGGCCACGCGCGGGCCCCGATGGACAGACTTCCTGCAGCCGTAGGTACGGGAGGTGGGCCCGAGGGAGTCCGTGCCGCTGGTTAAACCCGAGGGGTGAGGAGAGACCACGTCCACTCCTCGTCAGAATTCGTTGGGAGTCGGGCTGCTGGAGGAGCACCTGTATATTTGCAGCTTGTGTGCTATAAAAGGTGCGGGGACGTGGCTCAGCCTGTGGCTGTGGGGTGGGCCAGGCCGGTGGCCACGCAGAGCAGCAGTGACCCTGAGGTTGGCCCCGCCCGCCAGGGCCAGGGTCAGGCAGGGGCCTGGGCAGAGAGGTCCTGGCTAGCGGATAACCCTGCCAACAGCGGAACCCCAGAGCTAGTCTGGGGCGGGGCCCCCACGGAGGAGCCCCCCTCCCGGTCGCCCCCACCTGCAGCCGCAGCCCCAGGCCTCACCTCCACCTTCCCTGAGCAGTCAGGGAACTTGGGGTCACTGGGCGCCTCACACTGGTCCTGCCGGCCTTCGGACACTAGGGAGAGAAGGCCATTGTGCTGAGGACCTGGGTCGGGCCGGGCCGGAGGGGAGAGGCGTGCGGAGCGGAGGGTCTGGACGGGGAGGGGCGTTGGGAGCTGGCAGAGCCTTCAGTCCAAGTTTTCTCACCGGGGGACCACCTGCCAGGTGTGCCCCCTCTGCCACTGCTCCCACCCTCCTTGGGGGGTTCAGACCCAGTGAGGAGCTGGCTACAGATCAGCGGCCTGGATGGGCAGACCTCATGCACCCAAATGTACCCCCACTTTCTCAGGGCCAGAGGTGGGGCTTGCACCCCAGATTGATGCTCCCACATCAAGGGGAATGGAGGGGGACACCTGAGTCTCCAGGGACCTGTCCTCAGCACCCTCATGGCAGGTTGGGGGGGGGTGGTGTGAACCCCATGTCGCCCTGCAGAGAGCCTAGGGAGCCCTGTGGGAGAAGTCAGGGACCCCGAGGCCATCCCGGCCACCGTACACTGGCCCCAGGGAAGGGGTGCCCTGGCCCACCCTTGCTGTGCAGGACGAGGCTGTACGTGGCCCTGAGGGGAGGGGTGGGGGAGGGGGCCCTGGCTCACCCTTGCTGTGCAGGACGAGGCTGTACGTGGCCCTGAGGGGAGGGTTGGGGGAGGGGGCCCTGGCTCACCCTTGCTGTGCAGGATGAGGCTGTACGTGGCCCTGAGGGGAGGGGTGGGAGAGGGGGCCCTGACTCACCCTTGCTGTGCAGGACGAGGCTGTGGCGCAGGATCTGGTCCACCTTCACGGCGATGTCCGAGACGTTCTGCGCGATGGCCTGGATCCGCTCCATGAGGCCGGCGCCCGGGGGCCACCTGCGGGGAGACACCCGGGCTGAGTGGGGAGCCTGCAGGGTGACCTGCCCAGGACGCTGTCAGCAAGCAAAGGGCAGGATTGCAGGGCTCACAAGCCGCCACCCTGCCACGCACGGGAACGCAGTGACGGGTAAGGCCGGCCCGGACACGGAGCCGTCTGCCCGCCCAGCCCGGCTGGAGGGGCCCCTAACCACCCAGTGCAGACACTGCATCACACGCCGAGCCCGCCTGTGCCAGGCGTGTCTGCCCATGTGTCGGAGGGCAGTGCCTGAGGCCCAAGCAGCCTGAGAAATTCCTTCAAAAACCAGGACAAGCTGGATGGCGTGGCTCAGGGGTTGAGCATCAACCTATGAACCAGGAGGTCAAGGCTCGATTCTCGGTCAGGGCATGTGCCTGGGTTGCAGGCTCGATCCCCAGTGTGGGGCGTGCAGAGGCAGCCGATCCATGACTCTCTCATCATGGATGTTTCTCTCTCTCTCTCTCCCTCTCTAAAATCAATAAAAATATAATTTAAAAACAAACAGGACAGCGGCATCCAGGCCTCCTGGGGACAGCCCCTTCCCAGGCGCCCGCTGCCCTGAGTCTTTCTGCAGCTCCTCCTGGGAAGGACCCTCTCACCACGATAAACCCCCCGAAGCCGCTGGGGACTTGCCAGCTATTTACCCTCCAGGAGGCGACCGTCCGGTCCCAGGAATGAATACTCCCCAGGATCTTAAATGTATTTACTGCCACAAACACCACGGCCCTGCACCCACCACCAAGACTCCGTGGCCTTTATTTATCTGGGGAGAATTGATTTCCTTGTGTTGACAACGACGGAGCTCTGAGAAGGGCACCGGACAGCACACAGCGTTTATCTCAGCGCCAACGCTCCCGCGGAGACAGCCCTCGCTCTGCCGGCCGCCTCGGTGCGGCGAAGACCCGGGGCCTCTCCCGGAGCTGCCTGCTGCTCTGAGCCCATTAACACCGATCCCTTTGATTCTCACCTTGTCCTCCAGCTTGGCAGGCCCCGCATTTAAGCTCTCACTTATCCCTTTACAAGAACTGGGTCTTTATTGCCCCACATAATGGAATGACCTACATCCATGAAGGAGGATTTGTCCACCTGGGCTCCTCCCAGCTCCGGAAAACCCCCTCCCCTCCTGCTCTGGGCTAGAGACCTGCCCACTGGGGAGGGCTTCTCTCCAGGCTCCTGACGGAGCAGGGGGAGGGGTTGGGGGGGAAGGGAGGAGTGGGAGGCAGGGGTGGCAGCGCTTGGAGACCCTGGGCTGTGGCTGCATCACCCCCTCTCCGTCTTCACTCGGTCTCCTGTGTCCAAACTTCCTCCTCTGATAGGGACATCCGTCACTGGGTCACGGCCCAGCCAGAGCCAGGACGTCCTCGTCTTAACTTAGTGACGTCTGCAAAGACCCTATTTCCTTTATCTTTTTCCCCCTATATTTATATTGATTTCAGAGAGAAGGGGGAGGGAGAGAGAGAGAGAGAAACATCAATGATGAGAGAGAATCATTGATTGGCTGCCTCTTGCAGACCCCACTCTGGGATGGAACCCACAACCCGGGCATGTAACCTGACTGGGAATCGAACCGTGACCTCTTGGTTCATAGGTCGACGTTCAACCACTGAGCCACGCCGGCCGGGCCAAAGAGTCTATTTCCAAATCAGATCCCACCCCTAGGGATCGGGGGCTCACACTTCAACGTGACTTTCTGAAAGACAGAATTCAACCCACAAGTCTCCGTGAGTTATGAACAAGAGCGAGAAGAGAGCTAAAAGACAAATGCTTCTCTTGCCCAGGGCACACGCCTGGGTTGCGGGCTCCATCCCCAGTGGGGGGCGTGCAGGAGGCAGCCGATCAATGATTCCCCCTCATCACTGATGTTTCTCCCTCTCCCTCTTCCTTCCTCTCTGAAATCAATAAAAATATAAAAACAAAACAAAGAAAGAGAGAAGAGACAAAGTGGCTTTTAATCCGTCACAAAAAGTGAGTTCGGGTTCCCCCTCCCACTCCTCTGACCTGTGCCCCTCTCGTTGGAGAGAAATAACAGCTGGGGGTGCCCCTGGCTGCCAAGCCCGGGGTCAGTGACTTGTACATTATTCGGGGGTGTACTGGAAAGAATGAGGGCCTCAGAGTCAGAGGTCCTGGATTCAAATCCTGACTCCGCCGGACAGCTGTGTGACCTTGGGCAAGTTACCTAACCTCTCTGAACTCAGGGGCCAGCTCCTAGAAACCCTGAACGCCCTCAACGACCTCGCGGAGCGGTCGTAAGGCTGAGACCTCGGGCGGAATGTGAGATGCTCCGCAGGCAGCAGGCACTCAACAGAGGCTGCCACGCCCCACCTATAGCCGCCATCCCCTCACCCCCGAGGGGCAGGGGCATAAGTCCAGCCGCGGAGCCGAGCACTTTACTTTTTGGGGGGACTCAGCAGTCTTCCTACGACAAGGGCCTCTGCATAAAGCACCCCAGTGGCTCGGGCTTTAAATAGTGCAGATGGCAGCTGTCTGACGGAACACGTCCGCTCGTCCGACACGAACTCTCGGCGTGACTATTATTACACTGGACGGAGCACGCGGGCAGCTTTCTATTTTCACATACAGTATGATTAGGCTCTGTCTCTGGGAAGCTTTTTCAAAAAAAAAGAGAGAGAGAGAGAATAAAAGTCGATGCCATGAGACCTCAAGCCACAGCACATCCACGGCTGGGAGAGGCTCAGTGGGAAAGAAAAAGGGGAGATGGGTCGGGGGGCGGCCTGCAGCTGCCTCCAGCTGACGGGGCCCAGGGGAACCTGGAGCCACAGTGGGGTCACTGTGGGGTCAGGGTGGCGGGGGGTTGCCTCCTCCATCAGGCCCCGGAAGGACAGTGCCAAGGCCCACAATGCTTCCAGGGGTCCATGCAAATGTTTCCATTTCCTTAACAATCAGGGGGGAAACTGTAGGTCAAAGAAATGTTTTAAATGTAATGTTAGCCCACACCGTGTGGCTCAGGGGTTGAGCATCAACCTATGAACCAGGAGGTCACGGTTCAATTCCCGATCAGGGCACAGGCCCGGGTTTCGGGCTTGATCCCAGTAGGGGGCGTGCAGGAGGCAGCCGATCAATGATTCTCTCTCATCATTGATGTTTCTATCTCCCTCTCCTTCTCCCTTCCTCTCTGAAATCAATAAAAATCTATTTTTTAAAGAATTACCTATAAGAAAGTAATGTTAATATGTTTGTCTTTCTACCAACACAGACACAAAATACCTTTTCGCTGTGGGTTAAATGGTGCCCCCTCCCATTTACATGTTTCAGCCCTAACCCCCAGTGCCTTCAACTGTGACCTTGTGTGAAAATCGGGCCACTTCCGATGAAATTAGGGGCGTTCACCTGAGGTCATACTGGGGCAGGGTGAGTCCGGTTCCCGGATGACCGTGTCCTTCTAACAAGGGCGAGTCTGGACCAAGACGCACACACGGGGAGAAGGCCAGGGCAGGGGCCTGGGACAGACGCTCCGAGAGCCGCAAAGGGAGCGAGGCCCTGCCCACACCTGATCTCAGGCTTAGCGGCCGCAGGAAAGTAACCCACTTTTTAACAGTGTTTCTAGGGGAGGGGCCCTGACGCCTGGACGCAGCCCAGGGAGGCAGGGCTCCCCCAGACTGTGGGGAGGACGTGAGGAAAGCACTCCATGAGTGATGACGATGGTAACAGAGTCCCAGGGGCGCTCCCTGGCCGGGCCCCGTTCTCCTCACACCATGATTCCTTGCAATGGCCCCATTGTACAGATGAGGAAAGCAAGGCGCAGCAAGGCTGAGTGGCTGGCTCAGGGTCACACGGCTATCCCAAACCCCCTCCCCCGGCCCCCACGTGGCGGTCACGAGGTCGCCCCGCTCTCAGCACCACCGGGCTGTGCACACAACCAGGCTGGGCTCAGTCCCCTCTGGCTCCGTGTCCCAGGCCAGGCCTGCCCTGCCGGAGCCCAGTCCTTCCTCTGGGAACCGCAGACCTGGGGAGGCCCCTCTCTCCCATAAAGGTGCCCCCCGTGGCCCAAATCAGACTGAGACACGGCAGCCTACAAACAGCCCCAGGCTGGGGTGCGAGGGGGAACGCCATGGCTGGGGATCTGCGGGCACCCGCTGCGGAGGCCACCCTGCCCTGCCCCACGGGGAGAGGGCTAACAGGTGCCCCACCCCTTGCTGTGCCCGAACCCTTCCCATGGCCCTCCGTGGGGCACTGGAGCCTGGAGAACCTGCCCGGGTTCGGGAGGGAGCTCGCCCAAATGCCAGGAGCTCTGAGCTCGATGGGACCTCAGGACCTGCAGGCCCGCCCCTTCTGTATGGAGGGAACTGGGCCCGCCGGCTCCGCCCACTGCAGCCGCACAACAGTCTGTGTTCTTGGCGCAACCTGGCCTGGGTACTTTCTGCACGCCTACTAAGCACCAGAACCCGCCCCCCCAGGATCACTTCTTGCTCGGGAAGGAAAAGAAAGCCACGCCAGGCTCTGGCCAGCCCTCGAGGCAATCACCCACCCAGCCGGCCTTCCAACCCTGGAGGAGCTAGCACCCAGGACGCCTGGGGAAGGAGGGTTAAATTCCAGCTCCTCCCATGATTTACGAGGGCTACATTCAATTAACGGGGTATCGATTTCTGCACAGCTGGCCAACGTGCCTGCTGGGAGTTGTTATTTTATTATGAAACTGAGCGCTTTCCTTTAAAAACACGGAGACTCCCGCACCCAGGTGCCTGCAGACACAGGGAAACGCCCCCCCCCCCCCGTGTTTTCAATGCTCCCTTCTCGGCCCTTCTTCACCCCCATCCAGAGCCCCTGGTGCTGTGGGGGCTCCGAACAGATGACCACGGGCCTGCCAGCCCCTTCCCCAGCAAGAACCGAGATGACTCCTCTGTCCGCACCAGGAAATATGCATACATGTGCTAGATAGATAGATAGATGATAGACAGACAATAGATAGTTGATAGATAGATGGTAGATAGATGATAGATGATAAATGATAGATGGTAGATAGATAATAGATAGATAGATAATAGATAATAAATAGATGATAGATAAGTAATAGATAATAGATGATAGATAGATAGATAATAGGTAATAGGTAGATGATAGATATCTTCCCACTTTTGATTGGAACAGAGCTGGAGTTAGGGCTGGGGATGTGTAGAAGCATTTTTGAGTTTTTAAATAAAGCTTATTTTCAAAACAAAATTATTTTTTGGGAAAAACCCTTATTTCACCTTAGCCAGTTTGGCTCAGTGGATAGAGTGTTGGCCTGCAGACTGAAGGGTCCCGGGTTCAATTCCAGTCAAGGGCATATGCCCAGGTTGCAGGCTCAATCCCCAGTGGGGGGCATGAAGGAGGCAGCCAATCAGTGATTCTCTCCCATCATTGATGTTTCTCTCTCTCCCTTTTCCTTCCTCTCTGAAATCAATACAAATACATTAAAAAACAACAACAAACCCTTATCTCATTCCCCACAGACAGGAATTTTGACGTATCTCCTTTCTGCCGTCTTCTCTGCAGTGTTTTCTTTTTATTCAGTTTCACACACTATATAACCCAACCCTATAATTACATAACTGCTTTTTCACATGTTCCCTTACCATTAAAATCCCCGCATGTCTGCCCTGGCCGGGTGGCTCAGTTGGTTGGAGCGCCGTCCCCGTACACCAAAAGGCTGAGGGCTCAATTCCCAGTGCGGGCACATACGCAGGTGGCGGGTTTGATCCCCGGCCAGGGCCCTCACAGAGGCAACTGATCCATGTTTCTCTCTCGCTCTCTCTCTCTCTCTCTCTCTCTCTCTCTCTCGCTAAAGTCAACAAAAACATATCCTCTGGTGAGGATTAAAAAAGGAAAAAAAACCCTGCCTTTCCCCACGAACACATTTGTCTGCCGAGGCTGCCTACGCCCACCGAGGGAGGTGCCCTCCGTGTCTAACCGCCTCCTCACCGAAGTCGTGGTTCAAACTTCCTCGCGCTATTACACAGGCCACAATGAGCTCCGTGTAACGAACTGGCCCCGGAGCCACGCGTCTTC
Source organism: Ia io (assembly GCA_025583905.1). NCBI lineage: Eukaryota > Metazoa > Chordata > Mammalia > Chiroptera > Vespertilionidae > Ia > Ia io. Next base: position 2,664,963 of record JAJQQW010000020.1, read on the forward strand.
CTAAGACGGAGTCCCGGGATGAACTGCCAGGTGGAGGGTGTGACCGTGCTCCCGATTCTGCGCCCACAGCAGCGGACGTCCGGGTTGAGGCGCCCAGGGTCCCAGAGGCAGCCCAGCAACCATGCGGGGAGGAGGGAGCAAGCCCGGGACACTCCCGCTGCCTCTCTCCGGAGCCAGAAGCAACTGTCCCTGAAACGTATGGCTCTGCCGGCGGGGCTCTGCTGGTCATGATGGATGGTCGCTATTTCCCGGACTGGAGCTGGGAAATGGTGTGTGCTCCCCCCCCCCCCCCCCCCCGCCAGGAGATGGAGGGCAGGGAGGGAGGGAGGGGCAGGCCCGCCAGGAAGAAACCCTGAATGTGCCTCTACATAAACTTCTAAGACTCTGGCGGGCCGGTCAGCGTGGCTCAGGGGTTGAGCAGCGACCTATGAACCAGGAGGTCACGATTCGGTTCCTGGTCAGGGCACAGGCCCACGTTGCGGACTTGATCCCTGTAGGGGGGCGAGCAGGAAGCAGCCGATGGATGATTCTCTCTCATCATGGATGTTTCCGTCTCTCTCCCTCTCCCTTCCCGCCTCTCTCCTCGGAGATGCCTGGGACTCTGGCTTTTACATCACGCACACTGGCCGAGATGGAGCTTTCCTGCAAATTGCTCTAAGTGTGGATTTCAAACACAGTTTTCAGCAGGAAAACACTTTCAGCAAATGACACCGGCTGAGGGATAGCTTTTCCCAAAGGGCGTCGCAGTGTCGGTGATTCCCCAGCAGCGAGAACACATGGCAAACCCGCCTCCCAGGAGCGGAAAGGTCGGGCGCCGCTCATCTCGCGGGGGTGGCGGGCCCGGTGCCTCCCCCACAGCCGCACCCGGGGGAGGGCGGGCAGGACTCCCAGGGGTGATGTTCCCCACCCCCCTTTCCTCCTTCCCCTCTGAAATCAATAAAACAATACTTAAAAAAAGAAAACAAAATGGACAGAGCTCCAAACTGCCACGCTGAGGGAAAAGCGCAGGCGGGACGCGGTCGGGGGGAGCCGTGACCCCACGCCCTGTGCTGGAGCGCGCGGGTGTGCAAGACGCAGGGGCAGAGCACTTAGAAGGCTCTGGAAGCTTTGCTCCGAGTCCAGGAAAGCACTCGTCTCCGGGGGAAGCAGCTAAAGGGCCCTTCTGCTCCCACCCGGGATGTTTTCTTAAAAAGGAGGAAAGACGGGCACCGACGTGACACGACGTGAACGCTGTCGAATCTGGGGACGCAGAAAGGCGCCCGGTTGCAAGACCGTGGGGCGCTCTTATTCTTACAGTTTCTCCAGAATAAAAAAAGGGGGTGTCCGATGCACCCCCCGCCACTGAGCTCTAGGAATGCGTTTTGAGGCTGCACACCGGGGCCCACCCTCCCCCACTCCGTGCCCCTCACCTGTCCAGGGCCAAGTGCCCGTGCCCGTGCCCGTGCGTGCGGTGCAGCTTGCTGCTGTTCTCCAGCCTGGCCAGCGCGTCCATGCGCTTCACCATCAGCTCCAGCAGGTCACTCATCTTGCGGAGGACACCCCGGGACTCCAGCGCCCCCGTCACTGCGGGCAGAGGGGGGTCAGTCAGAGGAGGCCCCAGCAGCCTTGGGGCCGCCTGGTCTCCAGGCCGTGGTGGCTCAGACCCCAGCCCCACTCCTGTCTCCCCAGGAAGAGGACAGGTCAGGGGAGGGAGCCTGCCCCGCCCGTCACCTGCAGGCGGGAGCCAACCCTGCTGTGTGGCACTGGGAAACCTTTCAGCCTCTCTGGGCCTCAGCTTGGCCTCAGCAGAATCGAACTTGAGCCATAACCTCAGGCCTGGGCGATGGCAGAGAAGGCGCAGGAGTGGGACAGGTACCTCAAAGGCCCCCGACGCCAAGCTCCGGACAGAACTTGTGGATCCGGCTTCCATGCACCTCGCACCTGAACCCCCACGTTCCCAGGCCCTGGTCTCGATCTGCCACTCAAGTCTCTAGGACTCGGGGCCCAGGACCCGCACTCCCCTCGCTGCCCACATGCTCAGAGGCACAGGAGGGGCTGTGAGCCGGGCTCGAGGGCTTCAGGGCCGTTCTCCTGCCGGCCTCGCCGACCGCATCCCTCCCGCCTGCTCCCAGACCCCCTGCAGGACCATCGAGAAGGTGTCCTGACTCTCAGGCGGGTCTCCAGGTTCCCAAAGACCAAGTCCAAGGCCGAGGGGCAGGGGAGACCTTGCGAAGAATAAAATGAATGAAAACGAGGTGCGTCTACCAAGATCGCATCGACCAGCCGGGGAGTCTCCGCAGATTCCTTCCTAATCACCACCCCCCCACGCCCCTATCAGCGCCACGTGCCCGCCTTTTCAACGAGTCTTGCGAAGGTCTGACACCGCCCTCCACGCGGCCCACAGGCGCCCATTCCGGGCACTGCTCCCAGCTCGGCCCCCTGCGGCCCCAAGGATCCCGCTCTGAGTCTCTCGAGACAAATGAGCCGTCAGTGGACTCCCCGAAGCTTCTGGGGTTTCCGGGGAAGGGTGGGGGCACCTCAGGCTGGGGTCCTCAGAAGCAGACCCCAAAACAAAGGGTGAACCAGCAGGTGTAGACCCGACTCAGACCCCCCGGGCGGGCGAGGCAGCTGGGCCGGCCATGTGCACCCCCTCTCCGCCGGTGCCCACTCCAGGGGTGCTCCAGGACAGCCACGTTCCGGTCCTTCCATGGGGGGCAGGGAAGGCCCCACGAGCCGCAGGGCCGCCCATGGGCACGGGCATCGGGAGGGAGGGGGGGCGTGGGCACCAACGGACAGGCCCCCTCTCCTGCCGCTGGGTCCGCCGGGCCACCCCCATCGCTGGGACCCAGACCCGAGCCCCCTCCCCAGCTGCTGGGCCCCGGGGCCGCTCCCGCCGCCCGCCATCCGATGGCGCGGGACCCCGGAGCTCCTGAGGCCTCAGAAGGCAGCCCCCACGTGATCTGCTCTGGACAAGGCAGGGGGAGCCGGCTTCATGCCGCCAGCCTGTCCGCCCTCCCTGCCCACGTGACTGGCTCCCTGGACGCCACCACCGGGGACCGTCCGCAGAGCGAGCGCCTGCCGCACTGCCCAGAGTCACCTCGCCGTGCTTGGCGTCAGTGACATTGAAATGCGTTTACTGCCCTGGCCGGTTTGGCTCAGTGGATAGAGCGTCGGCCTGCGGACTGAAAGGTCCCAGGTTCGATTCCCGTCAAGGGCATGTACCTTGGTTGCGGGCACATCCCCAGTAGGGGGTGTGCAGTAGGCAGCTGATCGGTGTTTCTCTCTCATCAATGTTTCTAACTCTCTATCCTTCTCCCTTCCTCTCTGTAAAAAATCAATAAAATATATTAAAAAAAAAAAAAAAGAAAGAAATGCGTTTACTGTGCGGCCCCAGTGCCACAGCGCAGAGCTCACACGTCCCCCATTTCCGTGTAATGAGCAGCTGGGAAGCCAGGTCCACAGGGCCCCTCGCACTTACACACGGGGTGACTGCCCCCCCGGCCCCTCCTCTCCAGACACGAGCTCCGTTCCTCTGTCTCTCCCGTCCTCCCTTGTCCCCCCACCCTTTCCCAGTGCCCCCGGAAACTGAAAGAGCCCCCTCAGCAGGTAAGACAAGGGCCTCAGACACAACATTGCATCCCCTGTCGTCAGGAGGAGGCGAATTCCTTAAGGGGGCGAAGGGCAGGAGGCAGGAGGCAGGAGACAGGCAGGAGGGGCTGGGCTGGGAGGGAGGACACAGCCCTGGGTCCCCGCCAGGCCGGCTGCGGTGGGGAATCGGGTTAGACTCCCCCGAGCTCGGCTCCCGCAGCCTCCTCCCTGCACCCCGACGCCTTGGTGAGTGTGCGGAATGTGGGATGAGGTGTCTGTCACATCCTCCCCGGACTAGAGAATGTGTCAACCGCGGGAGGCACTCTGTGTATCAGAGTCGGGGTCCTGACGTTCTGGGGGAGGGGGTGAGTGGGAGGAGGCAGGAGGACCCTTCCGGGGGTGGATCAGGTGACCTCCAGTGTCCCCCACGCTCTCCCCCAGAGCACCCTCACAGCTGGCCCAGCCGCCCTTCCCGCCGCGATCCTGGCGTCTCCGGCACAGAAACCCCGGCACCTCCTCGGCCCCTCGTCTGAACATCCCACCTCACACTCAGCTCCGCCCGCAGGTGCCGGGGCTGGTGCCGGGGCTGGTGCCGGAGCTGGTGCCGGGGCTGTTGCTGGTGCTGGTGCAGCGGCTGGCTGGGCCCGTCGGCAGGACTCTGAACGCCCTCGCTCAGTCCCCGGAGTGGATGTGTCACCCCCCTCATCGGGGGAGGGAAGGGAGGCGGGGCAGGGAGGGGAGGGCGCAGTCTCTGCGAGCCAGAGGCGGGATCAACTCACTACCCGCGGGCGTGGATGGCTAATACACGTGACACTCTCGCCGGCCTTGGCAGGGATGAGTGTAACGGGGGCACAGAGGCACAGTAAGTACCCCGGAGCACCCCCTCGATGACAGGACAGGGGAGCCAGTCAGCTGAGCCGTAGGGGGGGGCGAGGGGGTTGAGAGGATGTTCTTAAAAGAGAGCCATCCCAGAGGGGCAGGGAAAGCCCACTTGCCTCAGTTTCCCCACTGGCTCTGTTCCCCTTTCCTGCGGCTGATCCGAGGCCACCGTGGCGCCCTGGGCAGGAGGAAGGAGCAGCCCGCCTGGGGAGGAGGCTGCCGGGCACCACCCATCGCACCACGTGCCGCGTGAGCCCCCATCACCCCACCCGAACACGGCCATTGCTCTCCTCTCTGAACGGCCAGCGGCACACAGCAGGCCGACGGGGAGCGGGGTACGAGCCGGGTCTGCCCATTCCCAAGGCCCACGCTCTGGACCTCCGTCCACTGCCCTGCAAGCAGCACGTGGGCAAAGAGCTGTGGGACCCCGACTGTGCCCGGGAGCTCAGAGAGGGCATGTGAGCCCCGACGGGCCTGCCCTCTGCCCCCTGCTGTGGCCACAGCCTGGGCCACAGGCACAGAGAGCGTGGACCTCAGACGCGGGAGGCACATCCCTCCTCTCCCCCTCCCCCTCCCACTAACGAAGCAACACAGGCAGCTCTCCCGACGTCTGGGGCGACTGGGCGACGCGGCTCAGAGACCCTCCCCTGGCTGAGAGCCGGGGCGAGAGGAGAGGGGCGACTGCAGCGGGGACCGGGTCCATGCGGCAGAGGGTCCCACAGCCCCAGCCGAGGCCCCTCTCCCCCACACGTCCACAGCAGGATGCCTGGATCAGGGCCCAGGGAGCCCTCCATCCTCCCCCACAAACACGCGCACCGACTCCCGATGCCCCTTCCCCAGCGAGCTACCTTCTGTGCGGATGGTGAAGGGGGAGTCCCCCGGGCGCCGGGTGGAGAACTGGCCCCCCAGGGATGCCATCAGGAAGCAGAGCGAGAAGAAGCCGATGCCCAGGACGAAGAGCCTGCGGGGAGAACAGGGCGTCAGTGAGGCCGCCCCACTGGCTGCGTGGAGGGGGATGGTGGCCGGGAGAGGGGAAGGTCAGGGCCGAGCTCGCCAGGTCTCCCATCAGCACAGGAGAGACAGCTCCACCACGAGCAACCGCGGAGCTGCCGCACGCCGTGAGGGCCAAGGACGCACACGGAGGCCGGAGGTCGGGCTCCTCAGCCAAGGCCCTGAGCGCGGTCCCCAGACCACGGCATCGGCGTGGAGACGCAGGAGGCTAAGTCCCTGAGCTGCCCCTGGGGCTACTGGTCAGGCACTCAGGGCGGGGGCCGGGGGAGCACTGTGCTGTCTGAGCTCTCGGCCACGCTGAGACCCGCTGAAGTCTGAGAACCATCCGTGTAGGCTGGTTCGGCCGGACCGAGGCCAGCCAGAGGGCAAAGCAAAACCCACCCGGAGCCCATCCAGCCCGGCCCGCTCGGCCCTGGGCACAGGCCTGGCCGCAGCAGTCCGTCCTGGGTGTGCGACCGCCGCCTCATCCCGTTCAAGGGGGCGGGGTGTGCCCCCTCACTACAGGACGGCAAGATCTACAAGGGCAGGGCCGTGTGGTGCCCTCTGTGCCCAGACCCTCCCTACCCCGCATCGTCACTGGGCAGGCACACGGTCGCTGGTTAGCCCGTGCCGGGGCCTGGTCAGTGCGAGCCAACACCTGTTTGTGGGTGTCACGCGGGCGTGTGCTGTCACAGAGGTCAGGAGAGCTGGCCGAAAAATGACGGCTGTTCATGCTTCAACACCCAGTGACCGGCTATTTACCAGGTGCCAGGCACCAACATCGGCATCAATGTCGGCACCAACGTCGGGCCGGGACAGTAGGGAGCCACCCTCAGGTCCCCAGCCCCGGCCCCTGCAGCTTCCGTTCCAGGTCCTGGGCCCAAACAGGAGAACTGCGCTCCCAGCATAGATAGTCCTGGGGTGGCCAGAGGCGGCAGCTGTTCTGGGATTTTATCTTTTTTAAAAATATATATTTTTCATTGGTTTCAGAGAGGAAGGGAGAAGAGAGAGAGAGAGAGAGAGAGATCAATGATGAGAAAGAATCATTGATCAGTGGACTTCTGCACACCCCAAGTGGGGATCGAGCCCACAACCTGGGTATCAAACCGGGAATCGACCCGTGACCTCTTGAACTGGGCCATGCTGACCGGGCAGCTCTGGGACTTTAAATCAATCCAAGAACTGGATGAACTAACAGAGCTGAAAGGGGATCCCTCCGCCCGCCCCCCCCCCCCCCCCGGTTGGGCTAAGGAACCCCATCTCACATGGAGCCACGCTCACCATGGGGAGCCCCCCAATCACCCCAGAGGCCTCCAGCCCGCTCACCGCCACCCCATCCGCAAGTCCCACGTGTGTTTGTCTCTCCGTGCAGGACTGGCATTATGCATTTTAATCTTCATTGTTGGAAACTGGCAGAGCAGTGTTTAATTAAAATCTGGTCCATTAAAGAAAACACATTATTGCCGAAGAAAATAAAAGCGCCACAGAATTCCCACCCATGCTGAAAGGAAGCTGCTCGAGACTAAGTCGGAGAAGGGGCAGCACCCAGACGCCAAGAGGGACCTAGAGCTCCCCGCCCCCCCGGAGACAACAAGGAGGACAGCGAGACGGCACAGGGACCCGGCTTCGCGCTTTCCACCCTCCAGGCCCCGCTGGGGCCAGGCCCTGGGATCCCCCCGCAGCCAGAGGGGCCGTGTGAGAGGAGGTGGTCGCACACCCAGGAAGGTCCTCCCAGCCTGAGGGCAAGGCCGGGCCCTCCCGTTCCTCGTCCCTCACTCCCCGCTCCCTTCCCCGGCCATGGGCTGCCCTGGGAGCTGGGATCCTGAGCTGCCAGGGCCCACAGACCTGCCATGAGCAGGAATCTAGCCTTGAGCCCAGAATTCCCCACACCTCGCCTGCGTCTCTGCCAGACCCCCGGCCTGAGGCCAGTGCGCCTGCCCTTGAGGACTGCACGTGGGAGTGACATGGCTGGAGGCTGCCCCCGTCCGAAGGGACACAGAGACCCCCGGAGGCTGCGGGTCTCTGGCCCAGGGAGACCCTGAGGTGAAGGTACACATCCTGGGGGAGGGAAGCCTGTGCACCCCCCGAGCTTCCAGGAACCAGGGCAGGGCCCCAGGGATGCAGCGGGGAGACGGGGTTCCTCAGCCTGGCCTGGGGCGGGATCCCCTTTCAGCTCTGCCAGCTCATCAAGCTCGGGTCAGCGGCTGGGCTCCTGCAGCCTGGACGGCAGGGCAGACGGGGTGGCGGGGTGGGGGTGAGACAGGGTGAGGACCCCCCACCAGCCCGGGTCAGCTGGAGGTCAGAGGGTTTCCTGCGGAGCAAAACGCCTTCCCGAGTGCCGCTTCCCTTGGGAACCTAGGTCAGGGTCCTCCCGCACCCCCCAGACAGGGGGGGGGTACCCGGGCTCCTGCCTTCCAGGGGGCTGTCCCCTCAGCCGGCACACAGGCCTGGGATGGAGGGATGAACTGCAGGAGAGGCGGGAGCCCCAAGAAGCAAGGTCTGCTCATCAGGAGACCTGGGGGGTGGGGGGCCCTCAAACATGGCCCCTCCCAGAGCCCAAGCCGCAGGCTCCTGTACCCTCACCAGTGGCCCCCCTGACCCCCCACTCCTCTGCCCGCATTGGGGGTTGAGTCCCCATTAGAGAGGGTCCTTGCCCCAATCTCAGGGGCCCCTGTTGGAGACAGCCCACACCCCACTTGGAGAGGGGAGTGCTCGCTGAAGCGGGGCGGGAAGGGGGGCCCAGGAGAAGGGGGAGCGCCCACCAGGGCTCCAGGGCCGGGAGGTGCAGGGCCAAGAACTTCGACGCCAGGATGGGGCGCCCGCCAGGAGGGGCAGGGCCCGGAGGGGAGGGGAGGAGCCCAGGACCACAACCCGGGGCCCCCTGCGCCATCCCCGCCTTCGCACCCGGAGCCTCTGCAAACCTGACCCACTCGGCCACGTCTCAGCACTGCACACCCCTCCCCGCGGGAACCGAACCCCCGCGCCACCGGCCGCCCCTCTGCCACCGGCACGCACCCCTGCGGGGGCTGACCCCGCGCGCCCCGACCCCGCGCGCCCCGACCCCGCGCGCCCCGACCCCGCGCGCCCCGACCCCGCGCCCCGCTCCCCCGCGCGCCCCGACCCCGCGCGCCCCGACCCCGCGCGCCCCGACCCCGCGCCCCGCTCCCCCGCGCGCCCCGGGGCGCTTTACCGGAACGGCCTCAGGGTGACCAGGCATCTTCTGACCATTATCTTCCCATCGGGGTTGACTGTGATCATCCTTCAGGCTCGTGCGGGCGGGGAGCGGGGAGCCCAGGCGAGGCCGCGCGCCCCGTCCCGGGCCTGTCCCGCCGCGTCCGGGCCGCGAACCCGCTGCGGGCGAAGCCGAGTCCGAGCGAGGCGGGGTCGGGGCCGCGGGGTCGGCGGGCGGCGCAGGGGAGCGCGGCTGCCGGGGGCGGCGAGGGCGCCCGGCCGGCCGTCGCTGCGTCTCGGCGCTCCCGCTTCACATTTTGGGAGCCGGGAGGCGGCGCGCCCCCAGGCCGCCGGCCGCGCGTGTGCCCGCTCGGGCTCGCTCGCTGGGCGGGACGGCGCCGCGCGCAGACGGGCTCCCCGCCGCGGGCGCCCTCATCCCGGGCCCGCGCCCTCGCTGCCGGCTACAGGCCCCCGGCCCTGGGCCCCCGCGCCTCCGGCCCGCGCCGCTCCCCGGCCCGGCGCCGCTCCGCGCCCATGGCTCTCGGCGACGGCGCCCTGCCCGCCCGGCCGCCCGTGCGCTCGGGTGTCCGCGTCCGGCCCGCGCCGCGCTGCGCGGGGAGGCGCCGCCTTGTTTCCTCGGCGGCGGCTCGGGGCCCGCGGCCCGGCTTCCTCGGCGCGTCGGCGCCACCTCGTGGCGGAGGCCCAGCAGCGCGCCCTCCGGGCCTGGCGGGGCGAGAGGCCCGCGGCCGGGGTCCCGGAGCCTCCTCCGGCGGCCCGGCACCGGCCCGCGGTCCGAAGCCTGCGGGCGCTGCCAGCCCCAGGACCGAGGGCTGCGGGCAGGAGTCGGCGCGGGGAAGAGACGCCCGCTCGGCCGGCGCCAGGGCCTCCCTCCAGCCTCGGCCGCTGTCTCCCCTGCGGCCTCTACACCCGCCCTGCACACCCCCTGATTGTGCTTCGCAACCTCCGCCCACCCTCTGGCCCTCTCTGCTCAGGCACCGCTCGGCTCCCCTCGGCTTTCTGACCCGGGTTCAAACGCGCCTGTGACCACAGGCTCCGGCAGCGCCCGGCAGTGTGGGCCCGACCCTAACCTCAGACCCTCCCGTAACCAGGGCGGGGTGGCGGGCCCCAGCCCTCGGCTTCTCCGCTGTGAAATGAGTGATGGAAATGCGCTACGGCCCCTCCATCTCCATAAAGGCCTTGTGTGCCCTCCTCCCACCCACCCCTCCGCTGCTTCACATGTGGAGACTGGGAAGCCCCAGGCTGGGAGGAGGCCCGGCCCGGGATGACCCTGAGGGCCTCTCCAGCCCAGAAGGGACCCTACAGCCTGGCTTAGGGGAGGAGAAAGCCTTTACTCTCGTCCGCCAGGCCCTGGTCCCCTCCAACCAGGCCCCACCCCAGCCCCTGAGCTGCCCCCTACCCCACCCCCCCAGCCCACTCCTGAGCCATTTTAGCTCCATCGGACTCATGCTCCTGCTTTTCCGGCTTATTCTCCATCAAAACCCACCCGGCCCTGGTCCATGATCTCATCGCTTCGCTCTCGGCGAACTCGAAGACGGATGATGAGTGGGTGTTGGCGGGTGGACTACCAAGCTGCTCCAGGAGGTGACAGATTGGCGCCGGACAAGGACACGCTGACCGGGCCTCCGTGCGGAAGAGGGGGGAGTGGTGGCGGGAGAAGAGAGCGAGGAGGCAGGCTGGCTACCAAGCCGGAGGGCAGGGTCCCCGCTGGGCATCCTCATCCCACCCCGCGGCAGTCGTCCCATCCCGGGGTCACGACCCAGGCACTCTCCCCGGAGGATGAAACGGCTCTTCCAGTTGTGTGTGTTGCTCATGAACGCTCAGGGGCGCATGTACGCCTGGTTGGTTGGCATTTTAGGCCAAAGGCGGGGGGAGAAGACAGGTCTCCCCCAAAGGAGAGCCATCTGCAGGGGAGTCGTCTGAGAGGTGGCCTTCCCTCTGTTGGAAGCCGGAATTCAGAAGGTGAGCCCGGCTGGCGTGGCTCAGTGGTTGAGCATCGACCTCTGAACCGGGAGGTCATGGTTCAATTCCCGATCAGGGCACATGCCGGGGTTGTGGACTCGATCCCCAGTTGGGGGGCATGCAGGAGGCAGCCGATCCATGATTCTCATCATTGATGTTTCTATTCACTCCCTCTCCCTTCCTCTCTGAAATCAATAAAAACATCAATGATGAGAATCATGGATCGGCTGTCTCCTGCACACCCCCCACTGGGGATCGAGCCCACAACCCAGGCATGTGCCCGGACCGGGAATTGAACCGTGACCTCCCAGTTCATAGGTCGATGCTCAACCACTGAGCCATGCTGGCCGGCTGACCCCATTTCTAAGAAATGTCCAGAATGGGCAGTTCCATACAGACAGGAAGTGGACTGGGGCTGCCGGGGGCAGGGAGTGGAGTGGGAGCAGCTGCTCTGGGGCGGGGCTTCTTTCTGGGCTGATGAAAATGTCCAGGACGGGATAATGGGGACGTTTGCACAACCTTATGACGATTCTAAACACCGCTGGATTGGCCCCAGCTGGTTTGGCTCAGTGGATAGAGCGTCAGGCTGCAGATGGAAGGGTCCCGGGTTTGATTGCGGCCAAGGGCACATGCCTGGGTTTCGGCCTCGATCCCCCCAGTAGGGGGTGAGCAGGAGGCAGCCAATCAATGATTCTCTCTCATCATTGATGTTCCTCTCTCTCTCTCTCTCTCTCTCTCTCTCTCTCTCTCTCTCTCTCTCTCTCCCCCCCTCCTCTCTTATAAACAAACAAACAAAAAAACCCCGCTGGATTGTACACTCAAAAGGGGCAAACTCGCCGAAACCGGTTTGGCTCAGTGGATAGAGCATCGGTCTGCGGACTGGAAGGTCCCAGGTTCGATTCCGGTCAAGGGCATGTGCATTGGTTGCGGGCACATCCCCCGGTGGGGGGTGTGCAGGAGGCAGCTGGTCGATGTCTCTCTTATCGATGTTTCTAGCTCTCTATCCCTCTCCCTTCCTCTCTGTGAAAAATCAATAAAATATATTTAAAAAAAAAAAAAAAAAAAAAAAGGGGCAAACTTGATCTGAATTCTGTCTCAACAATGCAGACACTTGCCCATGGGTACTTGTCAGTATAGAGGAGAGCGGGTTTGAGCCCAGACCCTGCCTCGGAGCGTGCCCCCCCCCCCCCCCCCCGCCAACCCCTCCCCCCGTCGCTCTGTGCCCTTACAATTTGCACACGCAGCACCAAAGCACCCCGTGGACCAGGCGCTGAGTAAGTGCTGCTTTGCTGACCGGCAGAGGCTTAAAGGAGAGACAACGCTTAAGGGGCACAGGACGGGGGCCCGGCCCCAGGGTTCCCAGTGTGAAGATGCCCCTTATTCCAGCCTGTGACCCGCTACACCCCCTGCAGGGCCTCTAGCATGCTATTTCGGGCATTTAAAACTTTCCCCCGTAGCCCGGCCAGTGTGGCTCAGTGGTTGATCCTCCACCTATGAACCAGGAGGTCACGGTTCCATTCCCAGTTGGGGCACAGGCCCAGGTTGTGGGCTCGATCCCCAGTGTGGGGTGTGCAGGAGGCAGCCGATCCATGATTCTCTCTCATCATTGACGTTTCTCCCTCTCCCTCTCCTTTCCTCTCTAAAGTCAATAAAAATACATTTAAAAAAATAAAAATAAAAAAATAAAATTTCCCCCCTAGGGCGGGTGCAGGCCAGAAGGGGTGCGTGTGGCAAAAGGGGGCTGTATGCAATACTTTCAACAATAAAGATTTTAAAAAAACAGAAACCTTTCCCCATAGAATACAGTCACCGGCCCTCTGTCTCCCCATCTCCTCTCCTCCGACTGATGAGAAGGAATCTTAATGAAGTGGCCCTGGCTCCTGGTCTAATTTGATAAACACACAATTGAAGCCTGCTAATAAAGCCATCCGTCATCCCAGGCCTCGGCAGTGCTGAGCTGAGGGCTCTCTTTTTAAATCAGTTTTTAGGAGGATAATGAATTGGGTCTCCTTCAGGAATATCAGCAAAAGAGGCGGCTCGGTGAGGTGCCGCCGCGGGAAAGGGGACGCCTCTGGGGACAGGTCACCTCTGCAGGAACTCTCCTACAGGACCCCATCCCCTCGCCTGTCTCGCCCACCTCCGGTGGGGGGGGGGGGAGTGCGCCCGGAACTGCACCCCGCTTGCTCCCCCACTTCCTGGAACAGGAGGTGTTTTGTGTAACTGTCTAGGAACCCAGTGGGAAGCCTGGAGAATCCTGGCCCTGCTCCTCGGCCAGACGAAACCGGAGGGCATTATGCCAAGTGAGGTAAGCCAGGCAGAGAAAGACAAGTCCTCCATGGGGTCCCTTCTGTGTAGGATCTAAAGTCGAACCCATAGTCCGGCTGGCGTGGCTCCATGGTTGAACATCCACTCATGAACCAGGAGGTCACGGTTCGATTCCCGGTCAGGCACATGCCCGGGTTGCGGGCTTGATCCCCAGTGTGGGGTGTGCAGGAGGCAGCCGATCAATGATTCTCTCTCATCATTGATGTTTCTCTCTCTCTCCCGCTCCATTCCTCTCTGAGATCAATAAAAAGTATATATTTTTAAAAAAGATAAATAAAGTCGAACTCATAGAAACAGAGTAGAAAGGTAACTGCCGGGGCCGGGGGAGGGGTGGGGAAAGCAGGGAGTGGTTGGTAGAAGGTGCAAACGCCCAGTTGCATCATGAATCAGGTCCCTGGAGGTGATGTGGGCAGCACGGGGACGGAGGTGAAATTCACGAGCAGATGTGGGCGTTCACAGGAGAGAAGGTGCCAGAGGCGAGGGATGTGTACGGCGGGGAGCCTTTCAGCGTGACACACACACCACACCGCCACGAGGCCCACTTCAGAGACATTGCCGTTTTGTTTGCCAATTTCACCTGAGGACGGCTTGGAAAGGGCCGTGTCTTGGTGGTGGTGTTGGTGACGGTGAACACAGGCCGAGCCACTTGCAGGTTCAATTCCCGGCCAAGATCATGTACTTCAGCCTGGCCATCGTGGCCCAGTGGTTGAGCGTCCACCTATGAACAGGAGGTCATGGTTCAATTCCCGGTCAGGCCACATGCCCGGGTTGTGGGGTTAGTCCCCAATGTGGGGCGTGCAGGAGGCAGTCAATCAGTGATTCTCTCTCATCATTGATGTGTCTCTCTTCCTCTCCCTTTCTCTCTGAGAGCAATAAAAAAAAAAAATCACACACCATGGTTGCAGGTTCAATCTCCAGCCCCAGTCAGGGCACATGGAGAAGCAACCAGTCGATGTGTCTCTCTCACATCGCTGTTTCTCCCCCTCCTCCCTCCCTCCCACTCTCTAAAAAGATCGATGGAAAAATATCCTTGGGTGAGGATTTTTTAAAAAAGAAACAACCAAGGAATTCATAAATAAGTGGAGCAACAAACTGATCTCTTTCTCCCTCTCATCAATCAATAATAATAATAAAAAAAATCTTTTTTTAAAAGAAAACATCACCCCAACAGCAGAGAGCGAGTTAGAAGCCAGGGAGCGGGGAGTGGGTGTCTGCATTGAGCTGATTAGGGGAGGCCTGCGGGGGCCTCAGCTATAATTAGGGAAACTGAAGTCAGGCTGGGTAATTGGGGGGCTGTGCTCTGCAGGCAGGGACTCGCTGCTGCTCAGTGATGGGGGTGGTGGGTCCTGAGGGCGAGAGGCTCCAGGTGGTCAGCTCCCTACAGGTAGCATGTAGGCCTCCGCTGGAATGCAGCTCAGGCCCAGAAAAGCAGCGGAACCAGGTGGGCTCGGCCAGGACCAGCTGCCGTGGCTGAGGAGCCCCGGCCGCCACTGACCGCTCAGTGGAGACGAGCCCATGACCCTGAAAGAACACACACCTGGAGGGCTGATGGCTATTCTGCGGGAACCTCCCCATTTTTCTTGTGTGTGTGTATGTGTGTGCATGTGCGTGTGTGTGTTAATCCTCACTTGGGGATATTTTTTCCCATTGCTTTTCAGGGAGAGTGACAGGAGGGAGGGAGGTGGGGAGGGATGGAAGGAGGCATGCTCTAATCACTGAGCAGCACCAGCCAGCCCACCCCCCTTTTTTCTTTGCATAAAATGAAACCCACTCTGCAGGCCCCCGAGGTCGTTTTCGCCTCTTCACCCCGGGGACACTGGCCCTCCTGCGGCAGCTCCATCCTTTTCCCCATTCCCAAGCCTAAGTGTTCCTATTTGCAGGCTCGACTGGGTTTAAATTGGCTTTACTGCGGACACCTGGCAGCTTCCAATAACACGGAAAGGCAAGCGGTAAAAAAATAAAAAAACCCACACCGCAGAGCGTAACCTGGCGAGAGGGACGAGACCGAGTCGGCCGATGCGGGGCCTGTGGCCGAGGTGCCCCGCTCTGGGCTCCGCCCCGGGCTGCGCCCAGAAGCACGCGGCCAGCGTCCCCATGGACTCCCTCCTGGATGCTTCCGCATCGCCCTCACTGCCCCCAGAGTCCACCGGCCCTTCAGCCAAACCTCCCCGCCCGAGCGCTCGGCACCCACTTCTCCCGGGCCAGGTCCAAGGGCAAGAAGCCGCGGGCTCTCCATGCGACTCCTAAAATTCTACCCGACCCAGCACCTGAGGGAGCACCTGGGCACGTGTGTGGGGAGAAGGCTGTTCTGAGCTGGCGGAGCCGCCTCCCCCTCCCCCCGTTTCTCTGCACCCCGTTCTGAGCCTTAGATGGGGTGCTAATCCCTCTCCTAACGTCTATGCTCTCTTGGGGGGCTCAAGCAAAATGCACTTGAAAGGGCTCTGCGAAGTGGGGTTGTATAACCCGAGGCCTGTCCTCCGCCAGGAGAGCCTCTGACCCCCGGAACCACAAGGGGGCCCCGCCCCGACCTCAGCTCGCCCGCCGCCTGCCGGAGGCCTCGCTGCAGTTTTGCCAACTTGCTCTCCACTTGCGTGACGGTCTGTGTCTTCCCGCGGTGGCAGTGGGTTAGCGAGGTTCGAGCGGAGGTTCAAGCGCTGCCTGTGTGAGTGGGAGGAGGTCCCTCCTACCCTTCCTAGCCTGACCCCAGTCTTGCTCACCTTGTCCTGTGGGTGTGAGCCCTCCTCTCTCTCTCCCTCTTTTTTTTTTTTTTTTTTTTTTTTTAATATATTTATTTCTGAGAGGAAGGGAGAGAGGTAGAAACTTCAATGATGAGAGAGAATCATCGATGGGCTGCGTCCTGCACACCCCCGCACTGGGGATTGGGCCCACAACCTGGGCATGTGCCCTTGACCAGAATTGAAATGGGGACCCTTCAGGCCGCAGGCCAAGGCTCTATCCACTGAGCAAAACTGGCCAGGGCCCCTCCGCTCTCTTCATCCCAATATCCATGCACAATGAGTCAGAGCTGATGCCCACAGTTCCCCAGGTTATTCTGGGTTTGGCTCAGGAATCGCTGCCTGTTTGCAAGTCTGGGATTAACCTGCCAGCGAGAGGAAAGCAGCCTGCAGCTGTCCACAGGGCTGGGGAAGCCGCAGTGAAAACAGGGCCCATCTGCATTCACAGGTATTTAATGGCGCCGCGCGATTCCATCAATTCCATGGACAGATACAGGGTTTCCTCGCTCCCCACCCAGGGGAATCCACCTTGGGGCCCTAAGTTCCCTTGCCTGTAACATTCTAACAGAAAGGGCAGGGAAGCACTTGTTTAGGACAATCTGTCAGAGGCCGCCGTGAAAGTATCTCTAATACAGCTCCTCCTTTTTAAATTGTTTAAATTGATTTTGAGAGCGAGAGGAAGGGAAAGGGAGAGAGAAAAAAATCGATGTAAGAGCATAACATGGATTGGCTGCCTCCTGCATGCCCCCTACCTGGGATCAAGCCCCCCCCCCCCCCCCCCCCCGCCCCGGCAACCCAGGCATGTACTCTGACCAGGAATCGAACCTACAACTTTGGTTGAGTGTCCATCTATAAAGCAGGTCACGGTTCAATTCCTGGTCAGGGCACATGCTAGGAGCTCTGAGGGGTGGTACACATGGAAGGTTTTTATAGACAGAGGGCCCATGGGGCAGGTGAGTAACTAGCAAAAGGAAAGAATTCTTAGAACAGGGCATCTTTGGGGGCTGGGGGGATGGCAACATCGTTGTCATGCAGACTGCCTCTGGCCTGGGGGCGGGACGGGGGTGCAGAGTGGGTCCCTGTGACTAACTCACTGGTGTTGAGCAGGAACTCCCCGGCCATCTGATCCTGCTGGAGAGGCTGAGAGCATTGGGGTCACAGGCTGTTAGCTGGAGGGACACCATGTGGGGCCTGCGGGTTTCTCCTGAACAAGTTCTCCCTTGCGGCCCTCCTCTCAGCTTCACTGGGAGATGTGACCGAACATCCGGGGACCGGCGTCGCCCTCAGCTCCGTGGCGGCTGTGGAGGCGGCTCTGCTGGGCCTCGGTTTTGCCTGATCCCTGTGACCTTCCCGGGGCTGTGGGACAGTTAAGCGAGCACTCAGCCCACGGAGACGTCTGCGGGGAAAAGACGGCGGCGTGGTCTCGGATCGGGCTCTGGTGCGGAGGGGGTGCCTCCGGGGGCTGGAACAAAGGTCGCACCTGTCCCTTCACAGGTACGATGTCCTGGATGCCCAAGACAACAGACAGTTTCAAAGGTCAAGGCTGACCTTTGTCAAGGATGCTACCGGCAGGATGGGCCTACCGGCCCTGGCCGGCTTGTGGTTAGGAAGGGATGTTTACGTTCAGACACCGGCTGGTTCCTGTCTCCGAGTTTGAAGGCCGCCATGCGGCCTCCCGAGCTTCTCGGGTTTGGCATGTGGCCCCCTTCTCGTCCACACTGATCATCCCGATGCCTGGAGTGCGTGTGGGAGCCGCAGTCCCCGAGGCCCAACACAAGACAGAGAGACCCCGTGGAAGGCGTCGCCCTCTAAGCCCCTCGGCTCCCTGGGTGGCCTCCCGATAACCCAGCTCCCACTCCCCAGGGTGTGGCTCCAGGCACGGCAGGCAGCCTGGCCGCACACGCCTCCTGGCTGGGCTACAGGAGAATCCCGGGCTGGCGGGTCTCTGAGGACTAAGGAGAGCTCCCTCCCATGTACATGTATGTGCTCCTCAGCACGGAAGCGGGGCCCTGCCAACGCACACAAACCCTGAACCATGGGGAGCCTCCTGCTGGGGCTTTTCTAGAACAGTCAGGGGCACAGCTCATCTCAGAGGCCCCGCCCAGCTGGGCACCAGCCACCAGGCACTCCTCGTTATGAACTGCGAGGTAAGAAAACGTATCAAACAAGACGTTTAAAGAGGAAGAAAGTGCAAAATCCTTTCAAAGAGGAGATTCCATTTCAGCCTCTTGCCATTTATTTAAATGTCGTCCCAGACCCACGCGGGGTGGCATATGCTCCCCATTACTGCGCAGCAGCACGTCCTCGAGGCCCAGCGAGAGTCTCCACGTGACATATGGCCTAGTGCTTTGATCGAGGCAAGCTCTTTCCAGGAAACAGGAGGGAGAGGGAAACATTTACATTCAGTAACATGATTAGAAAGAACTCGAGACAGACGGGTTGAAAAACATCTTTAAACAATTCTAATCGACGGAACCAGCTTCCCTATGCCGCTTGCTTTAGAGCGCGAACGTCTGTGAACTCAGCCTCCGACGCCGGGCCCCGCCTGGCAGGCCTGCCGCTTCCTTCTCCCACACTGAGCCCTGCCCCCGCGGGAGTGACGGTGGCCCTTCCACGCGCTCTGTCCTTCGGCCGTGCCGGCTGCTGCGGAGGCTCGGCCTCCCTCCTCGCACGGCCTCCCTGGATCAAATACTTCGGTAATCAGAGCCCCGGGCGACTATGGCGGCGGCTTCCCACTCCACCGCGAAGAAGGACACGGTTCCGAAAAACCCGAAGATCACCATGAGCAGGAGTTGCCAGTGGAGGAGAAGGTAGTTACTGTAGAAAAACGCCACGGCTGCACAGATGGACTAGGAGGAAAGAAGACGGGTCACAACGTGCACGCGGTGGCCCGAGCTCACAGCGAGCCCCCCGCCCCACCCCCACGCACGGGCCCACGGCTTTCCGCGACTGGCAGAGCTCTCCATGCGTCTCGACAGGCTCCACGCGTCACCCGCTCACAAACGTGCACCAGAAACTCCCGTCCAGAGCGGGTAACCATCGAGTGAGCTAGTCTCTGTTATTTAAAATAGCAATTTGCGAAAAACTGGAGTAATAATGTGCATCACAGTGAGCTCTGTCTGTACCACGAATGAACCCAGGTAACCAAGGAGGCTCTAACCTGAATTAGAGACAGAACATAAGCTCTCTTCCATAAGTGGGGGCCGGAGGGTCACACTCTGCATTGCTTCCTAATTCTAATCACAAACCCCTTTAGAGGATGTCCCTACTGCTCGTGAGAGAAACATTATAAGAAACAAAGCTAGCCCAGCCTGCGTGGCTCAGTGGTGGAGCGTTGACCTATGAACCAGGAAGTCACAGTTTAATTCCCGGTCAAGGGCACATGCCAGGGGTTTCCAGCTGGACCCCCAGTAGGGGGCGTGCAGGAGGCAGCCGATCAATGATTCTCATAATCGATGTTTCTATTTCTCTCCTGCTCCCTTCCTCTCTGAAATCAATAAAAATATTTAATAAGAAAACAGTTAAAGCACTAAAACAAAGGGTGCACAACTTGCAGACACAGTTACCTGGACAAACTTAAAGACTGCGAAGGCGGGGGCGCTGTCTTCGGAGTAGAGAAAGCCCAGCATGCTGAGCAGCTGCGTATTGAAGCAGCTGTCTCCAAGACCCAGCAGGAAGCTGCAGAAGATGGCCACTTCTTTGCTGAATAAAAGAAAAATCAATTTAGAATGAGTATCAACAATATTTGCTAGAGCCATTTCCAATGTAAAAGCAGCTCACCCACAAAAGCATTTTGCCTTCCAAGCTTTAAACACTGTGAAACAAGAATAAGTAAATACTGGAGTTTTCAAAGGAAGAATTTGTGCTCCAGTGCACGCATGTTCACAGTCCAGCAAACTCTGGGCTGCCGAGTGTTTGGAAGCAACACTGTTTGGGGCAGGACCGCCCTGAGGCTGAGCTCGGGACCTAAATGTCGGTAAAGGACCACCACCCAGCCCAGCTGGACGGCCATCCCGCTCCTTGCTGTTCTTCCCCCGGGCCCTCACTTCTAGCGATTTCACTGCTCAAAAAAGCAGAGGTAAAACATTCAAACCGGATGCTCAGGTGCTTCTTCACAGATCGAGAAAAAGAGTTAGCCGAAACCGGTTTGGCTCAGTGGATAGAGCGTCGGCCTGCGGACTCAAGGGTCCCGGGTTCAATTCCGGTCAAGGGCATGTACCTTGGTTGCGGGCACATCCCCAGTAGGGGGTGTGCAGGAGGCAGCTGATCGATGTTTCTCTCTCATCGATGTTTCTGACTCTCTATCCCTCTCTCTTCCTCTCTGTAAAAAATCAATAAAATATATTAAAAAAAAAAAAGTTAGTGGAAAAAGATTAGCACCAACTACAAAAATAACTGGGTTCTCTATGGATTTCTACCTAAACTCATCCTGGCTCCATAAATGCATTAGAAAGTCCCGGGCTTCCCAGAGCAGGATCACCTGCCCCGCGTTAAAGAGCCCGCTCTGTCACCTCCCGCCCTCCCCTGCCTACCAGGAAAGCAAGCCGCCTCACCTGGATTTGATGTAAGCGCTGCTGTCCGTGCCCTCGAGGGGGGCGATCGGGGCGTCCCCGGGCATGTTGAGGAATATCAGGTAAAAAGCTACGAAGTGCACCAGGGCGCCCAGCAGCACAACCGGGTTTCTTCCGAAGCGGTTATTCTTGCTCAGGAGGCCAAAGAGGCTCCCGCCTATAAAGTCAATGAAACCGAGAACAGAACGACCGAGATCAGGTTAATAAATCAAAATACCGATCTGGAAAAAAAAAAGAAATGAAATCCAGTGAGACAGAAGTGCGAGCAGTCTGGGGACCCAGGGCTTCCTCCTGGGTCTGAGGTCAGGGCAGACGCCCTTGACCCTGGGGAGTGTGACGCTCAGGGGGCAGGCAGTGTCAGAACCAGGGTGGGGGTGGGGGGTTTGGACCCCAGCTGGCATCAGACAGAGAACAAGAAAGTCGGAGATTCCCGGACACCTCACCTGAGCATTTTCAGAGACCCTGTGTTTTCCTATTTATGATTTGTCTCTGAATTATTTGGCAAATGTTTTGTAACTTAGTTACCTTACAACAGTGATAATAAAAAAAACAAAGACCTGCCCATTTGGGGAAAAATAAACAGGGAAATAGAAATTCAAGAACAGAGAGTTGTAAAGCACACTTAACATTTCAACTGTAACTGAGACAGGTTTCATGCAAAGCTTCTTTCCTGACTAACCGAGGATTTCCCCGATGCCGATGAAAATGCCCGACAGCCCGATAAGGCTCTTCTCTTCTGCTCCAAACTTATTGACGGCGCCGATGCAGGTCCCATACACCCCGGAGAAGAATGTCAATTCCAGGCCTTCCGGAACAATCGGGTTTAAGTTAGACACTCACCCCTGCCCCTCCCCAGCTCTCCTCCGTGCCTAGGAGTGTCTGAGCCATGCACATACCAAACACACACAAGCAACAAAACTCGTTCGGCCTGAAACGTTACTCCCAGGCAGAGTGTTCATGCTGTGTAACTGATGAAATGGGATTGGCCCCCCGACGGCATATGTCGCATATTTCAGATTAAAATATACAACTCAGAGGAGCAAAGACGTGCTTCTGTTCAGAATGTCACTGCGGGAGTATACGGGGGATGGGCAGAGGACAGAGCTCACGTACATCTGTAATAGCTTCCCAAGGAAACAGAGGATACATTCAGAAACTAGCAGGTACTATTGCACAGTAACATTTTAATTAAATCCTTTCCCCCAAGAAACTGTGAAAAGGGTAAAATTAGGGCAGATCAGCCGAAGACCTGATTCCTCAAAGATACAAACCTTAACTGACTTTGAAAGATGCTATTTATTCTTTTTCTCCTAAAATGATGCTTATACCCACGAGGCAGATAAGGGCAAAGTAACAAGTGGCACATTCCAGCCCTTTTAAGAGGAAATGAGTTTCCTGTCATTGTTAAGACGTAAGAGCACCCCACCCATTATCACATCATGTGACCAGCAGTAAGCCACCAGACTCATTCCTTTTCATCAGAAATGCTCTTAATGCCCAGCGGTGTGGCTCAGAGGTTGAGCGTTGATCTATGAACCAGATCACAGTTAGATTCCCGGTCAGGGCACCTGCCCGGGTTGCAGGTTTGATCTCCAGTAGGGGGCGTGCAGGAGGCAGCTGATCAATGATTCTCTCTCATCATTGATGCTTCTATCCCTCTCTCCCTTCAATCAGTAAAAATCATATTTTTAAAAAAATGATCTTAATCCATACAGTCACAAAGGTTTACTCTGTTATTTTCTAGAGGGTCCACTTTGCCCTACAATCACTGGCTGGGATGACCCGTGCCCCCGGATATAAGCCCGTGTGTAGAACCGTCCACACTGCACGTGGGCTGGCCCTGTGTGCTGTGGAGGTGACGCTGGCAGGTGCCAGGCTAGCTTTAGGGTCTGGTCCTTTCTCCTTCTGCCCCTTTTGGAGCCCGTGCCACTAAGAAGTCTGGCATCCTGCAGGGAGGGGAGGAGGGGGTCACGTGGGAGGTCCTGCAGCTGGCCAGGCACACCTGGAAAGGCAGAGTCCCAGCCTGGATCTGACGCCTTCCGAAAGCAAATGAAACCATCTTGAATTTCTAGCCCAGCTGCCCCCTAACAGCACCCACAAGAGACCCCCACTGGGACCATCACAAGCACCCCTCAGCTGAGCCCAGTCAGTGCACAGAACTGTGAGAAAGAACGACATGGTGGCAGTTGTCATTAGTTCGCGACAGAAAGCAAACCAGAAAAAGGCACTTATTCCCTGCTGAGCGCCTACCTGTATAGGCCGTGGTAATGCTGAGGAGGAGCATCTCCTTGGTGACACACAATTTAAGAGACTTTTCTGTAAAAACCAAAGAAAATAATCTGGTACTTAATGTCAACGAATCGAACGAATATTCTAAAACTTATGTTCACCAAAACACCCCTTGGTCAATACTATATGCCAGTAAACAAATACACTGGGACAGAGTTCAGTGATCCACATTTCAGACTAAAATGCTTAAGGGATGGCCCGGCCGGTTGCTCAATGGTTAGAGCACCGGCCCTGGGACTAAAGGGTTGCCAGTTCTATTCCAGTCAAGGGCACATACCTCGGTTGCAGGCTCCATCCCTGGCCCCAGTCGGGCACATGCAGGGGGAGGCAACCAATCAATGTGTCTTTTCCACATCTATGTTTCTCTCTGTCTCTCCCTCTCCCTTCCACTCTCTGAAAAATCAATGCAAGGAATATCGAGTGAGGATTAACAACAACAACAAAAACGCTTAAGGTACGAACTATTTGCTCTATAGATAAAATGCTCATTTTAACTGCTCAAATATATTCTAGAGCCGCGTTTTCCCCAATGCATTTTCCTGCTCTAATTAAAAAAAGGACACATGAAATTGAGAAAATGGAATCAAATAAACAACAGAACATCCTAACAGTGGTGTTTAAAGGTTAGGCCATTAACCTTTTGCACTCGATGTCGAGTGTGAGTCGACACGGTTAGCATCGGTAGCAGCTCGTATGTTGAATTGTATTGAATGTATCAATAATTTGAAATATAAAAAAATCCAAATAAATAAGTTTGTATGAAAAGAAACTCCAGTTTTTTATTCTACTGCCGCACTTTGTAAAATCTGGGGTACTTAAAAAATTAAATCCCGAGTAGAATAAAGGAATCGAGAAAAAAGCAAGCGAGTGCAAAGGGTTAAGGGAGTCAACAGCTGGCAAAGTGCTCACTTCCCGAGGGAATTAGCGCCCAGAGCAGCTTTAAGGCTGACGCAGAGGGGAGTCATCGGGGCTCGCTGACCACATGGCGCTGGACACACTTCCTGAGCTGCTCGCTCGGATCTGAGGGTAAAACTTTAGTTCCGCACTTGCTTGCACTCACTTTAATGTTTGTTTTCATGCTGCTCAAATTAGTTAAAATCTGCGATGGAAAATGCATTCTAAAAACTGCATTTTTGTTGTTAATCCTCACCCAAGGATTTTTTTTTTTTTTTAAGAGACAGTGGAAGGCAGAAAGGGAGGGAGAGAAATATCAATGTGAGAGAAACACACCGATTGGCTGCCTCCCACACTCCCTGACCAGGGCCGGGGATCAAAACCTGCAATCCAGGTACCTGCTCTTGACCAGGAATCGAACCCGAGACCCTCTGTTTTCTCTTCTATAAAATGGAGATAAGGATAGGTCATGTCTACAGGTTATATCATACATGTTATACAAGCCTTGGGATTGTGAGAATAAAATGAAACACAAGTGAGAGGGTTAGCCAGGAAGAGCCCCAACAGATGCGAGTGACTGTTCTTTCAAACCCCTCAGTCACCAGCGCTCCGGCCCCGCTCCGAGGGGAGGGATGCCTGGAGAGATGGCCTGTCCTCACTTTCTCCTGTAAACTCCCAATTCCGGGGTGCCCTGCCGCCCCCTCCGCCTCCCTCACACCCCCACTCGGGTGAGGTTGTGGGATCACCGCCATCCTTCACATCCCCCGTTCCAGATGTATTTATGGAGAAGACTCATGCCTTCAGAGCGGCAGACCCAGAAACACGGAAACACTGGGGCACCGTCACCCCCAGTCACCACGGGAAAAGGAGAGGCACGTGCTGATGTGGTTCCTAAACAGTCAGTTCTCGTACTTCAGTCACAGGAAACACTTACTGAACGCATCCACGGCCTTGGTCAGGTTGTTCTGGGGTGACCTGGTAAAATAAAAAGGACAGAAATGTTTTATCCCCTGAAAACTGAAAAGAGAACAAAAATACTGTCTCACTTCCACTGAAGCTTGCAAGGGTCCTGAGGTCCCCGTGGTCTGGCCAGGACGCCCAGCGCCTGGGTGCTCCCTGCTCCAGGAGGCTGGCCTTGCCCAGCAGCTGGCTCGGCGCCACCTGGTGGCACTTTATGGTATTGACCAGGAGCAGAATTCTTTCATGCCCAATGCGCTGAACACATTCATGCGTGTGTTTTGCAGACCTGACGGCTCACCCTGCTATTTTCACCCCGTGAAAACAATGTGTGCCAGCTCAATTTCCCGCCACTCCTACTTTGTAAAAAGTAAGTTCTTCAGCGTTAAAACGCTCTAAAAGCAACACCTCCTGCCATCTGGGTTCACGGCTGGGTGCAGTATAATTCATTGATTAAAAATGTAGGCCAGCTGAAACCGGTGTGGCTCAGTGGATAGAGCGTCGGCCTGCGGACTGAAGGGTCCCAGGTTCGATTCCGGTCAAGGGCATGTACCTTGGTTGGGGGCACATCCCCAGTGGGGGGGTGTGCAGGAGGCGGCTGATCGATGTTTCTCTCTCATCGATGTTTCTAGCTCTCTATCCCTCTCCCTTCCTCTCTGTAAAAAATCAATAAAATATATATATTTTTTAAATGTAGGCCAACAAACAATAAAAATGTGGGCCAAGTCTAGTACAAGAATCTAAAATACGCCCCAGGTCCTGTAGGCACGGGGTGGGGCAAAGCTACCTCCCACCCGGGCCCTCCTTCCTCCCCGAACCTGCTTTAAAACTTTCCCCTCCTGCCTGCCTGGTATCGGGTATCAGTTGGGCTATAAAAAGGCTGGTAACCTCTAGACTAGATCTACTCAAAATACACTTTCAAGTAGAGAGGAACATGAGCGACGCCTTACTCGCTGACTTCCAGGTCCTGGTCATCGGAAAACTCATCTTCTCCCAGGATGTTCTCGGAGGCCGGCTTCCGAATGAGGAAGAACAGAACTGTCCCCAGCAGGCTGATCACTGTCAGGGCGATGAACACTGTTCTCCGGTCACTCTCTGGGGAGGAAGGAGAAGAAAGTAGATATCTTGGGCTTGTTTATAACCATCGAAACACTTCCTCATTCAACTTGTACTTTACGGCATCAATAAAATAGGCTATCTCCACCTTTGCTTTTTCAGTTACAGAAATACTAATAAACAAAAAGAAAAAAAAGGTACAAGAACTCAATCATATCCTTTGAATCCAAGAAGCATACAGACAAAACAATTAAGAATTCCAATCTGACAACCGACTCATATGGTCATTTACAACATAACCCTCTCCCACACCTGCAGATGCCATTTGCAGTCATTAGCTTAATAATATAATCCAAGGGAAAAAGTCACTAAAAGCTAAAATCTGAGAGGCCTTAAGGTACCAAGGTCCATCAGAACCATTCTGAACAAAGCAACCTGGGTAATTTTGTGAAACTGCCATTACGTTTTGCACATAGCTGAACAAAGCAAAATGAATGAAACAAACCTGATATTTGAGTTTTCCCTTGCCACGCAAAATATATGTAGAGGTTTCCAAAGAACAAGCTGGGGTTAAAAAAAATAAAAAAGGGAAGAAAGAATGTTGGGAAATTATTTTCGTATTTCTAGTTTTTTAAGCCATGTTCCCATTACTTGTTAAAAAGAGAGAAAGCAGAAAGCGTACATAATTTTAAATGTAT
This sequence comes from Ia io, assembly GCA_025583905.1. Taxonomy (NCBI): domain Eukaryota; kingdom Metazoa; phylum Chordata; class Mammalia; order Chiroptera; family Vespertilionidae; genus Ia; species Ia io. The sequence goes on from JAJQQW010000020.1 coordinate 2,691,075, forward strand.
CTGCCTGCCCTAGGTCATTTGAAAGTGTCCACCGCACCCTGACTCTGAAAAACTCAACTGGCCCAGATGGAGCTGGCCGCCGCCCCCCTCCCCCAGCACGGGCCGGCACCTGACTCAGCACCGCCTTCAGGAGGTCTTGACTCACATTAAGGCATGTGATTGCTTATTGGAACTCTGGAAACGACTCCGTCTGACTTTTGAGTTTAAATACGTATTTGTTAATAGCTACCTTGCCAGTGTAGCTTGGTCAGAAGGACGTGGCCTTTGGAGTCCAGATAATGATGGTTTAAATCAGACCAGCTACTTAACTTTTCAGCCTGTTTTGTCATCGGTATGTTATCTCATGAGGATTATTAAAGTTAAGTAAGATCCCAAGAGTCCCTGAAGGATCGCCAGTGCTAAATATATATAATATCAGTTTCTATTTACTAACCAAAACTTCCAATGCATTTGAGGTTGGTCCATGCATTTTAAGAAATTCTATGAAATTTTTTCACCTGTGTGCGGCTAGGAACTTAAGTCATACAACGTGGGGAAATCTGCATTTTCGACACAACAAAGATCTAAAACGATGTGACAAGAAATGGCAGGGAAGGCAGAGCTCCGAAGGATCATTACCTGGACTGTAAGAGTGCCCAGAAGATCCCACTGTTCCTCCCAATAGTGTGCTCATCTGAATTGATTGTCAGGCAGTTCCCCTGGGCTGTCCACAGCACTAAAATTCAAACCGAAAGGTTATCAGGGGCGTGAAATCACGCAGCTTTACGTCCTAAACGCGCAAATGCTACTCTTAGGGAAGCCCCGGGGAACGAAGAAGACCAACACCCAAATGCTCACCAGCAGCTGCCACGCCGAGGAAAACAGAGGCTGTGTAGAAGGACCACGTGAAAGGCTGGATAAAAACGGCAATGTACATGCTAAAATATAACAGGTCAACGTATTACATCAAACAACACCTGACACAGAGCGCCTTTATGCCTTCTAGGAGTCAGTTCTGAGGGTTCTCTCTCTTCAACGCAACCTGGAGCCCGGCCGGCGAGGCTCAGTAGTTGAGCGCCGACCTATGAACCAGGAGGTCATGGTTCGGTTCCCGGTCAGAGCACATGCCTAGGGTTGCGGGCTCCATCCCCAGTGGGGGGCGTGCCGAGGGCAGCCGATCCATGACTCTCTCTCTTATCATGGATGTGTGTGTCTCTCTCTCCCTCTCCCTTCCTCTCTAAAAATCAATAAAAACCAAGTTTAAAAAAAATTAAATTCAACCTGTAAAGGACTCCTCCAGTGTTGAAAAAAAAAACAACAAAAAGGGACAGACGTGACCTACGCATTTCTTAGTCTACTGGTTCAAACGTGTAAAATCAGGCACTGAATGATGGTGTGCAGCTGGTCTCTGCAGCTGCTTAGCCCATGAAGGGACTGTAGTTCCCCAGCCCACCAGGGACGTTGAGTTCTTTCAATTGAATTCCTGTCAGTCAACTTGATATCAAGTAAGATTATTGCGTACTGTTCTTATCAAGAGAAAACAAGAGCAAGTATACACATGACCAATCACGTTCAAATAATGTGGTATCCCTGAGGACAGAGAAGACAGCCAAACCCCTAAAACTTCACCTTCATCTATTCCAGTGGTCGGCAAACTCATCAGTCAACAGAGCCAAATATCAACAGTACAACGATTGAAATTTCTTTTGAGAGCCAAATTTTTTAAACTTAAACTTCTTCTAACGCCACTTCTTCAAAATAGACTCGCCCAGGCCGTGGTATTTTGTGGAAGAGCCACACTCAAGGGGCCAAAGAGCCGCATGTGGCTTGCGAGCCGCGGTTTGCCGACCACGGATCTAGTCTATTCAGCCCAAGTCAGCAGGTTCCTGTTACACGTTCGCTGTGTGCCTGAGAGATGCTGAAGGTGTTCCCAGTAAAACGAAAGAAAGACAAGTACCCGACTCACCTGTAAAACAGACCGCTGGCGAACATGGAGAGCTGAGGTCCCACGATGGCAACCACGGACGGCGTGATCAGATTTGAAGCAGAGAACACTCCATAAATGATGGCCATGCTGGACACGGAACACACAAAAACAGAACAACGCAGAGCTGTCTTAAAAGTTCCCTCTTCAAGTTTAGTCTATGGACGTTTTGCAATGAACATTCCTCTTCTTTAGGCGGCATTTATAATTATATCCTTAAACTGAACGCCATATTCAAGGTCTCACGTGTACCAAATATTGAAGTCTCATCCGATGTTCCTTTGAGGAAGTGTGCCCTGGACGATATGGTGTTTGATGTCCTGGTAAATTGTAACCACAGCCAACAGGCACTATGCCAAGCACTTTCTACATGTTTTTGCTCTTAAGCCCACCAGCTCTGTGAAGAAGGTGTTGTTAGCGTCCTCGTTTCACAGAGAAGGAAACTGAAACACGGGAAGGCTAAGTCGCCTGCCCAGCATCCACCTGGGCGCCTGGTGACCGGGGGAGCCCAGGTCCCGTACCTGGACATCTGACTTCCGAGGCCCCTGTCAACCAGTCCGCTCTCCAGACTCAGCCTACAACCCCCGGCAAGTGCCAGCGCCTTTGCTGCTATAAATAACAGGCGGAGTTACAGCCTGCTTAAGCCAGAGTTCATGTAGCTCAACCTAATGGTCTCACTGAACATTATTCAGCTACTATAGACCCAGCCTTACCTGGTACGTATGTCTTGGGACAAAGTGTGACTAAAACCATTTCAAAGGTCCTGGATTTACTTACTTACAAGCCTGTAGTAAATTATTCTTCGGCTTTTACGAATCTCTCAAATACCAAATGTCCTTTCCCTTGTTCCGCAGAATACGCATGAATACAAAACACTACAAAACGTTGTGGGAATCCTTTAGAAAAATGGGCATAAATATCCCTTTACTCTCAAATATCATATACAAGGTCGGGCTTAGGATAGGTGATAACCAAATAAGACGGGGTGGGGGTGGGGAGAGATGACCCGCAAGACTGGTATTGGCCACAATCTAATACCTACGGATGGAGAAATCTGTGCGTGGATACACGCGCACGTTACGTTCCCGGCTCCAGGCACAGTGTACCTGGGACTTATGCGGGTCTTTTCGCTTCCTTTTCCACCATGTGCAAAACTGGGACTCAACACCCTAATGAAAACCTAAACGCTCCCGATGACAGCCTAGGAATCCTCGTGGAATTGCAAACGCAGAAAGACCAAGTGTTTCAAGAGCCTATAAAACGGCCTCTGTTTTAAGGTTGGGGAGACGTAACGTGGCAATACTTGAGTGCTTATGAAATGCCAGGTCCTGTGCCCGGCGCTGGGCAGGCGCTAGCTGAGCGAGGAAACCCGGCGCGGCGCGGCAGCTTGCCTAAGACGATGCAGCAATTCGGCTATGAAGCGGGAGTTCAGAGCTGGTGTCTAATTCTACATGAAACCTAAACTCATCGCCTTGATGCAACGATGTTCTCCCCCAAAGTCTAGACACAGAGAAGGAAACAGCAGTCGCTACGAACTCGCTGTATTTTATTGCCCGTGATTCTGATGTGGATTTAAGCAAACCCCCCAAACATGTAAAGTAAAAGGGACGGTACAGAACCTTACCTGGTGTATCCACTGCCGTGAAAGTCGGTGCTATTTAAACTCCGGATGACAGTTTGCTGCGCGGAAGACAAAACGAATCAGCAACACGAAACGTTTTTGCAACCCCTCCCCCCCTCCCCCCCCGGGGAGTCTCCAAGCCTCGGGATAAAGTAAAAATGGGAGATGCCCAATACTTAACACCGGAAGTGACGGAAGGAGGAGGCGTACAGAAGAGGAGCTGAACCAAAGTGAGGGAAGCGCGGTGGGGAGGGGGCCTGCGGGAACCAAGCCTCGTCTCCAAGTACAACGCCGACTTTCACACGGACAGAAAGTACGGTCAACAGGTAACACACACACCCCGAATCTCACAGAGAAACCAACGGCCCTGCCTCACATCCCCGTGGGCCCAGGAGAAAGGCTGGGCACGTGAAATCAACGCTCATCATTCAAAGCAACGAGCGAGGCTGAGAAACTGGAAGGCGCAATGGAGCGCGCTTCTTCGCACCCCTGAGGCCCTCCAGCCCGGCGGGCAGCAGACGCCCACTCACCGCCACGTTGCCACAGGTCTGGAAGGCGGTGAACATAAGCATAAAGGCGATTCCTAAGGTGATGATGTTGAAGAGCTTTTTGGATTCCGGGGACATTCTGGCTCCGCTCTGCCGGAGGCCCGCAGCGGCAGCAGCGCCGGGCCGTCGGCTCCCCCCGGGGCGCCCCCACTGCCGATCCTGGGGGTGAAGGTGGTGAGCGGAGGCGGGTCCGGAGCCGGGAGCCAGGCTGTCACCCTCCAGTCCGCGCAGCCGAGGCCCGGCTGAGGGCGAAGCGCTCCCGCGGGCAGTCAGCACATCCCAGGGTGCGGCGCGAGGGGAGAGCCCAGACCCGGCGGAGCGCCCAGAAGGCTGTCGCCCGGGTGGAGGGGCCCGCCTGGGGGATCAGGAGCCAAGGACGAGCCGCAGAGCCGCCGCGGCCCCGCCCGCCCGCCGGGCCCGGACTCGGGGCGGGTCAGGCGGCCCGGTCACCTGACGGCGCCGTGGCGCCGGCCGCCAGCTGGGAACTGTAGGCCCGCGCCGCCCGGGACTGGCAGGCGCCTCGCGAGCCCTCCCTCCCCGGGGAGCTGAAGGGAGCGGGGCCGGGCCCGCGGCGGCCGGCTAAGGCGGGGCGGAAAGCGGGACCCAGCGGAGGAGCGGAGACTTGCGGGACGGGGCCTGGGACCACAGGGCGGGGTCTGGGGCGGCTGGGGACCCAGGGACGCAGACGGGGGAAGGAGGAGGCCCTGCGACAGAGGCGGGGCTGAGGCCTAAGCCGGAAAGCGGCGTGGAACTCGGATACTGGCGCGGAAGGGGAGGCGGAGCCCGGGGGCACCTCCCCTTCCTCCTGCCCCAGAGCGCCCCGCCGGAAGAAGCGTTTCGCGGGCTTTCCAACCGCCGGCCGAGGCCACGCCCCCCTCCCAGCTGCAGTGACTCCGCGCTTTTCCGGGCTCTGCGCAGGCGCGCCGGGCAGGGCCGGCGCACGCGGCTGGGACGTTGCGGGACCAGCCAATCAGAGGGCTCGTTTCTGGGTGGCGCGGGCGCCATTTTGTGAGGGGGAATATAAATGGGCACTGGGGCCGGATGCTCGCCCAGTTGCTTCTGTGCTTCGGTGGGTGGTCGCTCCGTCCGTCTGTCGGCTTCTCAGACACGGTTCCACGCGGAAGCCAGGTGCCGGAGGAGAGGCGCGGCGTGGAGCCGAGCTAGTGTGAGGAAGCCGCCGCCGCCCCTGCGGAACGCGCGGGCCCGCCCAGGGCGTTCGTTTCTCGGCGCGCAGTCGCAGGGCCTGGCCGACGCTCCAGGGCCATGAGTTACGGCCGCCCGCCTCCCGATGTGGAGGGCATGACCTCCCTCAAGGTGGACAACCTGACCTACCGCACCTCGCCCGACACCCTGAGGCGCGTCTTCGAGAAGTACGGGCGCGTCGGCGACGTGTACATCCCGCGGGACCGCTACACTAAGGAGTCCCGCGGCTTCGCCTTCGTCCGCTTCCACGACAAGCGCGACGCCGAAGACGCCATGGACGCCATGGACGGGGCCGTGCTGGACGGCCGCGAGCTGCGCGTGCAGATGGCGCGCTACGGCCGCCCCCCGGACTCGCACCACAGCCGCCGGGGACCGCCACCCCGCAGGTACGGGGGTGGTGGCTACGGACGCCGGAGCCGCAGGTAATTGGGGAGGGGCCCCGGGCTGACTCACAAAGGTGCGCGGGGCCACGTGGTGGCGGGCGGCCCCGGGCCTGGGCGGCCCCGGCTCGCGACCGGGAAATGGCGGCGGCGTTGAGATAATGGCGGGCGGGCGGGGCGCGGCCGGATCGCGGGGCCTGACGCGCCTCTCGCTTCCGCCCTCAGCCCCAGGCGGCGCCGCCGCAGCCGATCCCGGAGCCGGAGCCGGTCCCGGTCCCGCAGTCGATCTCGCTACAGCCGCTCCAAGTCTCGGTCTCGCACTCGCTCGAGGTCTCGGTCCACCTCCAAGTCCAGGTCGGCGCGAAGATCCAAGTCCAAGTCGTCCTCCGTGTCCAGATCTCGCTCGCGGTCTCGGTCCAGGTCACGGTCCAGGAGTCCCCCGCCCGTGTCCAAGAGGGAGTCCAAGTCCAGGTCGCGGTCCAAGAGCCCCCCCAAGTCTCCTGAAGAGGAGGGAGCCGTGTCCTCTTAAGCAAACGGTAATGCCCGCGGGGTCCGAGGCGCATGGCCGGCTCGGTGGGGTGTGAGCAGGGTTCCGTCCGCGCTCGCCGGAAGGCGACTCCCGAGGGACGTTAGGAGCCGCTGTGCGCTCAGCGCCGGGCGTGAGCTGAAGTGAGGGGTCTGCAGGAAGGATGTGTGTGAGCTTAGATGATGGTGGCTGTTTCGTAAACTGTTTGAGACCTATTAATGAAAATGACTATTTCTTGCTGTTTTTATCCAACGTCTGCATTTTCCCCTTTAAAGCTGCGGTCTCCTGTTTGATAAAAGAATATTGGCCAGTATTGCAGATTTTAACTGATTTGGCTGATCCTCCAGGGACCAGTTTCTGTGGGCGTGTATTGGAGCAGGTTTGTCTTTAAATGTTAAAGATGCACTATCCTCGTAGAGAAAGCAATCAGCTCAACTATTGTTGTGCTGACTGGGACTCACTATTCTAGTGGATGTGGCAAACGAATTGCAAAAGGCAGCAATGAACTTTTGGAACCCAAAAAAGTTACAGGTATTGCGCTGGGTGGGGAAAGGATAGTGTGTCTTTAACTCAAATTGTTTGGTCCTATTTTTAAAGGAAGGGCCCTAAGTAGCTCAGATATTAAAGCCTTATTCTCAATTGCCAAATGTTTTGTTTGAAAACTAAATTTATCTCAAAATAGAGGTTACTTTTCTGATTTCAAGTTGTTTTGTTTGGATACAGCCCCCCTTCCTCCCACCCCCCTTTTCTTTTCTCCCCCCCTCCCCCCCTTAACGATTTTTCACCTTGGTTATTGGGCCAAGAATGCACAAATTTGTAAATGCTGATATGAAAATTTCCTAATTTGGGCCTTAAAACTTTGTGAGAATGGCTGGGTGGAACCTTTCTGTAACCTACTTGTTTCACCAGAGCCTTAGTGAGTACAAGCCTGAAATTGAAACCATGTGCGCTTTGGGTGACTGCGCAGTAATGGAAGGTAAACTGAACTTAATTTCTTTTCAAACCTAGATGTGTCGACAAGCAACATAACAGAAAACCTGGAGGAAAAGGACCACATGCTCAGTCCATCAAAGAGTCCTGCCTTGGAACAAGCAACTGGCTATTGAAAAGGTTATTTTGTGACATTTTGTCTAACTTTTTACTTGTTTTAAGCTTTGCCTCAGGTGGCAAACTTCATTTTATGCCATTTTGTTGCTGTTATTCAAATTTCTTGTAATTTAGTAAGGTGAACGACTTCAGATTTCATTATTGGCTTGGATATTTGAGGTAAAATTTCCTTTTTGTTTATATAGTGCTGACTTTTTTTGTTTGAAATTAAACAGATTGGTAACCTAATTTGTGGCCTCCTGACTTTTAAGGAAACGTGCAGCCATTACGCACAGCCTAAAGCTGTCAAGAGATTGACTCAGCATTGCCTTCATTCCTTAGAATTAAAAACCTACAAAAGTTGGTGTAAATTTGTGCATGTTATTTACCTTCAGATCTAAATGGTAATCTGAACCTAAACTTGTATAAAGACTTTTCAGGTGAAAAGACTTGATTTTTTGAAAGGATTGTTTACCAAACACAATTCTAATCTCTTCTCTTATGTATTTTTGTGCACTAGGCGCAGTTGTGTAGCAGTTGAGTAATGCTGGTTAGCTGTTAAGGTGGCGTGTTGCAGTGCAGAGTGCTTGGCTGTTTCCTGTTTTCTCCCGATTGCTCCTGTGTAAAGATGCCTTGTCGTGCAGAAACAAATGGCTGTCCAGTTTATTAAAATGCCTGACAACTGCACTTCCAGTCACCCGGGCCTTGCATATAGATAACGGAGCATACAGTGAGCACATCTAGCTGATGATAAATACACCCTTTTTTTTTTTTCTACCCCCCCACTCCACCAAATGGTAAAAATGATCCATCTTCATGTATGAACTTGAAATATGAAAAATGTTAAGGAAGCAAATGGTTTGTAACTTTGTAAGTACTTAAAACATGGTGTATCTTTTTTTTGCTCATAAATATTCTGTACTATAACCATTGTTTCTATAGTTTAATTAAAAATGTTTTCTTGGTGTTAGCTTTTCTCAGAATATGTCTCGGTCTTTTTTCCTCCCTTTGTTTGAAAGACCTGTGCCATTTTCTTGTGAACATTACTGTATAGTATCAAAGTGAAATGCTTAGCCGATTTTTTTTTTTTTTTTTTTTTTTTTTGCCAGTTCATCAACTATCCCTAAAATTGATGCTCTATGGTAGCACGCTGAGGTTGTGGCTACTCCTTTCTCATGACCTAATTGATGCCCTATTTTAATGACTTAGGAACAACTTGAGTCCTTAATGGGTGTTTTAATTTTTGTTTCCATGGCTATGTATCCCACAAGTACTGTCTAGATGACACATCACAGTCTTAAGGCCAATAGATCTGACCATCTTTACACCCATTGCTTATACTCTCAGGCTGAAGTGGTCTGGATCCTCACAGGCATGCCAGGTTGCTAATCGGTATCGACATTGTCCCAAAACAGCTTGTAGGTGTAACTCACAGACTGTCCTTTGCAAAGGAGATAACCAGCATTTCAACAGTATGTCTTCCTGGAAGGGCAGATTCTGCTATATCTTCCTTGTCTGCATCAAAAGACACCAGAGGAATGTGGACACATTTCATATCCCACTTGTAGATCAAAGCTTCAAGTGACCAGTCAGCACTGAAAAATAAACTTTCTAAAATTATTTTCCTGTTTGGCTTCAGATGTTTTTTCATGTTATCCTTTGGCATTGGGTTACTGAGGCTTAATTAACTGAACAAAATGGAATACACCAGGACTAGCTTGGCTTACCTTCTTACCTGGTAAGTGGACCACAACTGGACCTTGGTGTTCTTCTGCATCAGAAAGTATACTGTAGTTAAAATGTCTTCAAAGTCTAGGAGGAAAGGGCTTATCAACATTACAGACTTTCTGCTTACACTGCGGATCAGGCCAAATTGGCTATTAAGGAAAAAAAGTTACCTTCTGGTTCAAAGAACACATCAGCTGCAAGAATGATGTCTTGGGGCGGCAAAGCCAGAAGGTCCAGAGACAGGTGACCCCACGTTAGTCCTACAACACGCACCTGTGGCAGGTTATTCATTTGGCAGCTTTGCTGACAGATTTCTAGGCAGTGAGGCAGCTCTGAACTGTCAGACAGGATTACCTCGGCGCCACATTTTGCAGCTACAATTCCTGGAAGGCTCACTCCAGCTCCAATCTAGTAAGTTTAAAAAGATGACATTTCAAAGTTTCTGCCTAGAACTGCAAAGAATTTGGATCTTAGCAGTTCCCATTTCATCCTTGTGAGCAGTGTGTATTTGAGCTTCTGTCTATAAAACATAATTCAAACACTGCCTTAACCTGAAGAAACCTTGGGCTTTGAATTGATGGCAAGAGCCTGTGTGATTCCTCTTAATTGGGCCAAAGTGCAGTTCTAGTCCCATACAGGGCCCTGTATTCTGCAACTGACCTAGTGCTTCCAAAGTCAATGTGTGTGTTAGGCCATTTCATTGCTTAACATGCCCAGAGAAGTAGTCTTGGGGCACTTGCTCTGTCATTTTCAGTTCTCATAAAGGGGTTAATTGTAGGGATTGCTGCCTCTAGAAGCTCCCGGGGGACTACACGCACAGCCAGTTGTTACTGATTTTAATTGTTTTCATGTGAATAAAGCCTGACAGGTCTACAATGTGGCTTCCTACAAAAGGGGATTTTCTGATTGGTTTAAAGTGACATTTTAAACCATGAGCAATGCCAAGGAATGCCTTTGCATTCCCGTTGACTGAAATAAAAGCTTCCCATTTCCAGTTTGAGGATGGGCATGTTAGAGCCCAACTGACCCTGTTGGGACACCCTAGGAAGATGTCCTTAATGACTGCTTCCGTGCCAAATTAGTCATTGGGCTTCACCGAATAAGGGCCAACAGCAACTAAAGGGCCAGACAGTAAATATTTTAGTCTTGGTGGGCCACATTTTTTTTAAACACAGTCTTAAAAATGTAAAAATCATTCTCAACTCGCAAGCCTTAAAAGCTGGCCAAGTTACCCCGATTTTAAAATACTGGGGGCAAAAGTAGGTTTGCAGTATGGAAAATAATACAAGAAGAAACTTTTCATACAGCTGTAAACCTATTTTGCCCCACCTGTATTTAACAAAAGCTAAAATATCAAGCATGTAGACTTCAATCTGAACATAGCATCTGAACACAGCGTGCTGGAAACCTCAAGGGCACATGTACCTCTAAGATAGCCTTGCCTGGTAGGGATCTTCTATGAAACCACAGGTACTGGGCCAGGACTACAGCACAGGGCCAAACATACATTCCATACTGAAGATGCAGGACCTGAAAAGAATTTTTGTACAAAATAACTCATCTACTGGAATACTTAACACAGCAATTACTGAGTCCCTGACTGACCTTTCCCTGCTCTCCAATTCACATCCTATTGGGAGGGGGGGGGGGGATAAAACTGCCATACCATGTAGTAAGCACTCTTCAAACATTCATTCATTCAACAAGCATTTATTCAGACTCGTAGCTTAATAACTATTGTAGGCTGAGGATGTAACTCATGGAGCATATGTACCCTACTAGGGAGAGACAGGCAGCAAAGCAAAAATATATTTGGTTCATGATAATGCTATAAGCACAACACACAAACGGGGTGATGAGAGGAATTGGGGGGGGGGAGGACAATGACCACAAGGTGGCTGCACTAGATAGGGAGAGTGGGTGATTCAGACAAAAGCCCGGAACCAGGAACTAATGCCTCTTGCTGGATAACAGAGAGCACAGGCGGAGGGGTTGGAGGCAGGGTTGTGTAGTGCAGAGGTCACAGGGGAGGCAGGGACCAAACTATGCCATCTTACAGGCCACAGGAAGTGTAGCTTTTTTTTTTTTTTTTTTTTTTTAATGCAAGAAGGTATTGGAGGGTTTTAAGCACAGGCATAACTTGGTGTGCTAATGAGAAACAATGTGGTCCTAGGAAGACATCATCCTTGAAGAGGTTTGAGTGGCCACGAGTCTCTGAATAAATGCTTGCTGAATGAATCAACGTTTGAAGAGTGCTTACCATATGGCAGTTTTATATCCCCTCGAAGGAGTTGGGAAGGCAGGCAGCTTACAAAGCCTTTGAAAAAGCAGAGAATTGTGCGAGTGTGGGATTTAGCGAGGCAAGATAACATAGCTCACAACTCTGACATGAGTCTGCCCGAGTTCAAACTCCAGACCTGGACTTTACCAGCTGTGTGACCTCACTCAGGTTATTAAGTCTGCTCAGGTTCCTCAATTACAAAATACTATCTCACTGGGTTAATAGGAAGATTCAATGCCAACTACTTAGTCCAGTGCCAGGCACAAAATAAGCATACAAAGTTCGCTATCGTTAAACACTGCAACGCCGCACGTCTGTTTCCTGAGGAAAGGGTGCCCCTAGTGGGGTGGTGGAAAGGGGCTGAAGTTGTAAAAGGAGCAAAGGTGAAGGAACTAAGGTCTGAACCTAATCCACTCAACAAACAGGAGTGCCTAAAACAAGCTAGATCCTGTCCTACCTGTAGGGCTGCAGGGTGAATGAGAGCAAAAACGCCTGCCCTGGTAGACTTTACCCAGGAGGACAATGGGGGGATTTCTGACCAGAGTTGTGCAGATTTGGGTGTAAAGGAAATGGGCCCTGCCCCGGTCGGGGTGGCTCAGTGGATAGAGCATTGGCCTGGGACTGAAGGGTCACGGGTTCGATTCCGGTCAAGGGCACATGCCCAGGTTGAGGGCTGGATCCCCAAAAGGGGGCGGGCAGGAGGCAGCGGATCAATGATTCTCATCATTGATGTTTCTACCTTTCCCTTCCTCTCTGAAATCAATAAAAATCTATTAAATAAAAATAAAAAAGGGGCCTCTATTCTCCCAGGGAATATGTTCACTTACTAAAATTGGGAAGAAATCCAAATGGGTATTTTAACGTGAAGGCATTAGCAACTGTCAGAAATAGGTTCTACTTAAGCTGTGTTTCATCTTTTTAAAAAATATATATATTTTATTGATTTTTTACAGAGAGGAAGGGAGAGGGCTAGAGAGTTAGAAACATCAATGAGAGAGAAATATTGATCAGCTGCCTCCTGCACACCTCCTACTGGGGATGTGCCCGCAACCAAGGTACATGCCCTTGACCGGAATCGAACCTGGGACCCTTCAGTCCGCAGGCCGACGTCTATCCACTGAGCCACACCGGTCAGGGCTGTGTTTCATCTTTAAACGGTTACTATGTCACAGGCTGCTGTTAAAAATCAAATGCAAGACTGCAACGTGAAAAATGCTTTGAAAAACCGGGCGCATATAAGGTACAATTACTGAGTTTTGGGACATTCGTGAGCTGAAAGGAAGTGAGTGCCAACCCCAAAACGTCACTTGATCAGTGAGGGTTGGAGCTCCCGTTCCCAGACGAAGCTTAGTTAAGAAGCCCTTCAACAAGATCAAAGAAAATACGAGGTGTTAAAAATGCCACTTTTCTGGCAGGAAACGGTCGGAGTGGATTAGCTCCCTCCTGGCAGGGTCCCCAGATTCCTTACTGAAAGGCGTAATACGCCGAAGGCTTCACACCCAAACCTTTCGCTCTGTGGTCCATCCGAAAGGCAGGGAAGCCGGCCCCCACCCCCTCCGCCGCTCCTCCTCGGGGGACTGAGAACCGCTAAGCCCGGGCGCCAAGGGCCGGAGCGCCTTCGGGCGGGTGCCGCTGCACGCACCTGCGGGACGCGGACCTCCAGCATGGCCCCCTCCGCTCCCGGGCCCGGCTCCTCCGAGAACCGAAAGCGCTGGGCCCGGAACACATGCCCTCGGAGGTCACGGCCACCCAGCGAGGAGTCGGTGGCTCCCGGGGGGGCCGGCAGCAGCGGAGGCCGCCGGGCCGCCAGGCTGCGCGCGCGAGGCCCCGGGGCCGGCTGGGCCGCTTCCCCGGTGCCACGCGGGCCCGTCGAGCCCCTGAAACCCTCAGCAAGAAAGGGGGCGCACCCCTCCGGCGGCGGAGCGGCGGCACAGCGAGGACCGGCCCGGAGCCAGGCCCCTGGGACACAGAACCCGAGGCCCGCGCGGCACGCCGGCGGAAGTCGGCTGCAGACGCGCGGCGCTGCCGGAAGTGGCGCACAGGAAGCCGGCCGCGGGGGGCGGTGCCTCGGCAGCCCGACCTTCCCAACATGGCAGAAACCCGGCGTCTGTGAAGGAGGGCCCTGCGGGCGCCGAGGCCAATGGCGGGCCGCGAGCGGCCGGGGGGCGGGGAAGACGGCAGCCGCACGCCCAACCCGAGGCCCGGGAGGTGGTTGGGGCGTGGGTTTTCTGGAAGGCGACTTTGAAGGCGCCGGGCCCGGGCGAAGGGCGTTGCAGTGCGGCCGTCGCCGGGGCCGGGCGGGGAGCGCGTCGCGGGCGGGAGGCGGGCTGCGCGGCGGTGGTCGCGGAACTGGCTGGCGGCCCTCGCAGGATGAACCACAAGAGCAAGAAGCGGATCCGCGAGGCCAAGCGGAGTGCGCGCCCGGAGCTGAAGGACTCGCTGGACTGGACCCGGCACAATTACTACGAGAGCTTCTCGCTCAGCCCGGCGGCCGTGGCGGTGAGCGCGCGGGCCTCGCGGGCCGGGCCCGGGCTCCCAGCGGCCGCGCACCTCTCCCCCGGGCACAGCCCGCCCGCGCCGCACCCCGCGGTCCCCCGGGGTCCCGGGTCCCGGGTCCCGGGGCCGGGAGGGCCTTCCTCCTCCCCGCCCGGGCAGCTGCCCTCGCACGGCTTTGGCGCCCTCACAGAGAAGGCCTGTGGCTCCTTGAGCCTCTTGGACGGCCGGACCCGCGGGGACCTGGCTGTCAAGGGCCCCAAGTGGGAGATGCGAAGCCGCCCTTGGTGCGGTGGCCTGGGTGCGTCGCGCCGGCACGCGCGCAGGTCCTCCCCCCACCCCAGCCCCACCCCAGAAGCCGGAACAAAAGCCTGGCTGCTTAGGTCCGGCGCTGCTAGCCGGCCCTGGGGACACGTGCGGTCGCCTGGTTTGAAACGGGTGGTCCTTTCTGCCCCCAGGACAACGTGGAGCGGGCCGACGTCCTGCAGCTCTCGGTGGAAGGCTTTGTGGAGCGGTACGAGAGGCCTTACAAGCCCGTGGTTCTGCTGAACGCCCAGGAGGGCTGGTCCGCGCAGGAGAAATGGACGCTGGAGCGCCTGAAGAGGAAGTACCGCAACCAGAAGTTCAAGTGCGGGGAGGACAACGACGGCTACTCGGTGAAGATGAAGATGAAGTACTACATCGAGTACATGGAGAGCACTCGGGACGACAGCCCCCTGTACATCTTCGACAGCAGCTATGGCGAGCACCCCAAAAGGAGGAAGCTTCTGGAAGACTACAAGGTGCCCAAGTTCTTCACCGATGACCTCTTCCAGTACGCAGGGGAGAAGCGCAGGCCCCCTTACAGGTAAAGCGCCCGGGGCCCCTCGGCCAGCCCCCCTTTTACAAAGCAGTGCGTGCTTTCCCCTTGGCTGCACCTGGGACTTACTTTGGGGGCTACCGACGCCCCCCGGGGTCCAGAGACTCCGGTTGAATTGGTCTGGGTGCCGCCCGGGCGCCGGGATTTCCTGAAAGCTCCCCGGTGGTTCGGGGTGCAACCGAAGACCAACCGCTGATCTAGGAGGGAAGCTGTGAGTCCGGCGCTGAGGCCCGTTAGTGGTTTTCCTTTTTTCATTAGTGAACAGTCCCCCCACAATTCACTCAGCATTTCTAGGTTCCAAAATTTGTGTCGTCTTTGAAACAAAGAAGACACAGTGTAGTGTGTGAAAATGCAAGCTTGTTACTTGGTGGTATGTGGGTGTGTGGTTTAATTGCTCTCCGCTTCTCGGATGTTTCTGTCCCGTAGGTGGTTTGTGATGGGGCCCCCGCTCTGGAACCGGAATTCACATCGACCCTCTGGGCACCAGCGCCTGGAATGCCTTGGTGCAGGGCCACAAGCGCTGGTGCCTGTTCCCCACCAGCACGCCCAGGGAGCTCATCAAGGTGACCCGCGACGAAGGGGGGAACCAGCAGGATGAAGCCATCACCTGGTTTAAGATCATCTATCCCCGGACACAGCTTCCAACCTGGCCACCCGAATTCAAGCCCCTAGAAATCCTGCAAAAGCCGGGAGAGACTGTCTTTGTGCCAGGTACAGATGAACTGAAGCAGAGGACTCTCTGAATTTAGTAATTTGTCCTTTTGGAGCAGAACTAGAGAGTGAGTCCAGGAAATCCCTCCATGCCGACTACAGAGCTGCCTGCCCACCTCTGACAGCGAAATGCTGCCGTGTTGTCAGGTGCTCAGGGCGCTGCTGTCCACTGTCACCTCGATACATAATGGCTATTGATAACCTTCCTGTATTTCGGATCCTACGCATTTTGATCCTTAGTTTCCCCAGTGTCTTGTGTGTGTGTTGGGACTTGTGCATGTTTCTCTAACTTGGGGCTTGATACAGTGTCGTACCGGTGGGCTGAGCCAGGAATAGGGACCTAGAGCCTACACGCAGGAAACCGTTCCATACCTGATGCCTCTGACGGGTCCAGGGTTGGGAATAAAGGTGTTTCAGATGATGTCCTCCTCCTGGAGGCTGGAGGACGTGCTGCCTCCACAGTTTGGGTCCCGGCTGTGAGTTAGCAGGAGGGGACACACCTTTTCTATAAAGGCCCAGAGAGAGCCCATCAGGCACCGGCCAGGCGGCCTGTGTCGCAGTCGCTCAGCTCTGCCTTAGTAGCAGGGAAGCAGCCATAGACGACCCAGAGTGAGTGGGCACAGCCACCCCCCAGTACACTTCCCGGCGGGCCCTTGGTGACTCCGGGCCAGGAACAGCAGGCCCGCCCTGCCCGTCTCCAAGGCCCCGCTGCTGGGAGCAACCCCTGCCTCTGCAGTTCACGTTCAATGTTATGTAATGTTGATGTTCTAGAGCGATGGGTACAGAACCCGGCCCACTTAACGGTTTCCTTGTTGGGTTTCAGGAGGCTGGTGGCATGTTGTCCTCAATCTTGACACCACCATTGCCATCACCCAGAATTTTGCCAGCAGCACCAACTTCCCTGTTGTATGGCACAAGACGGTAAGAGGGAGACCAAAGTTGTCCAGGAAATGGTATAGGTGAGAGCCATTTTTTTCTTATTTTTGCTTTGTTCCAATTTCTACCAGAGAGAAAATGGAAAGAGCCCGCCGTTGCGATGCCATGGGCTGAGCTTAGGCGGGCCTGGCAGAAGCAGGGGCTGATGAGCGCGCAGGTGCAGGGAGAGGCTCAAGGTCAGGGCTAGCTCTCAGGATGCTCCAGCCTCGCGGCAGCAGGTGGCCCCACACCGTTGATCAGAGCGTCAAACGCGCGTCATCGGGGTCGTTTCCCCTTTTTTTTTTGCTTTCCCCAGAGCTAGAACGTTACGTGCAGTGCTTACCTTCACTAGCACAGGAAGCCATTTTGTGTGGGTTTTATTTTGCTTGTTTCTTTTCCTGACCCAGAAGCATTATTCCCGTTTGAACTTACTGCCTTCAGTTCTTAGGAGTGAGGCCACTGCCCTGGAGACTTAGCTCCTCTGTTTATCCACAGAACAGATACTGCACGGGCAGCGGCAGTGCAAGCCACCCCCAGCCACCCCGTGCCACTGTGTCCCAACCCTGACCTGGAGGGACCAGCTCTCGGGGTAAGAGGGGTTCTGGCTTGTTCAGGGCTCAGCCCCCTGCTGAGAGGGCCAGCAGGGTGGTGGCCTCGTCCTCCCTGACCCCGGGCACCTGAGGCCCGTCGCCCTCCGTGGGCTGCCGCCTGCTCCGTGGGCCGTAGGCCTTCTCCACAGGGCTGTGTCCCTGTCACGGTCCCGGTTAGGCCCCCAGGGGGCTGCTGCCTCCGATGGCCCAGTTCAGTTCCGCTTTATCCTCAGTACTGCTTCTCACAGGCCTGATGGTTTCTACTCTCACCAGTAGGATTTCATTGTCAGTGCAGCGCCCATCATTAAGTGCTGTGCTGTGGAAAGGGAGGTTTGTCAACATCAGCCAGGAAAGCGCAGGGAAATGAGGCAGGGAGAGAGACTTACTCCCCGGGGGAAGCTAAGTCAGAGAAACCTGGCCGCGAGGCGGCAGTGCGTCCGGCCCGGGGTGCTGGTGGCCGGAGAGCATGCGGAGCTCGGGTTCCTTCCGGAAAAGCCTGAGCGTGTGGGCTCCGCTCCCAGCCTGTGGGCTGCCACGCGACAGCCCTCGCTCCCAACAGGCACCTGCTGTCCCCGGCGCCTCAGAGCCAGGTCGCAGCGGAGCCGGGCGTGTGCCTGTGGCTGTTGCCGGGCCCAGCACTGAGAACGGCGCTCCTTGTCTCTCAGGATCTTGAAGCAGGAGCACCCCGAGCTGGCGGTCCTGGCCGACTCCGTTGACCTTCAGGAATCCACAGGGATCGCCTCCGACAGCTCCAGTGACTCCTCCAGCTCCTCCAGCTCCAGCTCGTCGGACTCGGACTCGGAGGTGAGCCCGCTCGCCACCAGGCCTCCAGGGCAGGTCCCGGGGAAAGCAGCCATGACTCCCTCCTCCCAGGCAGGAGGGAGAGGGGGGGGGAGCGTTTCGCTTTCGGGAACCACCACTGCTTCCTCCTGCGGCGGAGGGGCTCTGCCCGCCTCCTCGCCGTGGCCGTGGCCGTGGCCGTGGCCTCCGTTAGAGGAGTGCTTGTGACCCAGTGAGGAGAGGCCAGGACCTCCCGGCTGGCCGGCGGCAGTGGGACATTCAGGCCCCAGCGTCCTGGCCTCAAGGTCCGGGTTCAGATTTCCCCTCTGGGTGGTGCGTTGTGAGCCTAGAAACCCAGCCAGTCCGGTGACTTGCTGAAAGCTGACGAAACCTTGGGTGAGAGCGTCTGCACCGTAGCAGAGGCGACGTCTGTCTGGTGGCTGCCTGCTGTACTGGTTCCCTCCTTTCTCGCGGCGGGAGGTGGTGCGTCTTATGAACGTTACGTGCGGTGCTCACCTTCACGCAGCAGGCTGTGTTGGTCGAGTGAAATTCCATGATGCAGCCTCCGAATGGTGACTGAATGTTCTCAGGGGGTGTCCTGGTCTGAGACCCCTCCTGTTAGAGAACGGGGGGGGGGGGCACTGCCCCCTGCGGGGAGATGGGATTCTCGGGCACCAGAAACGTCTGATGGTACTCGGACGGCACTGTGGAGCAGTCGCATGGCTCCTTGGCTTCTGGGGGACTGGACCACCGAGTGCCGTCTCCTGAGGCCGGAGGTTCTGCCGGTTGAACTCCCGTTTTCTCTCCCATGTCCAGTGTGAGACGGGGTCTGAAGGAGACGGGACGATGCACCGCAGGAAGAAGCGGAGGACCTGCAGCATGATGGGGAACGGGGACACCACCTCCCAGGACGACTGCGTGAGCAAGGAGCGCAGCTCCTCCAGGTGACCGCGCCAGCTCCTGCTGTCGGAGGACACGCCGCGGCCAGGGCAGGCCGGGGGCGGCCTGTGGGCTCTGCACACGGCGAGCCCGCGAGAGCCGAGGAGGACGCTCCAGGGATGAGTCCACTCAGCATTGGCTACAGTAGCTCTTTCGTCGGCTACCGATGCAGATTACCATGGCTTGTGGCTTGTTTTATGCATAAAGGCAAGAACCTCTGTGGATGGTGCCAAGGAAACCCTGTACATTATTTAATAAAAACGAAATGCATTTTACATCTTTGAATTTTTTTCCTTTGAGAGTACCAGAACCTTCGTGTGTTGCTCCTCTTGTCGTGGTCCTGGGGGACCGTAGTGACTCCACCGCGTGCCCTCGATGGGGTGCCCTGCATGGGGAGTCCTAACAAGGGGGAACGCGAGGGGACTCCCTGGCATCTTCTCCAGAGCCCGAGGCGGGCCCCGCTCTCCCACTTTGCCAGGCTGCTGGGAGCCGGGTGACCAAACACCGCACCCTCCCTGCCCTGGTGCTGCTCTCCCCTACCCCCCCCCCCCCCCCCCCCCACAGGGTGGCCACGTCTGTGTTTGGAGGACAGTGAGGGCAAACCCTGAGGCCGTAGTCTCTGTGTTATCTGAGTGGTGTTCCTCCTCTTTCTATTTTTTGTTTGTTTTTTCCTCCTTTTTAAAGAACTTTTCTTGCCATCCTCAGAATGCTTTGAGCTTTCCCCCAATATTGCTCTCCGGCTATCACACTCACCCTCCTCACATCATACAGAGGCTCCTCTCCCAACTGCAGTGTAGAGAAAACAAAAGCAGAGGCTGTTTGCCGCCACGGGGCATGGTAGCTGGTGCAGGGCTGGGACAGTGCAGTGGGATGTGAACTGGAGAGATTAGCCACCCTGTTTTTCCCCAGGTGCCAAAGTGATTCCTCTTTGATAACATCTGGAAATAATGGATCAGGGGTGAGGTGGGGACAAAGGAGTGGAGTAGGGCCAGGCGATCGGGACCAGGTAGGAGGTGGGCACACGGGCGTGAGTTGCTCCTGTGAATGGGGTCAACAACAGTGAAGTGAAGGTACAACGTACAACATGAAGCTGCTTTAGGGACTACTCTCCAGATGATTTTAAAACCAACAAGCTGGGTCATGAGAGAAGGAATCTTGGACTAAATGACTGATGGGGAGGTGCAGTGGGGCATATTAAGAGATGGGGACCCTGCCCTAGCTGGTTTGGCTCAGTGGACAGTGCGTCAGCCTGTGGACTGAAGGGTCCCGGGTTCAATTCCGGTCAAGGGCATGTACCTTGGTTGCAAACTCCTCCCCAGCCTGGGCCCTGGTGGGGGCTCATGCAGGAGGCAACCAATCTATGTGTTGCATAATATTTCTTTCTGTCTTTCCCTCTGTCTTCCACTCTCTCTAAAAATCAATGGAAAAAATACCCTTGGGTGAGGATTTAAAAAAAAAAAAAGAGTTGGGGACCCAGGACAGCCAAGACATCAAGAGGGCCCTGGTCTCTGGGAATGAGAGGCACCAACGGCTTTTCCATCAGCTCCAAGAACCCAGGGCTGCACACAGGCCTCAGCACCGCGATGCTTAGGGTGACTCCTCTGAGGGCCTCCAAACACAGGCTCATTGCTCACACTTGGCCCCTTTAACAATCACTCAAGCAGTCAGCACCTGCTCCAGTGCCAGGCGCTGTCCTGGGGCCGAGGGTGCTCGTCCTGCCCAGCAGGGGCTGCTGTGTGCTTTGTGCCCGATGGCCGCTGGTCGGGCAGGTAGAGCCCTTCACAGAAGCCCTTACTGCTCACAAGGGTATGAGATCGTCGTAAAGAACAGGGTTATCAGTCTAGCTTATGCTTCGCTTAGCAGTGGCTTCACTGTAAATTAGTATTTAAGGGTCGGCAAGCAAGTTGTTGGCATAAGTGCTTTGCAGTCTTATTGGAGGCTCCGCGCTGGTGCGAGTTAGGATGTTAGGCAGGCGTGTGGGGAGGAACCGGAGTTTTGCGTACACGTGGTAAGAAGTGCGGCCTAGGAGGCAGGCATATTGGCAGCTTCGATGCCCTGAGCCGTGTGTGGCCGTTCCACAGATAAGTGGTCACGTGTGCTCACCGCCCGTGCATGTTCCACGTGGAGTCCTTTCTCACACTCCCCGCCCCGGCCTCGATGTCGGGGTGCAGCAGGGCTAAGCTCACCCTGCTGCGGGATCCTGTTTGTCACGGCCGAGGGCGTGCGTGCACCTCCTGTGTAAAGGAAGCATCCGTCTAGCATCGTGGCTCACATCAGGTGTCGGCTCCAGCACCGCAGTCTTTCCAACGGCATGAAAAGCTTCCTCAGCAAAAACCGGGGCCTCGTTTTTTGCAACATTCGGCCTTATGTTTGCCTTGGACCCGGACAGCCTTCGCCAGCCCCGTGCTTATTTAAAAGAACGCCTGTGGGGAGGTGGTGTTTTTGGTAACAACACATTCATAGCAAACACCCTGGAGAAGCTAGGGCAGGGGGCTTCCTCTCCCTCACTCCTCTTCCTCACCCGCCCAGGCATCAGAGTTATGCAGAGATGAAACGGAAACGGCGTCACCCCAGGCCATCGGAGCTGAATTCCAGAGCCCGCCTGTGCGGGCAGCGCCTTGGTGCTGAAGGCGGCCCCCGAGGGGCGCTCCCAGGCAGCGGCCTCTGGGAACGCAGCGCCGTCCGCAGCCCATCGAGCGGCTGGACGGGAGCGGGGTCGGCTGCAGCTTTCACTGTCCTCCAGGAAGTCCAGGGCCGGTTTCCTCGAGCTTCCTGGCTTTCCTTGGCCCAAACTCGCACTCACATTTCCCAATTCCCTAAGGCGACCCTCTGGACAGGGCCAAAATGATGCCAGAGATGACAGATCTCATCGGCGTCCAGAGCGTCAGGCCCGCCGGGCAAAGAAGGCTCATCCCTGCTCCGGCCTCGGATGCGCTTCCCAGCGGGTCTGGGCTCGGCCCCCGGGGTCTGTCACCCCAGGGGGCGGGCGTGGGGGCGGGTCCGAGGCGGGGCTCCGCCCTGGGGCGGAGCGCGGGAAGCCTCCTCGGGGTCCCTGCGGGCGCGCACTCGGGCGGCCGGGCGATGGAGGCGCTGGCGGAGCTGCTGGCCGCGCTGCCCGCACTGGCCACGGCGCTGGCGCTGCTGCTGGCCTGGCTGCTGCTGCGGCGCAGACCGGCCGCGAGCTCGGACCCCGCCCGCGCGGCCCCGGAGCCCGCGCCCCCGCCCGCGGTCAGGGCCGCCTCCGCGCCGCCCGGCCCCGCAGCCACGGAGGACGCGGCCGCGCCCCGGGAGCCGGGGGAGCCCGCGGAGCCGGCGGAGGAGCAGGTACGGCCCGGCCCCGAGCGCCTCTCCCCCTCCGGTCCGTTCCCTTCCCGGCGCCGCTGCCCCTGCGCCCGCGCGGAGCCAGGAACCGCGCCCCCGGCCTCGGGACGGGCGGCCCCGGAGGACAGAGCCCGCGGCCGGCAGGAAAGGCGGTCGCCGAGCGAACTCACGTCCTCCCCGGAAAGTGTCCCCCCGGGACGAGCCCGTGGAGTTGCGTTGTTGTTGGGCTGCTTTCCTCCTCTCGCGCCCCGGCCCCCGCTCCCCGCGCGGTCGCGCTCCGCTCGCGGGACGCACGCCCCACCCCCGCCCCCTCCCGCCCGCGGGTCCCAAATCCACGTGCAAGCGGTTTATTTGAAGAGAAAGAAAGGGATGGTGCCTTCCTTCGCAGGCCGGATGGTGATGTCACGTCGCAGGGGGTGGGACAGCGCCGAGGCCGGCCTCACGGTCGTCTCCCCGCTGCACCTGCGCCCGGCACGTCCCGGGTGGCAGACAGGCCGCCAGCTGAGCGCCCACCCGCCCTGCCGGTCAGCTCGGCCCAGACGGCGTCCAGGGAGGTGTCTGGCGTCCCGCCTGCCCGCACCCCCGCACCATACCCTTCCCCAAGCTCCTCTTCACATTGGAAACCGACGTCCCGGGCAGCCCCGGGCTCCCAGCCCGTGGGCCTCCAGGCTGGCCCGAGGGCCCGGGGCCGGTCAGAACGCCTGGTCCCCCTCCAGCTCCGCTCCCGGTCGGGGATGGCCCGGAGGTGGAAACCGGGAGCGAGCGGCTTCGGGCGCTGGCAGCTGTGCGCCCGGCCCTCTCTGGAGTCCGCTGGACACGATGGTTTACACTGGAGACACCCTGGGGCGGCGGCCGAGCTGCTTGGCTTGAGGAGCGAGTGGCTCCGTGTCACCAGACTGGATTCTGAGGAGGCTGCTGTGTGCGTCCCGGGCTGGACAGGGTCCAGTGTGATGGGCACTTGTGCTCTCCAGGGACCTGAGGCTCCCGTGGCGGGCAGCTGGGGTTTGCCCACGTGTGGGGTTTCTGCCTGCGCCCAGGGGGAGCGGGGAGGTGAGCCGCCGGCCGCAGGCTGCCCTCGCTCCCAGCCAGCCTGCTCCTGCCCTCTACGCCGTGGCCCTTCTCGCCCAGTGGCAGCTGTGGACTGAGGGTTAAAATGCCCGATGTGGGTCCTCTGGGTACAGCCCTGCTGAGAGGACTTCCCTCCAGGCCCAGGCCTCTGCAGCTGGTGCCTACCGCGTGGATTTCCTGTTCCCGCAGCCCCAGCCACACCGCGCTCTGGGAGAAGGCAGGCCCGGGGGCGAGTGGCTTCGGACAGGGCCCCTTACCGTCTGGGCAGGGCAGGCAGCGTGCTCCCGCGGCGGAGGCCGGGCCTCCCCGACCCTGTCCTGAGGTGCTCCACCCCTGACCGAGAATTAATGTGGAGTCCGTGTCCTCTCAGAGGCCTGCCCTTCCTTGTGGGTTCAGGTCCCCAGCCCTTTCTGGGTTGTCCAGCCCCCCTTACCTCTAACTGGCAAACATGGAGTCATTGCTGTGTGTAAGGGCCTGGGCCAGCCACTGTCCCCCAACTCCCCTGCCGTCCCGTGTGGGGTTTCCCCTGGAAGAAGCTGCTCAGAAATGGCCTGGAAAGGGACTTGCTCATTTCAAGAGCAGGCCCACCTCTGTCCTCGGGTTGTCCCACTGCCTGAGCCCTCGGAGCTGACGGGAAGGACCCGGGGGAAATAGAGCAAGTCTGTCTGGGGAAGGGGGTGAGGCCCCAGCCAGCCGCCCGGCCTCTCACTGAGTGAAGGGCAGCAGGGGAGGGGGAGGGGACAAACGGGCAGTCCCTGCCGGGGAGAGCAGCACTTAACTCGCCTCTCCCCTCCCCCTGCTTTTCCATTAACCACATCCCTGCTAATCCCGCCGCTCCCTGCCCTGCCAGCCAGGAGGCCGGGCAGCTGCTGCTCCGCTCACAAAGCTGATTATTGAGAAGGATCTGGAGCCCAGAGCAGCAGCCTTCTGACGGGGCTGGGGGCTGGGGGCCGCCGGAAAGTGTCCCCGCGGTGCCAAGGGCCCTCCGTGGGCTGGGACATGAGCATGGAAGGAAAGGGGGGTCAGCGGGCCAGGGCAGGGAGGCAGAGTCAAAGGATGAGAACCCCTTTCTTCCATTTCTCAGGGCTCAGTGCGGGGGAAGCACCACAGGCGCGCCCCACCCCCACCAAGAATTACCGTGGACAGCTCCAGAGCGGAGCGGGTCCTAAGGCCAGAAACAGGGCCCCTCTGGGCTGATGTGAGGGCCGGGATTTTAGGGTTGCCAGGCTTCTGACCTAATGAGGTGTGGGTTCCGGTGAGGCTGTATCGTAGGCTTCCAAACAGTGGTCAAGGCTGAAGGGTCAAGTGTCTTTCAGACAGTGCTCGAGTTCAGCCTCTGCGTCGGGGCCAGAGCTCAGGCATCGTGGCCCTTGGGTCCTGGCTCCGCTCAGACTGAGGAGGACCTTCCTACACGGCAGCTGGCCCGTGTCCTGTCCCCAAACCAGACAGGCAGGAGACCCTTCTAGATTAAAGCAGACACCGGAGAGCCCTGGCCGGCATGGCTCAGTTGGACGGTCGTCCCCATCTGGGCCCCGAAGGAGGCAACCGATTGATGTTTCTCTCTCTCTCTCCCCCTCTCCCTCTAAAATCAATATTTTAAAAAATGTTTTAAAGGAGACACCAGAGAGCCCTGGCAGACAAGTGCAATGCCCAGCCTCTGACTGGGTCCTGGATCGGGGTGGGGTGGGGAGCGATGAAGGACATTTGGGAGGCAATTGGGACGTTTTTCAAGCGAATGGTTTATGAGATCATTTTATTGCTTCAGTGTTTGGTTTCTTGAGTGTGCTGCTGGCGCTGCGGCTGTCGACAAACGTCCTTGTTCCTGGGAAGACGCGTCCTGAAACATTTGGGCAGGACAGGTCGTGCTTCACACAGTCACACACACGTGTGGGTGTGTGGGGGGAGAGAGCGCGAAGATGCTGACGTGTGAACAGTGGGCGGTTCTAGGTGAAAGATATGATGGTCACTGTCTTATTCTCCCAGCTTTCCTGGGGTTTGGAACTTTTCAAACACAGTGTTGGAGAACAGGAACCCGGTGGGGTGTCCGGACAGGGCTGGGTTGCTTGGACCCCTGGTGCTCCGGTTCGCAGCCTCGGCTGTCCTCCCACGCAGCTGGGCCCGGCTTGCCTTTCTGAAGTTATCCCGCAGCTGGGTCCCTCTTGTGCCCCCGTCCCAGCCTTGTTGCCACAGGTGCCCCCCCCCCCCCCCCGCCCTGCCAGGTGCAGAGCCCGCAGCCTTCCCAGAACGATGCAGGTGCGGGTGGATGCCCTCCCTCACCGTCAGTCCTGACCCTGGTGACGTCAGCGCGGCCCCTTCTGTTCTCTTAACAAATGGGGCCGGACAGTGGAGGGCGAGCCGGACAGTGGAGGGCGGGCCGGACAGTGGAGGGCGGGCCGGACAGTGGAGGACGGGCCGGACAGTGGAGGGCGGGCCGGACAGTGGAGGGCGGGCCGGACAGTGGAGGGCGCCGGATGAGTACTTGGCAGCTGCTCGTGTCATCTTGGTCAGCTCGGCTGCTGTGACAAAATGCCGCTGAGACAACAGACATTTCTCTCTCACGGGTCTGGGCACTGGAAGTTCAAGATCCAGGTGCCAGCAGATTTGGTTCCACAACTCGCTGGGCTGTTCCAGAACTGTGGCCTGGTTCTCCCACAGCCCCTCCCCGCCCACGCCACACCCAGCGGCCTGTGGGATCCTTACTCCATAGACACCGCATCTCATACCCTCCGGTTAGAGCCCCCAGCGGCTTCCACTGCCTGCAGAGTCAATTCTGAACTGGCACCACCGCGGCGCTGGGCGGGACCCAGGTTCTGCCTCCTGCCCAGCTGCCCCTGCGCGGCCGCCACCGGGCCTTCCAGCACTCAGACCCCAGGCCCGCGCCACCTCAGGACCTGGCATTGCCATGTGCGCCCTAGCGGGCCCTTCCCAGCCAGGTCGCAGCGACCTCAGCTCCCGACACCAGGGTCCTTGCCTGCCCTGTGCACACCCCCACACCCCAGCTCCCCCAGGCCCGGCACCCAGTGGCACCCCGTAGTGCTGCCAGCCCAACCAGGCGGCAACACAACAAGAAAACACGGGCTCCTGTCAAAGGCGCTCGCCTCCTCCTGGGACGGCCTGGGCGAGCCGTGCACGCGCTAGGGCAGCGAGCTCCCTGCCGGGACCCTCGGACGGAGGCTGGAGAACCGGCAGTTCACCGCACGTTTTAGCCACCAGAGTTGTGGACGGCGGCCAGTAGCTCAGTGGTTTTCTAACGTTTCTTAAAGCACCAGATCCCTGCTTTCCTCTTCGAGCTCAGAGGGCCAGTGCCCAGGCAGAGGCAGAGCTGCTCGGGAGGGCTGCACACCCCTATTCCTGCCCTTCCTCCTTTAAACACTTTTAATAAATTTATTTTAGGGAGAGAGGAAGGGCGGGGGAGAGAGAGAGAGAGAGAGAGAAACATGGATGTGAGAGACACATCCATTGGTTGCCTCCCGCACATGCCCGACCCGGGCCAGGGATCAAGCCTGCAGCCCAGGTGTGTGCCCCTGACTGGACCTGGACCTGCGGCCCTTCAGTCTGAAGTCCGATGCTCTATGAATTGAACACGGCAGCTGCCTTTACGGGGTTTCAAGCAGGAAAAGCACCAAGAAGTTGGCAGATGAGCTGGAGGAGCGGGGTGGGGAGCCGGTGCCGAGTGAAGGACTGAGTGGCGGTGGAGGAGCGTGGACAGGGTGAACCCCAGAGGCTGCTCACGGGCAGGGGGGAGGGCATCAGCCTGCTGGGCCACAGTGAAGGTCAAGATGCTGGACCCGGAGAACAGCTGGCGAGCCGCGAGGGGCCAGTTTAGGACAAGAAGACCTAAGTCCCCGTCCCCGGGGGTGCCTGCCAGTGGCAGGTGTGGATGCAGAGCTGCGGCCTCGCCTGGAGCCGCGTTAGGAGCCTGCGGTGGCTGAGCTGACGTGCTGGTCTGTGTGCAGCCACCCAGCCGCACCTCTGCCGCCTGCCCTCCCAGCAGCCCCGCGCTGGCGCCAGCCCAGCTTTCTCTGCCCCCCCGCCCCCTCCCCCGCTCCCCCCACCTCCGCCCACCAGGCGAGGCTCCCTCTGCTGCAGATGAGCAGCCTGGTTGCCTGATGGACCCAGCTGGGGGGAGGGGGCAGTCAGGCCACAGCCTGTGTGGAGCCTGGGGCGGGAGGCAGCCTGCCCTGCTACTCTCCGTGCCCGTCTGGGAAGCCTCCAGGGGGGGGGGGGGGAGTCTCCTGGACCCTCCCCGGCTGCTGGGCAGTGCGTGCAGGCCCCTGAGAGCGGAGGGACAAGCGTCCCCACAGGAGTGAGTTAACCTCCCCCTACCTCCCCCGCCTGGTGGAGATGGGTCCTCTAAAGTCACCCCAGATTAACCAGGGGGAGGAGGGTGTGGTCACAGCAGGAGGCAGCTCAGGTGGCTGGTCACAGGGTCCCAGCAACACTGTTTGCAGGACCTGTCCTTGGCAGGCAGACAGGCAGATCTATATCTCTCTCCTCTCTGTCCCTCTCCCTCCCCTGCCTCCGTGGTGAGGATCGGGCTGGATCCCCAGGGCAGCCATAAATGGCAATGGCTGCGGCAGGGTTTGTGTCCGGCTCTCAGTGGCTCCTAGAAGCCAGCGTCCCTCTGAGTCGCTCTGTGCCCCACAGCCACCTGCCTGTCCCCTCTGCCCACCCTCCACGCTTGGTCTCGGAGGGACCCGGGCATGGGGCTTCTGGCATGGGTGAGGTATGGGAAGGAACGTCCCCAACCTTTTCCTGCACCCACCCCCTCCACTGGGGCCAGAGCTGAACAGCTGAAGTTCAGAGCAGTCACCGTCCAATAATAGGATGGTGAGACTGGGCAGTGCGGGGCAGGGTTGGGTCTCGGCCCGGGCCTGCTTTGGGGACCCGGCAGGGTGACGCCAGTCGTCTGTCTCAGAGGGTGTCGCCCATTCACAATTCTCATTAAACTGGTTTACTTCCATTAGAGCAGGCCATAACCAAGTACCACAGACCCAGACCTGGCAGCCTCACCTCACACCCCGCTCAGAATCTCGCCCCCTCCACGGCCTTCCTTGCGTCCCTCAGGCTCAGCCCTGCCCGAGGACCCCTCTGTGTCACCTAGATGTACCCTGTGTTCCTAAAAATGTACCTGCAAAACTGCGTGTGCCAAAGAAGAACTAACGGTGGAAGGTGCGGTCAGCCTGAGAAGGCATATCCCTAAGGCAGCTCTTCTAGACGGGCTGGGCTGGCGGCGAGGCTCCAGCATTCTGTACACGCTCTCCTTGATTTCTTCCCTCTCGCGCCCAAGGTCGCCGTCCTGAAGCAAGGAGCATGGCTGGAGGCTAAATAGCTTCCGGAAGGTCTCCCTCTGTCTCAGTCACAGCTTCTGAAACGCACCCTTCTGCCTCGGATGATCGGTCTCAGCACTTTGGTTTCTGTTACTTTTTTTTAATCCTCACCCAAGGATACTTTTCCATCAATTTTTAGAGAGAGAAGGAAAGAGAGAGAAATGTCGATGTGACAAAAACACATCGATTGGTTGCCTCCTGCACAAGACCCAATCAGAGCTCGGCCAGGGAGGAGCCTGCAACCGAGGTACGTGCCCTTGACTGGAATCGAACCTGGGACCCTTTGGTCCGCAGGCCGCCGCTCTGTCCACTGAGCCACACCGGCCAGGACTGTTGTTACTCTTATAAACCAACAATGGAATCCTTTCCATGACGATGTTATCTAAAACCCCACTAAGTAACCAACTAAACGTTGTGCCTTCCTGGACTTGCAAAGCAGTTCATCACTGGAATCTGACACAGGCCCCACCCCCACCCCATGCCCACCCTGAAGAACCTGAGATGCTCTGGGCGAGCAGAGTGCTGTGCGAGTGGGCAGGGCAGTGGCAGGACTCTGGCTGTTGGGGGCAGAAACTTGGAGTTGAGTGGCTCACAGGCAGGGACGGCCGGGGTGGAATGGCCTCTGCTCAGGCCCCCTTGTCCCAAGGGGACGTGGGCCCTGGGCACATCCACATGCTGGTGTGTGGAGGGGTGGGGACTGAGCCGCAGGAACCTAGGACTTCACAGGGCACTTTCTGAAGGGAGGTTTCCGCGCCAACACAAAACAGTAAGTGGCCAATTTACAAAGTCTCCTAAAGCTCACTGTGTCTCACAGTGAAAAACTGACTTGACTTTGTACATCTAAAGTCCCAGAACCTCTCCAGAAGTTACAAAGCATTATGGGCCTCTCCCACTAAGTCCATGCTATTTATCTTCCATTTAATTCTGGGATATAGGGGTGCCCTCAAAGTCTAAGTGCAGTTTTAAATATTAATCACTTAAGAAGTGTAAATGCTACAAACCTACAGAACACATCAGTTGAATATTTACTTATTAACTGTCTTTTACACTTGGCTTGCTGACATTTGAATGCTAAGCTTTTCATTTTAATTCTTGGTGTGGGCCAGCATCTGGCCGGGTTCGGGGCGGGGGCTCTCCCACAGCACCTCGGAGAGCTGGCCTACCTCCCTAGAGGTCACCATGCCCACCCTGTCACATGTGCATCAAGTCCCCGGGAGGCTGCACCTATTTATTTATTTAAATATTTTTATTGATTTCAGAGAGGCAGGGAGAGGGAGAGAGAGAGAAACATTAATGATGAGAGAGAATCAGTGATCGGCTGCCTCCTGCACGCCCCCCACTGGGGATTGAGCCCACAACCCGGGAATGTGCACTGACCGGAAATCAAACTGTGACCTCCTGGTTCACAGGTCGACGCTCACCCACTGAGCCATGCGGCCGGGCTTGCCTCCTTTTTAGTACTCGGTGCTGGGTGGTCTACATGCATGGTGACACATGTAACCTGGTAATATTTTGGAGAACATATAACCAAACATGCTGACCTGTCACGTGTCACTCTGGGTACACATTCAGGAGCGTCGCGCACAGTCAGTCATCGCATAACACCCAGGGGGACGGCCTTCTAGCCCAGCGCATCCCTAGAAGTGGATGTGCTGAGTCCAGGGCGTCTCCTTTGGGGACCCCGCAGCCACAGAGACGTTTGGCGGGAGACCTTGGGTACCGACCGGCGCCCAGGGCAGCCGGGCCCACGTGGCGACGGGGCCGAGGCTGAGAGAAGAGCCGCCCTGTGCGCGCCCGGCCGCCGGCTGCATGTTGTGCGTGTGGCCCAGGAGAGAGGGCTCAGCTCTCAGGCTTGGGCAAACTTTGCGCCCCGCTCAGCTCGCTCTGGCGCCTGCCTGACGCCCAGTGCTCCTGCCGAGGCGCAGACTCTGGCTGGACCCCCAGAAGCGGAGCCCTGAAGCTGGCCTGGGGTGTGGGCAGCTCACCGTGCTGTCTCCCCGTCTTAAACGTGCAGGCATTTCCCTGTTTGTCCACTGGCCTCTGAGTCACAGCTCCTTGGGCCACAGGCCACGCCACACCCTGCACCCCCATAGCGGAAGCGACTGGCACTTCCCCTCGCCCTCCAGCATTCCTGCGAGTTGAAGTCACTCCTCCTCCCACCGAGGCCATCCCAGGACGGCCCTTCCAGCCATCTGCTAATCGTGTCTGCGTGGGAGACAGCGGGGCAAGAGGCAGAGCTCCAACTTTGGGGAAACCAGGCACTGAGCTGGTTGGGGGTAGAAACGACGACGTAAGGGGTAGAACACACAGAGCTGGACGGAGCCCGTGACCACGGGTGCAGCTTCCCTGTGGGGCCGGCCCGGCCTCAGATAAGCCGGCGGCTTTCCTCGTGGGCCTTCTGTCCTCACTGTCGTGAGGGTGTGGGAGTCCCCAGTCCCTTATCCAAGTGGCACTCAAACGCTTTGGCCAGCACCCACCTAAAGGGGACGGGGCGAGGTCAAACACCGTCCCTCGGCCCAGAGCCTCCCACATCTCGGCCGGTTGTGCTGCCATCACACTTGCCACCTGCTGCTGGCCGTGCCCCATTCGGTCGTCCCGGACACGCTCAAAGGACAGGCGCGGAGCGTGCATGGTCAGGCTGGACCTTGGCCGTCCCCTCGGCCTGGCATGCTGCCCACCACCCCACGCTGCTGCGGGGCATCTCCTGCAAGTGGGCCCGGGGTCAGGTTGGTTCTACCAAGGTCAGGCGCCGAGTGGCAGTGTCACGTGTAAACAGTCCTGCACTCCTGGCACTGACCCCCCCGCCCCCCGGCATGGACCCCCCTCGGCACTGACTCCCTCCTCGTCTTGCAGGAAGAGGAGCAGGAGCAGAACAGCGAGGAGGAGCCACCCCCAGCAGAGCCTGAGGAAGACGATGGTGAGTGGGGCCTGGCACCTAGCCGGCGCTGTCTGGCCATGAACGCCTGCTGCGCTGTGGGCTCTTGGGGTCCCAGCTGAGATCTGAGTGGCAGTCCGAGGGGAGTGTGTCGGGGGAGAGGATAAGGGAGAGGGGCTGAGACATGGAGTCCTGTCGGGCCCCAAGGACGTCCAGGTCAGAGCCGCTCCCTCCACCCACCTTCCTACACCCACCTCCCCGCCTACCTTCTTCCGTCTGTAAATGGGGAGCTGTCTCCAAACACAGGGGCCCGTCTCCTGATGAACTGAGCACCCTGACCTCCTGGGTCCTGAGCTGCCCCTCAGCGCCTGGCGTCATGGCTCCACACCTTTCACTTCGCCTCCAAGCGCCTCTGCCGTTTCATGGGGACCAAAGCCACTCCAGCTGCTGCGTGCGCCTGGGACGGAGGCCCCAGGAGCGAGCGGCCTGGCCTGAGCGGCTCCAGCTAACAGGCCAGACCTGCTGGCCATCAGGGCCCAGGCGCCAGGAGAGAAAGAGAGTGACCAGGACCCTGAGGAAACAGACCAATGCAAACTTGACCTAGTGGGAGGCGGCCCCTGGGGCCAGTGCCTGGACAGACAGAACCAAAGCGTGTGGAGCTGCCACCGCTGGACCTGTCATGTTCTACTTCTCTTAAAAAAAAGCCGAAGCAGAAACAGCAAACATCAGCATGTGCTCGGTCTGTGTGGCAGGCACACGGAGGGCTTGCTGCTATACTTTAGGGTATGCTTGAACTATTTCGTAATTTTTTGTTGTTAAACCTCACAGAGGATATTTTCCCACTGATTTCCAGAGAGAGTGGCGGGGAGAGGTAGAGACAGAGACAGAGAAACATCTGTGTGACAGAGACACATCGATTGGTTGCCTCCCATACGCGCCCCCAACCGGATCAAGCCTGCAGCCGAGGCACGTGCCCTTGACCGGAATTGAATCCGGGATCCTTCAGTCTGCAGGCTGACGCTCTAGCCACTAAGCCAAACAGGCTAGGGCTATTTTGTAATTTTTAAAAAGCAAGGCTGTTGCTGTGACTTTAAGTCGACTGCTGGCAAGAGCCGCGGAAGAGGGTTGCAGGAATGCAGTAACCAAGGCTGGCGTGGGCCAGCTGGGGTGAAGCTTCCCCCGGAGGCCAGCAGGGCCGGGCTGTCTGCATCTGTCAACACAGCCTCCGGGGAAGAGGAAGGGCAGGGCGCTGGGGGGTGGGGGGGGGGGGTGGGAGTTGGACATCAGACCCTTGAGGGGCTCTCCCTCAAGCAGCTGTCAGTTTTCCCAGATTGTCTGCAGGAACCGTGGCCCCAGGGTCTGACCCTGCCACGTGGGTGGGTCCTGTTGGTGAGTTGGGGACACAAAAGCAAAGCTGAGGCTGTTGGAGGCCCCTCAGCCAGGACAAGTGCCCTCCCTCCTGCTCACGCTGCCCTGGACACCCCCATCCCAGGCCGCCTCCTGGCAGCCCTGACGAGGGAGGAGAGGTTATGGGCTCCCAGGCCAGCGTGAGCAGCTCAGTCCCCAGGCTGGCTGACCTGTGCCCTAAGCACTCATGAGTTCACAGGAGACTGCAAAAGGATGTCCCCTCCCGGGGGCGGTCGCACGGAGCCCTCCTGATCCAGCACATTGGAAGTTTGGTCCATGCATGGTCCATGCGTGTGATCATGTGAAAACCTTTGCAAGTCTCTCTGGCCTGGAAAACAACCCCAACCAGATCTGCCCCCATGAACTGAAGCCTTGAGCAGCGCCCAGCTGGCAGCACTTTTTGTTTTATTTCTCTGAACAGCAACCAGCGGCCTTGCCTGGAGGTTAATGGGCTTCTTTGTTGCCTCTTTTTGAGGCCCCCAGGCAGCATGGGTGGCCAGCTGCTCGGAGTCTGCAGCTCAGTGGGGTTCTGCCCAGGGCAGGCTTGTCGGGCTATCTTGGTGCCCACAGACTCAGGCCTCAAACAGGGGCCCTGAATTATGCAGCAGAGTTCCCAGAGCCCCAGACCCCTGCGTCCAGACCCTGCAATGTGAGCCTTCTGGCCCTTCATGAGCTCAGCCTGGAGGGAGGGGCCGGCTAGGAGAGTGGGGACTCCAGTGAGAAGGGAGGGAGTCACCCAGTCTCCCATCTGGAGGAGAGCCAGGCCCCTGGCCCCATCCCAGGGCCTCCTTGCTTTGCTGACTATAAAGCCTCCCTACCCCTCCAGGTAGATGCCCAGGCAGCCTGCGCCCCCCCTCCCCAGCTCCCCACTGTCTTTTTCTGCTGAGCGTTCATCTGCTGAGTGTTCATGACCAATTGTAAACTCCACATTGAATTACTTACCTTTGTTCGCCGTGCTTTATTCACGGCCCTGGCCCCAACACCAAGAACAGTTCTCACTGTTGAATAAGTAACTACTCCCTAAGGAGAGGTCTCAGCCCCGGGCAGTTGGGGGTGGGGAGGAGCCCCTAGAGCCGCCACCTCCTAAGCGAGTGCTGGTGAGAGGCAGACCGACCCCACAGCATTGTGACTGGGTTCTGAATTTGCACCCAGACCTTCCTGGTTTGGCCGAGAGAGAACCTGAGAGCTGAGCCTCTCCTCCCCTCGGGCCCACATCCGCCTGCGTGACCACGTGGCACGGACAGCGGTGAGCGCGGGAGGTCAGGGTGACCGGCAGGGTGTGGAGGTGCCTGAGGTTCCCGACCTTGGCGAGAGAGAGGTGAGCCCGCCAGAGCAGAACCGAAAAGAATACGGTGTGGGAGGCGTTTTCTGGCAGTTCCCGCACTCAAGTCTGTACTCACTCCTGGGAGTTAGTAAGACCAGCCCTTCAGCCTGTCCCCAGCAGCCCAGAGGCCATCATGCACAGGCCTGAGGGCTGAAGCCCCCCTCCCACCCCTATGAGGGCACTGCTCCCCAACAGGGCTCCCTCCTCCTGGACACTCGGCCTCCTCCTCTGCCCTGTGGCCCTGGGCCTGTGCCACATCTGAGTGTCCAGCACCTGCCATTGCTCCATGTCACGGGCCCCCCCTCAGGCCTGGAGAGCTGCCCTTTTGTTCTTTCTTTCTTACATACATATATCCTATCTAATAAATCCTATCTAATAAAGAGGGAATATGCTGATTGACCCTCACACTGTCGCAAAGATGGCAGTGCCCACAGCCAATAAGGAGGGAATATGCTAATTGCTGTCCCACCCTCAAAGATGGCGGTGTCCACAGCCACAAGATGGCGACACCCAGTCCCCACAGCCCCCCAGCCGCCCAGGGCCAGCTGTGGTGCAGGCAAGCCTCAGATGGCGGCTGCCCAGCTGCCCAGGGGTGCCCGAGACTCAAGTAACCAGGGCTGGCTGAGGCTTGCGCTGCCAGCAGTGGCAGCAGCAGTATGATGGTGGCGTCGCCTTCCCCTGATGGCTGGGTCGCCTCCCACCCCTGAGGGACCCCCCTGTCCAGTGCATGAATTTTCATGCACCAGGCCTCTAGTACATATATAAAAGCCTAAGTGACTGTCCGACCATCCAACCAGTAGCTGTGACACAGAATGACCACCAGGGGGCAGATGCTCCAACTGGTAGCTATGATGCGCACTGACCACCAGGGGGCAATCAACACAGAAGCTGTTAAGCTGCGGTGACTTGGCAGCTGTGGTTCGGGTGACCCACCCAGAACCAAAGAGGAGGGAGCTCGATTCCGGGGTGCATCACCTGAGAACCGGAGAGCCGGTTTTGGCCTGATCCCTGCAGGCCAGGCCGAGGGACCCCACCAGTGCACAAATCCATGCACCGGCCTCTAGTGTATATATATTTTGATTGATTTCACAGAGGAAGGGAGAGAGAGAGAGATAGAAATGTCAATGATGAGAGAGAAGCGTTGATTGGGCATGTGCCCTGACAGGGAATTGGACCCGGGACCCTTCAGTCCTCAGGATCCACTGGGCCAAACCAGCTAGGGCCCTTTTGTTCTTTCACAGGCAGCTGTGGCACAGAGACAATGAGCCTGGCCAACATGACACCCCTGGATGCAGGGCACGGACCCAGGTCCGGGGACTAGATGGAAGGCCTTGGTGGGAGGTCCCTGTGCCGGACCCGGGGCCAAGGAGAGCAGGGAGCCCAGCGCCTAGCTCAGCCTGCTTCCCAGAGATGAGTTCCTTCCGCTGACAGTGATGAGCACAGCAGTAATGGGGGAGGGGCTGCACACACAGCAGGCTCAGTGAGCCCTGTGGGCAGCTCAGCCTGGTCCTGGGAGGAGCCATATTATTCGAGGAGGGGGGCTGCCTTCTCTCTGGCTGTCTGGATTTTGTCTAGGTACCCCGTTTCCAGCTCCTAAAAGAGTTCCTAAGTGGCTGTGGGCTCTCGTGGAGGGTGTGGGAAGCCTCAAGTGCAGGTGAGGGTGAGCCGGGTCCTCTCCGGGCCAGGCTGCACCCGGGCTGGCACTCACCCTCTGTCCCCCTGCAGGAGGAGAGGCCTTCTTCAAGTACAGCCCCGGGAAGCTGCGGGGCAGCCAGTACAAGAGGATGATGACCAAGGAGGAGCTGGAAGAGGAGCAGAGGTAGGTGGCCCCTCCTGGGGCTCAGCTTTCCTCGGCATCTGTGGGCGGGGGGGGTGGTGGTGGCAGGGGGCTGTGTCTCACCCAGACCCTTGTTCAGGGGCCAGGAGAGGAGCTCGCCCCTGTGAGCTGCACCCACTCTGACCGTCTCCATGGTCATGTGAGGGGTTCTTTCCTTCCTGGCAAAATTTGTCCTGGCTCGGTTTCCCCTGGAGACAGTCCCCTTGGGGCACTGGGGGGAGGATGCTGAGCCCAATCCTTGCACCCACTCCTCCCCCCACAGAAAAAAGAAAAAGAGAGAGATGCCAGGGGAGGGCCTGGAGCAGATCCGGCTGTTCACTTACACGCACAGTTCATGGCAAAACCCACCTATCCCCGGGCACAGCGGGTTCTTCCCACTTATCCACTCGGCAGCCGCCTCCCAGCCCAGCACCCTCCCGGCCCAGCACCCTCCCAGCCCAGCACCCTCCCGGCCCAGCACCCTCCCGGCCCAGCACCCTCCCGGCCCAGCACCCTCCTAGCCCAGCGCCCGCGGGCATTTCTGATCTGTTCTGCTCCGGGGAGCCCTGAGTGACGGCACAGGCGCAGCTTCTCATTTTTAGAATTGAGCTCTTCCCGGACCCGGCGGCCCACCGCACACCCAGGGTCCCTGCGCCTCTCCAGTCCACCCCACCCTGCAAGAGGCTGAGGAGAGACAGGTCTGACCTTGAGCCCAGCGTCCCCACGCGCTCGGACAGCCTGTGGCCTGGAGTCCTTTGGTTCTGGCAGGAGTCTGGCAATCACCCCACTCCCCAGCATCCAGAGGGGACCAGAGGGCACACTATTCCGAAGGGCACGTTACTGTGTAGTCCAGGGCCCGGCCACCTGTTCATTCCTCTCACCAGCCACCCACAGCACCCCTCTGCCCGGGCACCCCTACCTCCCCTCTGGGGCGGTCCCTGGCAGCGGCTTTCATCTGGGGCGGAGGGGTGGGTGGCCTGGGAGCCTCCACCCTCCCTGCGCGGACGAGAATGAGGGCGCTGCCTCTGATGTGACGTGTGCTGGCTTTATATTTCAGGATTGAGCTGACCTCTGACCTCACTTCCCTGTAGCAAGTTCCCTAGGTCCTGAGCCACAATATTCTTGCAAATCCTTTTGGTAAGGAGACTGACTTCTTAGACTAGGGGTGCTCCCCTCATCCTGTCTGTTAATGTGTCCCCGAAATGACCGAGTGGTCTAACCCCTCCTCCGCCGCCTTCATCGCCAGGGAACACGTGCTAGGCACCACGCCTCTCCTTCTCTGTTCTCCGCGGGCGCCGGGATCCCGGGCGAACAGGTCCCTTTCCCCAGGCGAGTCCCTGGCGGGCCTCCTGGCCCAGCCGGTGGGGGGCTGGCGCCCTCTGGTGGGGGCCGCAGGGGCGGCGGGAACCCGCTCGGCTTTGGTCCTCCCTGAGAAGGTGGCACAGCGCGAGGCGCAAACACTGTCTCCGGTGGCGGGACAGGCAGGTTTTTACGGCCACAGCTCGTTCGCGCTAGTCCGGTGGCGGGTGGATTGTCAGTCTGCCCGGCTCCCTTGCCTGCAGGGCCGCAGCTACTAGATGCAGCAGGGACCACGTGGCCACAAAGCCTCCCAGTCAGGAAGTTGGCAGCTCCGGGGTTCAGGAGAGAGGGCTTCTTGGCAGCCTGTGGTCCCTCGAAGGCCCCGGGTCCGAGGCTGTGGCGGGACCTGTCCTTAGGCTGCGTGCACTGCAGATGGGAGGGCCCGTCACGCCAGGCCTGGGGAGGTGTCAGGCTGCACTGTCACTGGGTCCCCAGCTGGGGCCTGGGAAGGGGAGGGAGGTCCCTTCTCCGTTATCTTCAGGCAGCAGGCTGCGTTCCCCAAGAGGGTCTCCCCCCTGGATCTGTGGAGGCTCTGGACCACCGACTCACACTTCGTACTCTGTGGGTGGGGGCCGTGCCTGAGGGCTGCGGGGGTGCCGGAGTTCTCGCCCTCCCGCAGGCTGTGGATGCCACTGGGGCAGCCGGAGCTGAGAAGGAGGGTCAGGTGGGCCTCGTGGGCCTTGAACAGGGTCCCTCACAAGGTGGGGGAGTTCATGCTCATCTTCATCCCTGCCCCGCCCAGCATGCTCCCCGTGGCTGTTCCACGAGTCTGCCTGTGGCGTCTGCTTGCTCCTCCTGCCCCTGCATGTGGTCAGCTCCTGCGCCCGTGTGGGGCTCCTGGGTGCCCCCCCTCTCGCAACTGCTGTTCCGGGCATGGCGATGCTTGGGTTGCAGAGGCTGGCACGTCTGGCTTTGCCTTTCATCTACAGCAAGATAGTTCTGGTGGGGACTGGCACAGCTGATGGGCGTGAGGCAGCTCCGGCCCCAGCTGAGCCCAGAAAACTGCCCAGGAGCATCGGTATGAACAATACGTGCATGTGATTGTCAGTCCGCTGAAACCACGAGCCAGTGAAAAGATGTTCTCGTCTTTGCTGGCCGAATTCCTACAACCAAACTCTGCCTATTTCTAATTCCTTCCCTGGCACTCAGGGTCCGTCAGATTGCAGGCTAGTGAACGATAAATACTGCAACTCCCTGGCTTTAAGTATCAACTCAGCCAACATACATTACCTAGAGCCTGACTCGTGCATGGTCACGTGACCTAGCAAGCCCGAAGCCTCAGTTTACAAGTTTTCAGGGAATGGCCCTTAAGCAGCAGGACGGAAGGCAAGGGACCCAGATCTGTTTCTCCCTTGGAACTGCTCACAGATCCGACTCCTCTGCCCAAGGGGCGGAAAGTGGTGAGGTTTCGCAGACCCAGAGGCAGCTGCTGCTTAAGAAAGACCTGCGTTGTCTCTGCCTGCCCGCCTCCTCCCGGTCCTCTGGGGCCTGGGGCTCCCAGCTCACAGGCTCCTCAGCATTGCCTCTGCCTGGTTGAGGGTGTCCCCGGCTCCCCCCGCAGCTCCTCTGGGAGGTGCCACATCCACCTGAGTGTGGCTGGGACGGTGGGTGTGCAGGCCGGTGACTTTGCCCCCAGCAAGACGTCCCCCTCCCCCCAGAGCGAGGGAAGCTGGTGGGCTTGGCTGGCTTCCAATCTGGCAGGAAAAAGACGAAGCACCACCATCCACTCCCCTCCTTGCACGCCACCCGCTCTTCCCATCTCTGGGCCAGAGGAAAAGTGGGCCTGGGCTGTAGGCCAGGCTGGCTGATAGCCGAGGACCGGGACCCGGCGCTGCTCCATTCTGAAGGTCCGCAGGACGGCCGGACGTGCTGGAGTGGACGCGGCTCTAGTGGAAGTGTTCTATACAGCACAATGGGCAAGGGGGAGGCAACCCAGGAGCCCAGCTGTGGGACATTCTAGTCTCTGCTGCCTGACATGCCCATGGGTGTGAATTTCTAGAAACCGGCACTGACTCTGACCTGAAGAGGGCGCCAGAGGGACAAAAATTAGATCCCTGCCCCGCGTCTGTTTTCCTGTCATTTGGAAAAGGGGGCACACTGTTGGCCTCATGGGGGCAGCAGGAGTCCTAAGCTGCCAGTGTCCCCCTAAGCTGCCAGGGGGACAACACCCGGCCAGCGGGACTAGGAAGCAATCCAGCGTCACAGGACATCCCAGTGCAGCCGCAGGCCAAGATCCAAAGTGCCCGGTGCCCGCCCTGCCTGCCTCCCTGGATGCGGGACCTGACCTAACTACCTCAACTACCCAAATGCCTCGCACACTCGCAATGGGGGCCGGCGGGCTGTCGGGCTCCCGGGCAGGGTACTGTGCAGCCCCGCGGCTAGGGGCACAGACTATCTTGCTGAAGGTGCTGAGGTGAACTGCGCCTCCGTGTCTGAGAGGCCAGCGGCCAGCCGGCTTCTGCAACTCCAAACACCCTTCCTCATCCCGTTCCCCTCCTCTGCACGGTACTCGTCCGATCAGTGAGTGAAATCAATGATCTTTTCTCCGTTTCTCTTCACAGAGCCGAAGAACATTGAAGTTGCCCTTAGCGCCCTCCTAAGGCTTTTCCTTTTGGCAGCTTCGCAGCTGGAGCGATAAATGACCCCCAGAGAGCAGCCTGGCTCCCAGGGCATCTTGCCTGCACCGCAGGGCCCAGACCCTCAGCGGCCTTTCCTGGCTGCGGACCCGGCTGCCTTGGCTCTGGGTGCGAGGCCCTCCTCCTGGCGTGGGGGCTTGCTTTGCTGCGCTAGAGGGCTTAGGAGTGTTCTCACGCCCTGAACACTGATTTTTCTGATCGCTCCGCCCTGCCTGCGCCACGCACCCTGCACACTGAGACAGTCACAAGGCCGTCCCTTCACCATCAGGGTCGTTCTACGGCAGGCCTCCTGCTTCCCCCGCACCGAGGCCTCTCAGGTGTGACAGGACGAACAGGGCGAGCTGCCCTGCTCCGAGCAGGGTCGGGATGGCCCACTGCCCTCCTCTGCCTTGGGGCCACTTCCCTCTTGCTCTCGGTCTGGCGCAGTCGTTCGGGGTGACCAGGCAGCAACGCCAGGGCTGGCTATTGGTTTACTGTCCTCCCCTTGTTCCCTCTGGAGGAGGCTCACATCAGCCCTCTTGTTGCTCGAGGCCTTTTCACTGTTCTTACCGGCTCAGCCGCGTCGCCCCCTTAGCTTTGGCTGAAGCAATAATAATAGTGTTTGCTTCAAATAGATTTCTCCTCGATTATGCCTTCCCCTGGCAAGTTTCCGACAGGAGTTAAGAGCTTCACCAGATAATCAGGCCGGTCCCAGAGTGGTTTCCTGGCGTTTTATATGGGATAGTATTTATACTAGGCCAAACTAGTCTACAGTTTTTAGATGTGTTGGTGAAAACATTTTTTAAGTAGTAAGTTAATAGGAAAATCTTCTCCACTTAACGGAAGGCTGGGAAATAAATGTCCAATGCCGGCCCCGCGGCCTGTCACGTTCCCAGGGCCCTTCTCCTCTGGGCCTGATCCTCGAGGTTCAGGGCTGAGGGCAGAACAGGCAGCGACCACAGCCACAGAGCCACGTGATGACAGCCGTCCTCTGTGAGCACAGTGGCCCGCACAGCCATAGCAGTCATGTCAGGCTGGGAGTTACTGACACATAAGCAGGCGGCTCCCTCCAGGCCAGTTACCTCGATCTGTCTGCAAACTCCGCACGTGGGCACCAGGCCTCACGTCCTGCTGACGGCTTGGACCTGCGTTTCAGCCTCTGTTCCATCCAATAAACTCGGAGTAGATGATCCTGGTTACTGTGTGTTTTTTCAGGTTTGCTTGGTGTTTTAAAAGATAATCTCCTTTGAACCCCTTAAAACTTGAGCTTTCTCTCATGTTGATGCCTGGCAGGGTGCCAAGTCCAATGTCCACCCTCTTAACAGTGTGCAGTGTCACGGCCACCGAAACACGGGAGCGTTTGCATTCACTGGGGGTGCCCACACGTACAGCTGATGAGTCCAAGCAGCTCAATACACACCCAGTGCCCAGTGCTGCCCTTTCTTCAGGAGGCAGGCGCAGAGCCCCTAGCAGAGGCTCCCTCTCCTCCACAGGAAACCCTGGAAATTACCTTCCCAGGTGGCACAGAGGCTGGCACTGGGGACTGCAGTCCTCCAGCCTCTAGGGGCCACTCCAGTCAGAACTGCTGGGCGGGGAACGTGGTCCTTGCAGAAGGGATGTGTTAGGACAAGTGTGAGACAAGCCATCGCACCCTGCCCAGCAGCGTGGGTGCTGGCCCTGCAGGCGGTGCTGCGTCTGCAGGCCACGGTGCCGGAGGCTGTGCCAAAGCCCTGCCCGGCCGGACCTGCAGTGACAGTAGCAGCCCGGCTGCGGGGAGGTGCTGCGGTCCCACCCTGCCACTTGCTGACATTCTCCAGGGACCGACGCCAAGCTGGCGGCGTGGTGTGTGTGGTGTGGAGGGAGGAATTACAGAGGCCCGAAGCCAGAGCAGCGAGCCGGTGCCAACACACAGTGCCTGGTCATGCCAACAGCACAGCAAACCAGGCATGCGGGGGCCTGATGTGGCGGGGGCCAAACATGGCCAGGATCTCCCTTTTCCGCTTCCCGCGCGGAAAGAGAGATGAACGAACCGGTTCTAAGTGGAGGCGGCCAGGGATTGAGAAATAATAGAAATAAAAAAAACAAGACGCAGAAATAGATTCACAAAGCTGGGGCCGGGTGGGACACTATCTTTCCTCTCTGATGGAGAGGCTGCATGAGAAGATGACCCTGAGCCACCCAGCAGGTTTATCTTATATCCCAAAATCCAGGAAGTAACACCAAAACTTAGGATCAAAGGAGCTTATCTGCATTCTTAACTAGGCCCCAGCATTACTGGATTTACATATCTAGACCCGCCCTTGCTGACACCTGGGCTGCTATGAAGTCAGAACTGATTAACATGTCCAGCCTCATTGGGGAAGCATGTTCCCAGGGCGTGGCTCTGCCTACACCCTGAGTTCAGCTGACGATAATTAAGGAAATGCCCAGGTGCCTCCCAGGCGGCCCTCTACACAGGCAGAACAATCAAGAACCAAACTGTTCCCTGGGTTTCGCTGCAGTTTCACACCCTTTCAGGTCTGCACCTGCGCTGGGCAGGTAGCGTGGCTGAGCCTCGTAAAGATAAGGGAGCAGCCCGAGTGTCCTAAACAAAGCCGGTCCCAGCCACACCTGAGGGGCAGGGACCGCAGGCCATAAGGTGTCTGTGCAAATCAGAGAGAGGCGTCCCTTCCTCTGAGCAGCGGAACCCACCCCCACCCCTCGCCCTTGGCCACGCACATCTGTATGCTCCCCCGCTCCCCAGCCCACCATGTGCTTTCTCCTCACTCTGGCTCCTCTCCGCACAGAACCTCCAGCCCTTCGGGGGACCCACCTTCTTCCTCCTCGCCTCACTGAGATGTGTGGTCAGCAGCAAAAGGCGGTCCCAGGGGAAACAGGCACCGAGAACCAGAGCCATAACTTGGGTGTCCCCAAATCTCCAGGGCAGACCCAAGCCTCAGAACCCTCTGGCTGAGTCCTCGAGTCTAGACCACAGCAGGCTGTTCTGAGTGGGTCGGCTGGAGTGGAGTTTTCTTGCTGCTCTGGATGCTCGCGGCACTACCTGAGGGCTCCCCGGCCCCGAGGCTCACTGCTCCCCCGCCTGTGTCCTTCCTTCCCGCAGAGTTCAGAAAGAGCAGCTGGCGGCCATCTTCAAGCTCATGGAGGACAACAAGGAGACGTTCGGCGAGATGTCCCACGGCGATGTGCAGGAGCAGCTACGGCTCTACGACATGTAGGCTGCCGCTCCGCCCGGCCGGCGACGCGTCCCCCTTGCTGTGCCGTG
The DNA here is from genome assembly GCA_025583905.1 of Ia io. Classification (NCBI taxonomy): domain Eukaryota; kingdom Metazoa; phylum Chordata; class Mammalia; order Chiroptera; family Vespertilionidae; genus Ia; species Ia io. The sequence goes on from JAJQQW010000020.1 coordinate 2,734,075, forward strand.
ACGCTGCCTGACCCGACCCCAGCCCTTGTCACTTCCAGACTTTCGTAGGCGTCCCTCGACCTTCTGTCCACAGACGGAGAGGTTTATCATGCACCGATCTGCTCAGTCCTCGCAGCCTGTGTTATGTTACAGGAATCAGGACTGTGGTCTTCAGGGGAGAAAGGCCTGGCTCCTCTGGCTTCTGCCTATGTGTGAGGCCCCAGCTGTTCCATAGGTAATTCTCTGAGGCCCCAGCTGTTCCATAGGTAACCCTCTAGGCCCCAGCTGTTCCATAGGTAACCCTCTAGGCCCCAGCTGTTCCATAGGTAACCCTCTAGGCCCCAGCTGTTCCATAGGTAACCCTCTAGGCCCCAGCTGTTCCATAGGTAATTCTCTGAGGCCCCAGCTGTTCCATAGGTAACACTCTGAGGCCCCAGCTGTTCCATAGGTAACCCTCTAGGCTCCAGATGTTACACAGGTAACTCTCCCCGACTGTCTTCTGCTTCTGACTGAACCCTCCACGCAGCCCCAGGGCAGGCGTGGCCCGGGAGGGGTGACCTGAAGGCTCAGCCCCCAGTACACGTGGGGAAGGATCCCTGGTGCTGGGGGAAGATGCGTATCAGGGCTTGTGGCCTGCATGTCCAGTCTGGTAACACTAACACTCACTCTGCCTTAGAAGGACTTCTGGAAGCTTCTGTAACTATGGAAGCAAGCAGTGGGGGAGCACTCTCTCAACAAAAAGGCTAGTTCAACCCCACCGTCCATCCTGGAACAAAGCAACAGTCTCAGGGTGAAGCCCCTCCCAGCATTTCTCTCGCGGAGCATGAGACTCACTTGACGTATCACTAAGTAAGCACCTTACAAAGCACCGAGAACTACGCCAGACACAACAGATAGAAGACACAAACCCTGGGCCTGGCGCCTGCCTCCGGGAGGTAAAGCCTTTAGAGAAGGCAGGCAGGGCACAGGGGAGGCACCTCCCCAGGCAGCATTCAAGAAAATGCTAAAAAATAAAGTCAGTAAAATCTAATAAAATCTCAGAACATTGTCGGGGACCCCTCACGAGAGCCACTGTTTCTGTGAGGAAGAACCCGTGATGTTCTTACATTTTTTATTTGCTGGAATAAAACGAAACCCACACACAGAATTAAAAGGGGCCATGGCATCTGACGCACCTCAAGTGAGCAACGCCGGGGACCGGCACCTCCTCTCATCTGCTCGCCAGACCCCTTCCCCTCCCACCTGTCGCTGTAATGCCTTTGGCTGCTCTGCTGGCAGTCGGCATGGCGGCGGTCTGCGCTCTTGCCCGTGGTTATACTCAAATGTCAGTGCTTTTTACTCTTAAAAATTATTTTTATCTTTTTTGCCAAGCTTTTAAAAATTTTATGATCTGAGAACTTTCTGGGGTCTCAAGGACCCACTCACGTGGTTCTGTCTCGCTATTCCCTGAACGCACACAGCGGGCAGTCCCCCGGGGCTGCACTGCAGGGTGGCACTGCCCCGGCACCGTACTTCCCTTTCCTCTCCTCCTGCCCCCTGCCCTTCGCTGCCTCACTGGGACGCCACCAAGTCCATTTGTGGTCAAAAGAGTCCTCTTAAAACCCATTTCTTTTTTTTAAATATACTTTTATTGATTTCAGAGAGGGAGAGGGAGAGATAGAAACATCAATGATGAGAGAAAACGATTGATCTGCTGCCTCCTATACGCCTCCTACTGGGGATTGAGCCTGCAACCTAGGCATGTGCCCTGACGAGGAATTGAACCGGTGACCTCCTGGTTCATGGGTCGATGCTCAACCACTGAGCCACATCAGCTTGGCTAAAACCCATTTCAAACTGACACCCCCAGGTCCCCTCAGATATCAGTATTGCTACAGATCAAGAAAATCAAAGTACCTTCCAAATAATGTATCTGCTGATTTAAACCCATTATTAGAAGTTTCCTGGTGAAAACGTGAACACAACCATAAGGTAGCATCCCACCCTGCAATTTGCAACCGAGAGAAAGCACCTGTTTGTTCACAAGTGCCGAGAGGAAGACAAACTCATCCCATTAGGGCCACGAGAAAGCAGAAGGTAGGGAGAAAAACCAGCAGGCAGGAGGGGACAGTAAACAGAGGGTGACTTCCACAAGCCGGGCCACGCAGGACCCAGGAGCAGGCGAATGGAACTCTCCAGGTCTGCAGATTCAGAGACTTCCAGGGCACAGTCTCCACCCAGCAGGAGAAACCTCTCAGAGCCGCTGATTTCCTGCCCGCCCCCCTCCACTCCATCACCGCCCCACTCTGGAGCCCTGCTCCGGAGGCCCTCACACAAACAGCTGTGGCTTGTCACGCATCGCACACCTGCAGTGGGTTAAAACCATGTCCACAGATGTCCGTATCTGTTTACCAAACTCTTTGCTATACCCGTGGTCAGCAAACTGCGGCTCGCGAGCCACATGCGGCTCTTTGGCCCCTTGAGTGTGGCTCTTCCACAAAATACCATGGCCTGGGCGAGTCTATTTTGAAGAAGTGGCGTTAGAAGAAGTTTAAGTTTAATTCAAGTTACTGCCTTTCCCAGCGGCTGCATTGAAGGAAACATGCTTAAGAGCTGCCTGAAGCTAAGGGCAAGCTTGCTGTGAGATACACACACACAGCTCCCCTCCAGCCCCCCTCCCACACACACACACACACACACACACACACACACACACACACACACACACACTTTAGATAATTTATACTTGTTTTCAGTGTTTTAAAATCTGAAAAATGTAACTAGTTTTCCTAAGGACAGACCCCTTTAAAGGTGCTTTGTGCTTCCCAATTTGATAAGAAATGCACTGTCCAAAGGACCTCCCTGAACTCACAGTTTGACAAAGCTGATCTTCTGGACCGTTGTCTTGGTCTGGGAGGACGGCAAGTGTAACATGGCTAGGCCCGGACAGACGAGGCCGCCTGTGTTCCCAAGGCCAGTCATGGCTGTGGCAGCAGGCACGGAAGGGCAGGAGCCAGAGGCTCTGCTTCTACCCGAGACACCTGGATGGCAGCACCCTCAGTGTCTGGGATCCATGTCCAGGCTCTACTCCTCGCTATAGAAGGAGAGGTTACATGAACTTGAAGCAGGCAAAAGTCATTCCCCACCCACCCCTTAACAGCAAGGCCCCTTTACCAACCTCCGGAGGCCCACCCCTGTGTCCTCCCTGGTGTAGAACTGGGCACCGGGAGAACCCTGGCCAAGCTGGGCACATCCCAATTGTCACCGAGTTTTGTGTTGTGTTGTGGCCTTTTGCTTTCTTTCACTATTATCACTTTATTTTTATTCTGTTTCCCCCTCCTAAGGCTTCCCCCAGATTCTCCACCACCACCACTTCTACTCCTAATGAGTAAACCATTTTTATTAGTTTTGGTTTGGGCCTTTCAGCCCTTCTTTTCGCTAAAATAGCAGCCCATGTGCACTATCTCTGGAGATCTCGCCTTGGAAAACGCCGCTGGCTCCCTCCTTCTTTTTAATGCTGCGAAGTCTGCTGAATAATGATACCACAGTGCTGATGGCCGGCGTTTATTCTGCCATTTGCCTACTAGCGGGCACTTGTATTGCTGCCATTCTTGCTAATTCAAATATAACACCACTACGAATAAAACTTTGCGCACCTGCCTGTGGAAGTGTGTTTCAGGGTAGATTCCTGGGAATGGATGGGCGGGCCAAAGCCAAGTTCACAGGTTATTTTGTCAGGTGTCACTTCCCCATCCCCCACCCCCTATCCCAATTTGCAGCGTATGACAGAGCCAGTTTCTGCGCTGACCTTAACGAAGAACCTTGCCAAATTTTGGATTTTTATCAACCTGAGGAGTCAGGATGTTAGCTCAGTGAAGTTTTAATTTGTACTTTTTTTTAAATGAAAAAGGTTGAGCATCCATTCAAGTGTTCAAGGGCTCCTTACACCCCCCCCCCCCCCCGTAAACCGTGCGCTTCTGTCTCTTCCTGTTTCCTACTGACCATCATCCATCCACCTTAGCTCTAATTCACCTGACAGCGCGCATTTCCCATTATCTGGGCCAGCGTTCGGGGCGCAGCGCCGGTGGTCCAGCCCCGATTCTGCGTATGGAAGGGGGCGTCGCACTAACGAGTCGGAGGACCTGGTAACTCCAGGAAACACCTACCAAGCGCCGCAGCCTTAGCTGAAAGCCATCATACGGGGGGCGCGCGGGGAGGCCCTTTCATTTACGCGTTAATCGCTCACTTTACTTGGAGGAAACACGCACCGGGACAAAACAGGTTTGAACACCGGACTTTCCACGGCGGGTATCCCTCCGCGGCACCTCAGTGGTTCGAGCACCTGCCAATCTTCTGCGAAGGCGGAGCTCTTGATTGCCATTGGATGCTGCATCCTTCCCTTGTCTCCCTCCGCCCCCAACCCCTCCCCTCACTCAAAGATGGCCGTCCCGGATGTCCGGTCTCGTGCAGTCGCCTTTCCCCAGTGATTGACAAGGGCCTTTGTCCAACGAGAAGCGCGGGGTGGCTCTTCGGTCCACGCAAGCCCCGCCTCCCGCCTCTGCCGCAGAGGCTGCCGGGTGCTGGGGCCTTGGGGCCGCTGGCCGCTGACGCGGCGGGGGCCGACCCCAGGCTGGCGGCGCCTCTGCCCCCGTCCCTTCCCACCGAGCCGCCTGCCGCGTGGAGGTGCGGCCTGCCCGGCCCGGGGCTGGCTCCTAGTTCCCTCCCCAGCCCCGCGCTAGACCCCTCCGTACGGAGATGGATTCAGGCGGGTTCCTGCACCCCAGGATCCCCCGTCTCCACCTTCCGGCAACACTCCCCAGGCCCGTGGTCAGCAAACTGCGAGCCACATGCGGCTCTTTGGCCCCTTGAGTGTGGCTCTTCCACAAAATACCACGGCCTGGGCGAGTCTATTTTGAAGAAGTGGCGTTAGAAGAAGTTTAAGGTTAAAAATTTTGTCCTGTGGCTATTGGGCTCTGTTGACTAATGAGTGTGCCGACCACCGCCCCAGGCACGTTGCAGAGCGCGGCCTGGGGCCTCCGGCCGCCGGCCCGTAGCTGAGCCCATACTCCTCCCAGCTCAACCTTGGTTTTTCAGTTTCCCGTTATCCACGCGCCCAAGGCAAAATCCGGCCAGTCCTTGGGATTGGGCAACGGCACGCACCCATTTCCTCACCGAGGTGTCTGGGGTGTTGTGCTGACTTAACAAGGTGCCAGGCAAGCGGGGCACACCTCTCACCTGTGCTTGCCCTTTCGTGTCACGCCCTCGGCCCTAAGCTGGGGTTTACCTGCGCGCCTCTGAGTAAGTCTGAAATCACTGGCCTGATTCCGCCCCTTCACGCCCTGGAGTGGGGCGCCACCCACCTCGATTTGGGGGGGGCCTGGCCATGGCCTACATCCTCTACAAATGAAAAGGGGGCCGCTCTCAGACCAGGCTGCGTGATTACAGGTCACTGAACTATGCTCAGTAACTTGCCAGTCTGCAATCAGGTCTCTTAACAACCTAATTCTCTCCTCTAAGTGCTTTAATGACTTACTACTGAGCTCTCCCGAAGGGGACAGGTCGTCTCCGCAGGCTGTCAGTCATTTGGCTCCTTCAAAGGTTCAGCATATTCGCCTCAGCTGTGTTAGGCGGTGTCTGGTTCTCCGGCAATCAGCTTCAATGATACTGCAAGTTCAATTTCAGGAGACGAGGCAGCTGGCAAGGGGAGTAAAATTAAGGAAATTGTCCCCGGAAGAAAAGGTTCGATGAAAGAAACGGGGAGCAAGGGGGCACAGCACACAAGATTGAAATTGGGACATTGAGTGGTGTGACTTGCACATTGTACTTGTCAGACACGCATGGCACCTGCCTTCACGCACTTGAAGCGCTGTGCTATGAAAAATGAACTCGACCTGGTCTTCCTTTCCCCGCAAGGTGAGAGGAAGGTGCTCTAACTTTTCAGGGTGCATGCTACGCGCAGGGCACTGTGTGCCCGGCCAGTGTTCTCCCCTGAATCTTCACCGCCCTGTTGAAAGAGTAGCGTTCCCCTTGGACAGAAGAAAAGACTCAAAAGTTCCTGAAGCCCTAGCTGGTTTGGCTCAGTAGACAGAGCGTCAGCCTGCAGACTGAAGGGTCCTGGATTCGATTCTGGTCAAGGGTATGGTCTTCAGTTGCAGGCTCAACCTCCCCACCCAGGTTGGGGCAAGTGTGGGAGGCAACCAGTTGATGTTTCTCTCTCTCTCCCTCTCCCTTCCACTCTCTCTAAAAATCAGTGGAAAAATATCCTCGGGTGAGGACTTAAAGGAAGTTATTGAAGATAACCCTATTTAAAACTAAGCAAAGGATCTGAATATCATTTCAGCAGAGAAGGTATACAGATGACCAATAAGCACATGAAAAGATGTTCAACGTACAGATGAAATGCAAATCAAAACCACAGTGAGATACCGCAGTCAGTAGGATGGCCATAATAATAAAAAAGGACAGGTAATGACAAGCACTGGTGAGGATATGAGGACATGGAGCCATCACACACTCTGGATGGGGATGCAGAATGGTGCAGGTGCTTCAGAAAACAGTGACAGTTCCCAGTGATGACCCACGTCCCACGTGGTTCAGGGTTCGGGCTCTGGAGAAGGGCCGAGCGCAAATGACAGAGACGAGACAAGAAATAATAATTTGGGTATTGGGGGACCAGGCGGGAGCCCAAGGCAAGAAGAATGACTCCATTTGTGCTCAGGCCTTGCCATCCTTTTATTCAGTTTGGGATACACCTTATAGCCCTTAGGCAATTTCCAGTAACAGACAATCTTATCAGTAAGGATTTACATGACTATCTGGTCAGGAAGTTGCTTCAGCTACCGTTGTGTGAGCATATCTCTGACCTTTGCCAGGGCTCAAGGGTCACCAGCCGGGCTCCTTGTCCACACCTCTCTGCTAGTGAAGACAATAGGCAACTTCCCACAAGTTCCTCCAAAGATTAAACAAAGACTTGCCATCTGACTCAACAGCTCTACTCCTGGGTAGGTACCCAAGTGAAATGAAAACATGTCCACACTCTGCCGAAACCGGTTTGTCTCAGTGGATAGAGTGTCGGCCTGCAGACTCAAGGGTCCCAGGTTCGATTCCGGTCAAGGGCATGTACCTTGGTTGCGGGCACATCCCCAGTAGGGGGTGTGCAAGAGACAGCTGATCAATGTTTCTCTCTCACGGATGTTTCTAACTCTCCCTCTTTCTTCCTCTCTGTAAAAAATCAATAAAATATATTAAAAAAATAAAAATAAAATAAAGAAAACATGTTCACACTCACCACAAAGAAGAAAGTCATGGGACATGGTGGAGCTGTTAGCTAACACCATGGTGGAAATCGTGGGCTTTACATAGTTGAATGGTATGTTGGTATGTGAGTTACACTTAAATAAACTGAAGATTATGTATATAGTTTTTGCTTTCATTTTTGGTGGCATTCTAGTGAAAATGGCAACATGAGCACATATTGTGGTTGCCTCTTCTGGTCTTTTGAGAGGATGTTTTTTGTTGCTTTTTAAAAATAGATTTTTATTTATTTCAGAGAGGGTGGGAGAGGGAGAGAGAGATAGAAACATCAGTGATGAGAGGGAATCACTGATTGGCTGCCTTCTGCACACACACCCGCCCCCCCTAGGGATCGAGCCCACAACCCGGGCATGTGCCCTTGATGGGGAATCGAACCGTGACCTTCATAGGTTGACGCTCAACCACTGAGCCCCGCCGATCGGGCCTGAGAGGATTTTTTTTTTAAAAAAATCTGTACCTGAGAGAGAAAGACACAGCCTCCTAAGAGGCCGCAGCAGACCCTATGGGGAGGTTTTGTTTTTGTTTTTTTAGCAAAGGTGGAAATTTATTGAAGAACAAGGACAGACTCCCACGTGGGGAGGGGGAAAGAGTCCCCCCTGTGGGGAGTTTTGAAGATGGGATGGCCCTTCAGAGCCCATGGGTGTGAGGACCAGGCCTTTATACCACCTTGTCCATCAGTCATTGGATGCTGGCTGCCCTGCAGGCCCTCTCTCTCCAGTGAGGCAGCTCCCGCATAGGGGTGGACAGTGGAGGGGGGGCTCTGAGCGGGACATCGATGCAGCCACCATGATGATGATGATTTGACTTTTACAGAAAAGAAAGCTGAGCCATGGAGCGGCTAAGTGATTAGTCCAGGGGGCAGGTGGGTAAGTCACAGGAGGCACTGAAGTCCCTCAGGCTGGCTACCGAGTGTGGGGGCGGAGGCGGTAGCTGAACTGCCTCTGGCCCAGGAGAAGCCTGGGCTGACAAGGGAACACACAGCCCCATGGAGTGCGGGGAACTGGGTGCTGCACACTGGGGCTGGTGGGTCCCTGGAACATGGACCCCTCTGGCGAGATGACTTGTTAGATGAAGGGCTGTCCAGGCCGATGGGTCTCCACACTCACACCGCTTTGACCAGTCCCAAAGCGCCAAGCTCCCTCCCCAACAAGACATGCTGTAAGTCACCTACCATTTCTGACTATCTGCCCCACCCACCTAATATAAATAGGCATCGTAATATAAATAGAAACCATATTAAAAACGAATGAGGAGAAAAACCAAGATGGCAGCATAAGGTATATACCTGTACGTGCTGCGTCTCACAACCACACCAAAACTACAACTAAAAGACAAAACGTCTATCACCCAGAACCACAGGAAAGTTGGATGAGTAGAAGTTCTACAACTAGAAGGAAAGAGAAAAAAGCATTGAGATGTGCACAAGCGCTGAAAAGCTGAGGTACAGAGGTTCGTGCATTGGGCTGGTGGCGGGAGACTGGGTGCGCTGTTTTTTTCAACCCAAAGGGAGGCACAAGCTCCCGATTACTCTGAACTCCATTTCCTGGTGAGACTCTGGGGACCCAGACTCCTACGGGGAGAAGCTAGACTGTCGGCCATCGGGTCGGAAAGTGAGGGTGGCTTTCTTGCAGAGGTGCGCACAGGAATCATTGTTTACTACGCTGGGGCGCGGGACACGGGGATGTGGAAACTCAGAGACGCAGAGACGGCGGACTGGCAGCCATCGCTGTTTGCCACGCCCTAGCCCAGTGATTCTCTGAGACCCCGCCCCGCACAATTTACAAACCCACCTAAGCCCTGCGCAGCAGCTTTTGCATATAAATGGCCTGCCCTGCCCTAACCGGTTTGGCTTAGTGGATAGAGCGTCAGCCTGCGAACTGAAAGGTCCCAGGTTCAATTCCTGTCAAGGGCATGTACCTTGGTTGCGGGCACATTCCCCAGTAGGGGATGTGCAGGAGGCAGCTGATCGATGTTTCTCTCTCATGAATGTTTCTAACTCTCTATCCCTGTCCCTTCCTCTCTGTAAAAAATCAATAAAAATATATTTTAAAATAAATAAATAAATAAATGGCCTGCCCTATCTCAGCTTAACCTAACAAACTGCAGCTCTGGTCAGACAGCTCCAAAACTTCCAAGCAAAGAGGAGGAATCTGCAGATCACACTGTAGCTCCTGCTGGGTGGCCTCAGACAGTAGCTGACCTGCACCCCATTGGAGATCCGGAAGCCAGTGTACCCAGTGGTCAGTGTGAGACACAGATTTCAACTCCTCACGTCCATACGTGACACATTCAAGCGGCAGACTCAGTGAGCACCAAAGCCCACTGAAGCAAGTCCTGCCCCATAAGGGTGTCTCCAGCACAGCAGTTCTTCCATTATAGACACAGCGGGTCCTCACAGCCAATGGGCCTGGAGGTCAATTCCTCCCAGGGTACCAACAGCAATCAAGGCTTAACTACAAGACTTGGCACTCGCAGGCAGGCGGTGCCAGGGTGCCCTTCCTCCAGGTGGTCCTGTGGGCATTCTCACCCTCAGCCCTCGGCCACTTGGCGTCTCTCTGGTCCTCAGCGGTGAGTCTTAGCCATAGTTCTGGAACAACATGGAAAACCCCACTCGGCATCTTGGTGTATGTGGCCAAGAAGCTGGATTCTGCCCACACCTGGAGCTGCTGCCCCTTCTCATCCTTTTCTTTTCTAATATATTTTTATTGATTTCAGAGAGGAAGGGGAAGGGAGAGAGAGAGAGAGAAACATCCATGATGAGAGAGAATCATTGATCAGCTGCCTCCTGCACACCCCACACTGGGGATCAAGCCCGAAACCAGGGCCAGTGCCCTGACAGTGAATTGAACTGTGACCTCCTGGTTCAGAGGTCGATGCTCAGCCCTGAGCCATGCCGGCCGGGCTCCCCTTCTCATTCTTTAGCCACCATCACTCAGTGGCTTGGGCAGTAAGGTGTCTCCTATGTGGACCCTTTGAAGGAAGGACAGTTTTCCCATTTGCAGGATATGAGTCTGTTTAAGGGTCTCTGTTTTGAAATTGAGCCTTGGGGAGAAGGTTAGTAAAAACTGTACATTATAAAAAACATGCTGGTATTTTCAGAGACCAGAGAAATGGCACTTTCGTGTCAGGCATGGCTCAGGTGGATGCATGGAGGGGTCCCTTCTCCTCTTTCATAGACACCCTCCCAGTTGAAAGGCCCCGTCAGATGTACAAGTGTGTCAGATAAAAGACCCTATTCTCCCTTTGTCTTCTCGTGGTCCTTGGTAAGGGTCTAGGGATTAAAAAAAGTGAGCGTAACACAAAAACTATCCCAGGGAACAGGAGACGCGTGGGGTGGCCCTGGCACTGCAGGTATCGACTGTGGAACGTCCACCTGGTAGGAAGTGTGGGCGCCCAGCATCAGGAACAGGCCCGGGAGGCTTGGTTCATTCACTCCCCAGCCCTCCTCCCGAACGAGGCTGAGCACCACGGGCTACTTGGGATCTTGGAAGACATCTGGTCAACCAGCTCATGTTACAGGTGACGCTCAGGTTCAACTTAGCCCCGTGGCCACAGAGCACAGGGGTGAGGGTGCCCAGACTCCCTGGGTTCAAGTCCTGGCTGTGTTAATACCTGGCTCAGTGGTTTAGGGCAAGTTACTGTGGGTCTCACTTTCTTTATCTGTGAAATTGAGATTTTTTTAACGACCAACTTCATTGGATTGTTCTGAGGAGAAAGAAAATATATGTTTAAGTGCTTAGCATAGAGTCTGTGCCCTGTGAACTCATTATTGTAACCATTCATGAGGGATTTGCTCAAGGTTGTACAGCCAAACAGTAGCAGAGTGTACTGCCGGAGCCAGGAGGCAGGTGAGATGCATTCTGGGTGGCGGCAGAAGGAGCCCACTTACTGTGGAACCTACTGATGCCCAGGGGAGCCACAGGCTGCAGAAAAACAGCCTCCCCGACCGGAGAAGGGAGAGGACGGCTGAGGGATGAAAGGACTTCCATCCTCAATGACACCCAAAGGTCCTTCTTGTATGGTTTGGCACACAGCTGCCTTGATTAGTGGCAGTGGTACAGCTCGGTGATAAAGGCCTCCACTGTGAAGCACCCAGGTATGGCGCAGAGCTACATGTGCTTTTCCGAGGGCCAAGGCCACGCTAAAGCTGAAAGATGAGACCAAGCACGTTTTCTTCAGACGATAGAGAAAAGAGCCAACTGCGGTCTTGCTTCTGAACAGCACACCCCAAAGGGCCAAAGAACAGCCAGCGCAGCAGTGACAAACTGCAGCGGCGCGTGAATCCAGGTGAGCAGGTTGTCTGGACGGGAGGCAGCCCCCGGCCTGGATGGCGGGGGGAGCTCTCCGGGTCCGTGTGTAATGCTGCACGCACAGAAGCGGCTGCCTGTGACTCGTCTGCTTCTCTTCAGAGACCTGTTGGCTTACACGGTGTATTGCACTGGCACAGGAAGGACGGGGTGGCCCAAAGGATGCAGCTGGTGCACCTGGCAGAGAGCTTTCTGGAGTGTGATGTGGGAAGTGCCCTCTGCTTGCTGTATCAGGAGCTGGCACATTCCCAGCCTGCCCCAGGTTGCCGACAGCACATGTGGCTGTCTCCCTTAGCTCGACTCTGCCCCTGGCGCCTGTGCCCAGGGGAGCATCGCTTTACTCTCTCTGCGTTGTTGGTGGTTTTGCATTGCCATTGGGAAAAACAGCTCCTCAGAAACGGTGTCCCAAAGCACATTTTGAGCAGACACTAGTAGAAACAAGCAAAACAGCAGAGCAGCCATACATTGAACCAGAGACGAGGGAGATAGACACTCAACCAGAGGTCCCCTAGGACCACGCTCATCCCTTCCAGTCAGAGTAAGACCACAATGAGGAGAACAAAACAGCCCTGCCGGCTGGCTCAGTGTTTGAGCGTCAACCTGTGAACCAGGAGGCCAATTCGAGGTCAGGGCACATGCCCAGGTTGCAGGCTCGAACCCCAATAGGGGGGATATTTCTACCCCTCTCTCCCTCTCCCCTCCTCTCTTTGAGATCAACAAAAGCATACCTATATATATAAAAGCCTAAGCGGCCGGCCGACTGGTAGCTATGATGTGCACTGACCACCAGGGGGCAGATGCTTAATGCAGCAGAAACCACAGGCATGGCCACATGGAACAGACTGATGAATCTCAGAGGGAAGGGGGGGTCCCTTGGCCTGGCCTGCGGGGATCGGGCCAAAACCGGCTCTCCAATATCCTCCAAGGGGTCCCAGATTGCGAGAGGGCACAGGCCGGGCTGAGGGACCCCCTAAGTGCACAAATTTTGTGCACCAGGACTCTAGTTATTTAAATAAAAACAAAACAAAACCAAAAAAATCTGAGCAAAGGCATTGAAAGCTGCACATAAACCAGGTACTAGACTCCACAGAACTGGGTAAGAATTAAACATGTAAACAAATGGCCAAACAAACAACAGCTACAACAACCAGGCCCGGGGCAGGAGGAGATGCAGTGTGTAAACCCTGAAGGTCCCAGTTGGTGGGACGTCAAATGGGCAGCCACTCTGAGAAGTACTTTAGCAGTTGTCTGACTTTCAACAACAACAAAATTATCAGACATGCAAAGAAACAGGAAAATGTGATTCACATACGGCGGGCGGGGGCAGGGGGGGACGGGGTCATCAGACAACAGAACCTACTATAAATATGTTTTAAAAACCAAAGGAAACTATATTCTAAAAAAATAAAGGAAGGTATGACAATGATTACTCATGAAGTCGAGGATGTTAATAAAGAAATGGAAATTACTTTTAAAAGACCAAATGAAGATTGTGGAGTTGAAAAGTATAATAGGAAAGGGAAGGAGCAGAGAGAAAAAATATTCATAGAAATAATACCTGAAAACTTCCCAAATTTGATTTTTCAAAAAGCCCAGCTGGTGTGGCCCCAGTGGTTGAGCATCGACTTATGAACCAGGAGGACACAGTTTGACTCCCCATCAGGCACCTGCCCCGGTTGTGGGCTCAGTCCCCAGTAGGGAGCGTGCAGGAGGCAGCCGATAGAGGTTTCTCTCTCCTGGATATTTCAATCCCTCTTTCTCTCTCCCTTCCTCTCTCTCTAAAATTAAACAAACAAAATGACAACATGCCAGTTCACACACACAATCAATTTTGGCTTCAAGTGGACATTTAATCCCTGAGGCATTGCTGATGGGAAAGTCGTGGGCAGCTGCTCTGAAAAATACGTTGGCATTTCCTCAAAAAATGTAAACATAGAGCTGACATATAACTCAGAATTATACCCCCAGGGCCGTGGTTGGCAAACTGCGGCTCGCGAGCCACATGCGGCTCTTTGGCCCCTTGAGTGTGGCTCTTCCACAAAATACCACGGCCTGGGCAAGTCTATTTTGAAGAAGTGGCGTTAGAAGAAGTTTAAAAAATTTGGCTCTCCAAAGAAATTTCAATCGTTGTACTGTTGATATTTGGCTCTGTGACTAATGAGTTTGCCGACCACTGCCCTAGGGTGTGCAGGAGGCAGCTGATGGATGTTTCTCTCTCATTGATGTTTCTAACTCTCTATCCCTCTCCCTTTCTCTCTGTAAAAAATCAATAAAATATATATCAATAAAATATATATTTTAAAAAAAAAGAATTATACCCCTAGGGACCTCCCAAGAGAAATGAGGCCACCTCTCCACGCGGGAACTTGCCCAGGAATGAATGCTCGTGGCAGCATCGTCCATAAGAGCCAAAGGCGGAGACACCGGATGTCCGGAAGTGATGAACAGACCAGCCCCATGCAGCATCTCCGTACCATGGAGGACACGGGGTGAAGCCCGATGCACACCACGGCATGCTGAGTGACAGCAGCCAGCCACCAAAACCCCACACGGTCCATAACCTCATTGACCCCAAATGTCCAGAATCGGCAAGTCCATGGACATAGGACACGGACGGGCGGTTGCCTTCCGCTGGGAGGGGAAGGAAGAGAGTTTGGGCAGAGGGTGATGGCTCACGGGCATAAGGTTTCTCTTGGTAAAATGTTGTACAATCAGATTGTGGGGATGGCTGCACTGCTCTGTAAACCCCCCGCACCGTCCAGGTATGCAGCGGACACTCACGGCCCGGACACTCCCGTGGTTGGCCTGTGAGGAGGCACATTCTCTCTCCGGCAGCCTGTGGGGCAACGTCGGGCAGGCCTGCACTGAGAATCCAATTAGAGAAGGCTCAGTGCCCCACCATCCCCCACAAGGGGACGTCTAGGAAGTTGGACTTCGTTCCCTGTGACCCAACATGCCTCTCGGGCCGGGTGGGGACCCTTCTTCCTGCCAAGGGCGATTTGGATATACTGAAAAAAATATTTTTATTGATTTCAGAGAGGAAGGGGGAGAGAGCGAAACATCAATGATGAGAGAGAGTCATTGATCAGCTGCCTCCTGCACGCTCCACACTGGGGATCGAGCCCGCAACCCAGGCATGTGCCCTTGACCAGAATCGAACAGGGACCTCCTGGTTCATAGGCCGATGCTCAACCACTGAGCCACGCTGGCGGGGGCTCATCTGGATATTTATAATGTCATTCGCAGGCCATACAAAACTATCAGCTTAAATATTAGCCTGATATTGGGTCAAACATTCCATAACTCACCCCTAAGGCCTTGGCAGGGCCAGACCAGATGATTTCTCAGGCCTTATAGGGCCTGAGGGCCGGACGTTCCCCACCCCTGCTCTAAGTCATCAGGGTGGTCTTAGAGCAGAGGGAATCTGAAGGTGACACTTCCCAGGGATTCCAATCCTGGAGCGACCCCAAGGCACCCTCCCTCTGAAGAGCAGCCCCCAGGTGGGCAGATTCTGGGGGGTCTGATCCCCTCCGCCCTGTGGAAAACCCGGTTTTGCCCTCATTCGCAATTCAGTTTAAGAATCCTTCCTCTCTGTGAACTGTACTTCTCCTCTGAATCGGTCATTCCGCCCGCCTGGCTGTCAGGAGTGGAATAATCTCTTGAGGACATTTCCACGTTTCCTATCTGTGTGAGGGTCGGGAGCTTACCTATCACTGAGAATCCTGCCTGCTGTTAGACTCACATCCTGGAGAGAGAGAGACTCCTGCTGGAAGCTTTGGCTGAAAAAGGGGAGGAAAGCAGAACTTAGCATCAAACAAACATTGTGACGGTGCTTCACAAACTCCCGGAAAGCCCGAGGCTGCCCAGGCGTGCAGCGCAGCGGGGGCTGGAACCTGAGAACCAGGAAACCAGGACTCTGACGGCCCACCTACACGCCTCCACGGCTGGCTTCGAGAACTCCGAGTTCAACCAGCCCCGAGGGGTCAGAGGCACAGGTCGGCACCGTGGCTCAGCTGGCACCGGCGGCCAACTGGGTCCCCACACTCCGTGGAGGCCCGTAGCCCGTCTCTTCAAACACGGTGAGATGAAAAAGACACTTTTGTTTAATCAAACCCAGGCGACGGGTCAGGAAACGCCTCCCTGTGCACTTGGCCTGGCATTGCCCACGGGCACCAGGGCAGAGGGTAACTGCTTGTGCCAAGTGTGCAGGCAAACCCGGGGGAAAGAATTAAAGGCAGAATTTTGTGGGGCTTTTAAAAAATATTTTTTCATTGATTTCAGAGAGGAAGGGAGAGGGAGAGACTCTCTGAAAGAGAAACAACGATGATGAGAGAGAATCATGGATCGGCTGCCTCCCGCACGCCCCACACTGGGGATTGAACCAGCAACCTGGACATGTGCCCTGACCAGGGATTGAACCATCACCTCCCGGTTCATAGTCCGATGCTCAACCCCTGAGCCACGCCGGCCGGGCGAGGCAGAGTTTTGACTGGACTCAGGTCTGTTGAGAAAATGTTTGGAGAGCCGGCGTGTGGGCGGGGACAGGTTAGGTGTGCCGGGAGAGAGACAGACGGGTCAGTCCTGGGGGGTTCCTCCTCGCTCACGGCCCACCCCCCCAGAACGGTGCCCCATGGGGGCCAACCTTGGGGACAGAGGAAGCCGTCAGTGCTGGGGGTGACTCGCAGCTGCTCAGACGCCGTTCTCCTTTTCCATCCATCCCGGGTGGGAGGGCTGTTTAAGCCTTTACTGGTGCTGCCCAAGGGAGGGCCACCGACGGCCCAGAACTGAGGGCTGAGCACCCAGAGGCATGGCCGCTCCCCAGACCTCCAGCGGCACCGGCCCCTCACTCCTGACGCACCTGCTGGGCGCACCTGTCCCACGCACTATACGCAATGTTTTCTAAAGGAATCACCTGCTGCTTCTCTGCATGTTCTGTTTTCCTAACTGATCTCGACATGATTCTCCGAGTGGGCCCTTTGCCCCGAGCGTTTGTTCTTTGTTTCCCACGTCAGGCAGCTGAGGGCTCCTCAGGAGCGCTGAGCCTCAGGGGAGAAGGATCCTCGGGTCAGCTGGGTCTGGTCCCTCACCCTGAGCTCCCTCTGGGATCCTGGCCAAGCCGCTCCTCCCGGAGGCCATGTCCTTGACTGTGAAGTGGGGCTGACGACAGTGCGCACTCGTGGAGGGGCTGGGAGGTCGCCCGGTGCAGGGCCCGCGTCCTGCCCGCTGGCGGGTCACTGCGGAGGAGAAGGCTGAACAGCAGGGCGGGTGCCTACTCTTCGAGTGTCTGATCCCACGCGGGAGGGGCCTCGCTTTTCCCTTTTGCAGGGGAGGCGGGAGGCTTAAGGACCTTGTCCGAGGTCCTGGGAGGCAGGAGGCTGATCCCAGGCCTCTGTGGGAAGTCCACCAAGTGCTCACCAGGTTCTGACAACTTTGTTCATTGAACAACACTGTGCACCCCGTAAACCAGTGGTTCTCAGCTAGGTCACCTCCTGGGAACTGAAGAAATACCCGCCCCGGCAAAGGATCCAGCCCCCAAGATTCTGGTTTAATTGGTTGGGGGTGCAGCCTGGGCGTTAGCATGTGTTCAAGCTTCCCAGGTGACCCCTGTGCACCTGAGATTGCGAACTGCTACCCTAAATACTTAGGATGGTCTTTCCCCCTTAAATATCTTTTTATTGATTTCAGAGAGGAAGGGAGAGGGGGAGAGAGAGAGAAACATCAATGATGAGAGAGAATCATTGATCGGCTGAAGCCTGCACGCCCCACCCTGGGGAGCAAGCCCGCAACCCAGGCCTGTGCCCTGACCGGGAATTGAACCGTGGCCTCCTGGTTCAGAGGTTGACGCTCACCACTGAGCAACACCAGCCGGGCTTTAGGATGGTCTTTTAAGAAAAGATTGCTAGGGGGCCTCGAAACTAATGGGTCCCCTTATTTTTGTCATAAAACTCACCTTGTGCGTGGAGGCCGTGCATGCGTCCAGGGTCCCCACGGATGTGGAACTGATGACGAAAGCGAGGTTCCTGCCACCTGACGCGTGTTTGTTGTACACGGAGTCCTCCGTTCTGAGGCTGGCCTCAGGACAAAGGGGAAGGAAGGGGAACTTGTCTGAACAAAAGGAGTTTTCCTTCCAGACGGGCCTGGGCCTCCACACAGCCAAGCGGCTCCTCCTCCCTGGCAGACACCTGTACACTCGGGGTTCCTCCCCGTGTCTCCATGAGGACAAAGGGTGTGCACTCCAGCCAGGATCCCCGAGCCATTCATCTCGCTGCCGCAGTCCGTGCCAAGGCCCCGGGACATGCAGACGTCTCCCGAGGGCCCGACCCGCCAGCATGAGGCCCCACCTGCTGAGGCTCGGTCACCTGGGCCGCGCTGCCCACTGGCTCTTGCTTCTGGCCGGGCTGATTTTCCTCCTGTTCACCCTGTCCGCCCTCGTGAAGGAACCGAGTACAAAGCCCACCAGGTAAGATCCTGACCTTCCCAAGCTCCTCGCCATTTGTTAGAGGAAACTAGAGGGAGGGCTGGGGAACTCAGAGACATGGCTGTGCCCACGTGGGGGACAGCGACCAGGAATGCGGTCCAGAGCCACTGCCCAGGGGAAGCCTGGGGACTGTGGAGGTGGTGGGAGGGGATGCCACGGGGCACGCAGGCGGGAGTTGGAGAGCCACGGGACTGGGGCTCCAGAAGGCAGACAGGAAGCAGGAGTATGTCCCTCGGGACTGAGTTTTCAGGGCAGCTCTGGGTTAGTTCTCATGTGCCATTCAGGGTCTCGAAGCAAAAGACTTACCCCATGTACTCATTCCATTCACTTCATAATCACGCTCTCCCTAAGAAGCCTGTCGCGTTGGGAGGCAGCTTAAACTTTGGGCCTCAACAATCCTTGGAAAGAATTTTCTAGACCGGTTTTCTATTGATTTCAGAGAGAGGAAGGGAGAGGGGGAGAGATAGAGAAACATCAATGATGAGAGAGAATAACTAATCAACTGCCTCCTGCACACCCCACACTCAGGATTCGGCCCTCACCACCCCGGGCATGAGCCCTGACTGGGAATCGAACCATGACCTCCTGGTTCATTGGTCGATGTGCAACCACTGAGCCACACTGGCCGGGCTAGACCAGTTTTCTTAGAGAACAAACACATCTCCAGCAGTGTGAGACCCTGTTCTTTCTAGACTCAAATTTTTAAAATTGTGTTCCACTCTTCTTAAAATCTGACAGCTGTGCTTGTTCTCACAAAGTTTACAAAAATACAGAAAGGGGAAGCAAGAAGGGGGGGTCTCTCCATTACACCCCATCTCTACCCACTCTTCGGGGTGACCACTCTTAATACCGGGGTGTATATGTAATTATGATGTTATTGCAGCTAACACTTCTGTAGAATTCTCCAGAGGCCGGGCAGGATCATTTAGGCTTTGTGTGTATTAACTCACTAATGCTTATGATTGTGAGCATCCTTAAACGCAGAGAGCTTACGTGAGTCACCCAGCTCACCCTGCTAGTAAGTTGCAGGGCCAGGATTCAAACCCAGCATTTGGGTTCCGCAGCCTGTGCTCTTTGCCGTGTGCTCTGCAAGCCCTCACGTGGGTAAGCGGAGAGGTCGACGGGTAGGGAAGTAGGTGGGTGACAGGTGGATAAACACACATTGGTCCACAGGTGGACTTCTTAAATCAACACTAGTTCATGGGCATCCTTCCCCGGGGCTCATGCAGAGCTGCTCCCTTCTTTTTCCCGGCTGTATGGTATTCCACAGGATGGGTGTAATTTATTTAGTTAGATCCTATCGATTGACACTGGGGTTGTCATTTGTTTCTCACACACCGGTGTGTCCTCACGTTAAGTATTTCTGTAGGTAGATTTCTGGAAGTGGGCTTGCCGAGACAAGGGCTCTGTTCACATTACGGAGCGATGGATACCATCAATGCTCCTCTGAAAAGCTTACATCACCAGGTGTGCGTGAACTCTGACCTCCGTGGAACACTGACCATCAGCACTGTTGAAGCTCAATCTGCTGATCCTCGAAAGTGTGTTCCTCTTTTTAACTGGCATTCCTCGGGCCACTGGTGAATTTGAGGATCCTTTTAGTTTCTAATCATTTGTATTTTTCTACGAATTACCTGTTCATAGCTTTTGTGTGTGTGTTTAAATATCTTTTTTTTTATTTGTAGCAGCTTTTTGTGTATTAGGAATATTAATCCTTTCCTATCATATGTGTAACCATACTCCAACTGTTTTCTCCAGCCTGATATTTGGGTTTTTGTTTTTATCGCATTTTTTTGTGGTATCTTATGTCACACACAATAATCTTATGTAGATGAAATTTGTCTATCTTTTCCCTTATGGCCACTAGACTTGGTGCATTCCTAGGAAAGTCTGCCCCAGTCCAAAGTGATATAAATTGTATTCTATATTTTCTACTTCTGTTATGTAAGCTCAAATAGTTTTTTTTTGTGTGTGTAGGTGTAAGTATGGGTTTGTATATGTTGGAAGTCTTGGGATTGCAAATGACAAAAACTGGACTCGAGCTGGTTTACATAAGAAGGTCAGGTGCGCTGTCCTGTGAGGTTCAGCTGGCTGGGAGCACCGGAAGGTTGCCTGTCTGACTCCCAGCCAGGCTGTGGGCTCAATCCCAGTTAGAGGACGCGGAGGAGGCAGCCGATTGATGTTTCACTCTCACATCGATGTTTCTCTCTCCCTCTCCCTTCCTCTCTCTCCCTTCAAAAAGAAGCCAATAAGTAAGAAGCTAAGGGAGGGAGCGGAGCTCAGAGAATGAGAGTGTTTGGGGCGCGGGCCTCTGGAAGTGGGGAGTGAACTGCACAGGAATCCTGACCAGGGTCCCTGGCCTCCTCCCCAGCCCAGTGCTCTGCTCCGTGCCCGGGAGGGAGACCCGAGTACCTGGCACTGTTTCTGGTCGGAGAGTTCTAAAGGGGGAAGGGGGTGGCACTGTCCCTGGGGTCGTGTCCCTGGGAGAAGGCCAGCGCCTTCCGCCCGCCTGGGTCCTCACAGCCCAGGATGCTGTGGGGGGCAGCTCAGCCCGGTTCCGAGGGATCCGAGCCCCAGAACCGCCCAGGTGCCTGCTGGGGCCAAGGAACAGGACCCCAGGAAAGTGCTTGGGGACACTGAGTGCCGCCGGGGCAGAGGGACACATGGTCCTGGGGGACCTGTGTGAGGAGACCCTCAGGGCAAAGGAGAGACCCCAGGAAAGCCATGTTGACCGACCCTGCGGAGACCCCGAGTCGGCATCGCACAGACGCCCCGGACAGGTGGCCACTGAAGTGTCACCCGGGAGAGCCGGGCTTTCGGAGGGAAGGACGCATTCTCCCTGTCTGATGGGGTCCTGCTGCCCCTCCTTCCAGCTTCCCAACTGCTCACGCCCCAAGCCCCAAGCCAGGGTCTTGCCTCTGGCCGGCTGGCTGGGGGGGGGGGGGGGGGGGGGGAAGGCCAGGAGAGTGACACCCACAAAGCCGTCATTCACACGCCTGGGAAAGCGCTATTCCTGCCCGGAGAATGTTTGCCAAGGTCTCTGCCTGGTGCCTGGGGCTCTGTCCTCTCTCTCACACCTGTTCTCTGTTAGAGGCATGCCCGTTCCCAGAGATGGGCGCCCGCAGAGGATCAGCGGCTGGGGGTGGAGGGTGTGGCCTTGGGGAGGGAGGAGGGGGGCTGCCTGGCCACCTGCCCCGTCCTGCGCATGGCTGCAGGTGCCATCTCTCCAGTGTTTAGACTGAGTTTCAATCATCGGAAGTGACTGTGAAGTTGGTGCCTCTGCCCAAGACACCAGGGACAGTTCCCTGAGACTCACACGGTCCCCATAAGTGAGTTCCAAACCGATAACCGGTAACTGGGAGTGACTGCCGGGCCGAGGTCCCAGGGGCGGGGGAGGCAGACTCTGTCCGTGGAAGCTGCAGAGAGGAGGGGGGCTCGGGGTGGCAGGGTTGGGAGCCTCAGGGAAGGTGTGGTCGGGACGGAACACCAGGCGGTGACCTGAATGAGTGTCCTCTCGGCTGGGCCCGGGAGGCCTGCCTCGCAGAGTGATGGGCTCAGCCCTGCGCGGAGGGGGGCCATTAGGAAGAGGGGCCGAGGTGCTGCTCCTGAGCGGCTCTCCTAGAGCCATCAGTCTGTGGGAAGGAGGGGTGAGTCACCAGGGGGCCTGACCAGGGGTCACGGGCAGGTCATCCCACAGTGAATGGAGGGACCCAGGCCCACAGGCGCCCTCGGAGAAGGGGATCTGGCCTGGGACAGTGACTGGAGCAGGAAGAAGTGGAAAATCAAGAGAGGCTTAGCTGGAACCGGCTTGGCTCAGTGGATAGAACACCAGCCTGCGGACTGAAGGGTCCTGGGGTCGATTTTGGTCAAGGGCACGTGCCTCAGTTGCAGGCTCCTCCCTGGCCCAGGCCTTGGTCGGGGCTCGTGCAGGAGGCAACTAATCGATGTGCTTCTCTCACATCAATGTTTCTCTTCTACTCTCCCTAAAAATCAATAGGAAAATATCCTCAGGTGAGGATTAACAAAAAGAGAGGGAGGGAGGAGAGAAAGAGAGACAGAGACAGAGAGAGAGAGAGAGAGAAAGAGAGAGAGAGAGAAGAGAGAGAGAGAGAGAGAGAGAGGCCAGTGATAGGAGTGTTGCAATGGAGACACTCCTCCCCACGGTGCTGCTGGGCAGCGGGGAGGACAGTCAGAAACTAAAGGGAGCCATGCTGCTGTGGCTCCGTTGGTTGGGTGTCGTCTCTCGCATCCAAGGGTCACAAGTTCAACTCCCAGGCAGGGCACATGCCCAGGTTGCAGCTCGGTCCCCGGTGAGGGGCGTGCAGGAGGCAGCCAATGGAGGTGCCCTCTCACATCGATGTTTCTCTCCCTTCCCCTCTCTCTAAAAATCAACAAACAATTCTAAAAAAAAGAAAGGAAGGAGGGAAGAAAGGAAAAGAGAGGGAGCTGTAAACCACCAACCCCATGAGGGAGGAGGGTTTGCCAAGGTCAGAAAACCTTGGTGTGTGAAGGTCACTCATTATCGAAGGGCTGTTGGCACTTTTATGGCATGATCATTTCAGAGTTGGAGGAGGTTTGCAGATAGTAACCTAGGCTCCAGGGGCTGTGTGTTATCTCCGATTATCCGTTTACAAACGAAGAGGAGGAGGCTCAAAAGGTTAAACGGATGCGTGTGGTCGCAGCAGGAGGGGTAAGGAACCCCCTGAGTCCATGTGGGGCAGCCTGTGGACAAGACTCGTTCCAGCCAGGGCGCAGGGTGGGGCGCAGAGAAGGCAGCGTCCGCACCTGCTGAGACGGGACATTTTGGCAGCGGGAGCATCGCAAGGGAGAGAGCGGGCCACGTCTGAAACGGGAAAAGGCCGCCCGGGTCAGGAGAGGAGGCTGATTAATGGTGAACGTGGCGACCACCAGTGCCAGGTCTGGTCTCAGCCTCGGCCTCGGCCACTGACCGTCTAGCAAGCCTTTCGGGCGGACACTATCATCACCCTCACCTCCTCGTACAGATAAAGGGGGTCAGGTCACCTGTCCAAGGTCACCTGTCACTTCAGCTCAAACCCAGCGGGCTAGCCCAGCGCCACGCCTCAGCCAGGACCCCGGCGGGCATCACCCGCCCTCTATCGCAGCCGCCGGGACATGAGGCCGTAAACCCAAAGTTGTTTTTTTCTGAATTCCTTGTGGGTGGGAACCAACCGTCTTATTTGTCTCCACTTCCCAGTCATTGAACAGGGCCTGAGCCAGTGCAGGCCACGCGGTACCGCATCCCCCTCCCGGGAAAGACCGCTGTCTCGCCGAGGCTTCAGGCGGCGATGCGTTTTGAACATTTAGTCTTGTCTTTGCTCCCAGGTTCCCCTCGTGTGATGTAGACTTAAGAACTTAGAGGGAGCCCTAGCGGGTTTGGCTCAGTGGACAGAGCGCTGGCCTTTGGAACAAAAGGTCCGAGTTTGATTCCGGTCAAGGGCACATACCTTGGTGGCAGGCTCCTCCCTGGCCCGGGACCTGATCGGGACTCATGCAGGGGGCAACCAATCAATGTGTTTCTCTCACATGGATGTTTCTCTCTCTCTTTCCCTCTCTCTTCCACTCTGTCTAAAAATCAATGGGAAAATACTAGTATCCTTAGGTGAGGATTAACAAACAAACAAAGAATTTAGAGGGAGGAGGATGCCAAATTGTTTGTTTCATTTATGGAATAAAGCAGTGTGATCCCTGCTAATGATACATTTGTTTTCCAAAGTGCAACATTTTATATTCCAAAGTGCAACATTTTATATTCCAAAGTGCAACATTTTATACTTTTACCTCCCAAATAGATCAGAGTTAGGAAATTAAATTGCTGCTGGCTTGGCTGTGATCCATGAGTGATTTGCCTGGCCCTTTGAACTACAGGCTCCCAATAGAAAAAGGTCCCCCCGCCCGCCCTCCACCTCAGCCCAGCCCAGCCCATGGTGTACAAACCCACTCAGCAAACACCGCCCCTGAGACTCGGTAATGCCTGGATAAACACCTGCCTCCTTAGCAATCACAGGTGTGTGTAATTATAGGGAATTAAAATGAAATATAATGGCACCATGTTGTCACTCCCTGGGTCATTGCTAAGACTTCCTATAAAAATAGATGTGGCGTTTCCGGGCTGAGCGGTCGGGCGGGGGCCGCTGTCTCTTGCCCCTCGATGGGCCCGCAGAGAGGGGCCCCGTGCTGTCTCCTCAGGGCCCACAGGCAGCTGGTGCTGCAGGGTGACCGGTGGAACGGACCAGGCCACCGGCCTCCCCCTCCCCGCTCACAGCCAGGCCAGGTGCTGGACGCTGGCCAGGAAAACGTCAGCTGGCCTCTTGAGGTTTGGGGACGGGAAGTGGAGGCGAATCCAGGGTCAGCCCCGTAGCAGCAGCTGTTTGCCAAGTGGGGTTAGCACCTCGGCTTCCGGTTGCCCTTGGAGCTTAAGCTCAATTATCAGCTTAAAGGGCAGCTCAGGGAGACCCATCCCAAGCGCATGCACTCCGTCTTTCTCCTAAACAGAGCAGCTCAGATCCATAGCCAGCTTTCCCTGGGCAGTGGCCAGCATTCTTTATTTTTTTTATAAACATATTTTTATTGACTTCAGAGAGAAAGGGAGAGGGAGGGAGAGCGATAGAAACATCAATGATGAGAGAGAATCATCTATCGGCTGCCTCCTGCCCCACACTGGGGATTGAGCCCACAACCCGGGCATGGGGTGGCATTCTTCAGAGTGAATACTCTGAGGGTGTCTGCCATCTCAGGAGCCAGTGACCCCCTCTTTCCCTTGAGACTGACCTCCTTCTATGCACAGGGTGGACCCCAGGATGTCACCCATTGTATTACCTAGACCCCTGGCCAGGGATGGAGAAAGGACCCAAGTGGGTGAGACTCTCGGCCCCCAAAATGCCACATTGGGAGCATAGAGAGCCGACAGCCCCCAGAACAGGCGCCAGGGGGTGGCCGTCCCCCACACCACGTGGGCTGCAGGGCAGCGAGAAAGAGAGAAGGAGCCGCCGCAGAGGACTGAGCCCCGAGCCCGGCTCTGACCCTCCGAGAGGCTCAGCACTCCTCGCTGCTGGGCTCCGCACACGTTCCAGCCGTACGACCGCAGGCAGCGCCTCCAGTGAATCTGAAAGGCAGGCCCGGGCCAAGGCTCTGGATTTCAAAGTCAAGGTTGGCAGCCCTGGTCTTGACATAAAAGCGTCTCTTCCCTGTTTTCTTTGAACAAGGTTGCCATTGTTCCCTATACTTCATTTGAAAAAACAAAACACAAACAACCCAAGGTCGACTGAAGGGCACAGTCACGCACATCCAAGTGCCAGGTCTCAGGCCACACAAACACCATCTGGAGCAGTGTCCCTGGGAGCCACGGAGAAGCGGCAGAGAGGAAGGGAGGGGGGGAGGGAGAAACATCAACGGTGAGAGCACGCCCCACACGGATCCCCGCTGGGGATCGAGCCGCAACCCGGCATGTGCCCTGACTGGGAATCAGCTGTGACCTCCTGGTTCATAGGTCGAACTGTGACCTCCTGGTTCATAGGTCGAACTGTGACCTCCTGGTTCATAGGTCGAATGGTTCATAGGTCGAACTGTGACCTCCCGGTTCATAGGTCAAACTGTGACCTCCCGGTTCACAGGTCGAACTGTGACCTCCCGGTTCATAGGTCGGCACTCCACCACTGAGCCCCGGCCGGGCAGGTTTCTTTACGGCCAGCGGGGAGTTCCCGGAGGCGAGGCTTCCTCCCTGGCGGGTGGGGATGCTGCTTCCTTTCCTCGCGCACAGCACTGGTTTGCAGTCGGCCTGAGGCCCAAGCTTCTACTCCCTTCCCCCTTCATCAGACGTTCTCTGTCCCCAGGCATCACAGGACAGAGGACATTGAAGAGAGGTCAGGGGGGTCACTGCAGAAGAGCACGGCCCCGGCGCCCCCCGTGGACAGGAGGGCCCCCACCCACGCAGGGTCCACGCAGGAGAGCAGCACGCTGGACAAGCACCCTGAGGCCACAGGCTACACGGAGGCCACGGGCCACATGGAGGCGACGGGCCACACGGAGGCCACGGGCCACATCGCGGCCAGGACGCCCGGCACGGCCAGGACGGCACTGTTCAGGAGTCAGGGCACCACGGTGGGCACGCCGTCCCCGCACAGTCGGACTGGGGGGCCGGCCCCCCCTGGGACAGGGGCACCGCGGGTTCTGGATGCGAGGACAAGCGAAGGGAGGAGGGACAAGAACGAGACGCCGACAGCCGCGGGGACAGTGCCGGCGCAGCCTCGGGCACCCACGGCAGGGACACCCATGTTGGAACGTCGGGCCGAGGTGCTGACCCCCACGGGAGCAGGGTCACCCGTGAGGGAAACCAAAGGAGTGACCACGGCGACGGCCGCCCCACGCACCGCCCCTTCCCGGAGCCCCACTGCACGGACCACCCCCAGGCTGCGGGCCGCCAACTTCAAGGCCGAGCCCAAGTGGGATTTTGAGGAACAATACAGCGTGGACGTGGGGGGCTTGCAGACGGTGAGTTTGGCCAGGACCCCTGCCCTCTGCCTCCGCCTCCGCAGCCCCTCCTGGCACTCACCCCACCCCCGCCCTCGCCTCCCAGGCTCCGCTCCTAGGCTCTGCCTGGTGCCACCCCCGGGGCCACCCCGTCCTTCCTTCCCACACCACCGCACCCGGGGCGGGGGGGTGTGGGGGGGAGGCCGGGCCCCACAGGAAGGTGTGAGCAAGGAGCCCCCAAGGCTCCGGACAACCAGGGCCTGGCTGTGTGTGTGCTTCGTAGCAACGCCACGGCGCAGCGCTGGTTTCAAAGTGCAGGGAGCGGGGCCACAGAGGGCTGTCAATCAGGTAACCAAGCGCAACCTGCTCTGGGGTTTGACCCCCAACCCCCATCCTCTGGTGGGTAGGAGGCGGGGGGCAGGGACTAACAGACAAGAATACCCAACCAGGGGTTGAGCTTCGACCCATGAACCAGGAGGTCATGGTTCAATTCCCGTCAAGGGCACATGCCCAGGTAGCAGGCTCGATCCCCAGTAGGGGGTGTGCAGGAGGCAGCCGATCCATGATTCTCTCTCATCATTGATGTTTCTTTCTTTCTCCCTCTCCCGTCCTCTCTGAGATCAATTATACATATATGTATACGTATACGTATATGTATATGTACATGTATGTGTAGGTACATGTATATGTACATATATTTATATGTACATATATGTATGTGTACGTGTATATGTATATATTGAAGAATGCCCAACCTGGTGCCCAGCACTAGCTCCTGGGAATACCGTGTCTTCTGCATAGAGTGCTCCCACCTCCCCTCGCTTCCATCCCTGAGAAATCACCACAGGAAGCCACACTGGAAACATGTGCTCTCACACATAACTGCTACCATGCCCAGGCAGCACACGGACCACCCCCGCCCGCTGTCCCACTTCCCTCGCGCTTACAGAGGGGCCTGGCCTGAGGCCTTGAGGGCCAAGAACGCCCGCCCTCGGGGAAGCCTCAGGACGGGCAGGCCACCCGCAGGAGGGACGAGGTAGCAGAGGCAGTGCCTTCCCGACTTTGAGGCCTGCTCTCCGCCCCCTGCGCCCGGCCCGGACATGGCCCTCCTGGCCGCCTGCCTGACCGCCCCCATGCGTTTAGACCTGCCCCGACTCCGTGAAGGTGAGAGCCTCCAAGTCGCTCTGGCTCCAGCGCCTCTTCCTGCCCAACCTCACCCTCTTCCTGGACTCCACGCGCTTCAACCAGAGCGAGTGGGAGCGCCTGGAGCACTTCCCTCCGCCCTTCGGCTTCATGGAGCTCAACCACTCCCGTGAGTGCCTGCCCTCCGCCCGGGCCTGGGTCTGCCTCCTCCCCGGGGCCACCAGCCCTGGCCCCCCGGGGATCTGACTGGAGGCCCCCGCCCCCCCCCCCCCCCCCCCCCCCCGCTTCCAGTGGTGCAGGAGGTCGTGACCCGCTTCCCTCCGGTGGCCCAGCAGCAGCTGCTCCTGGCCAGCCTCCCTGCGGGGAGCACCCAGTGCGTCAGCTGCGCCGTGGTGGGCAACGGGGGCATCCTGAACGACTCCCACGTGGGCCAGGAGATCGACGGCCACGACTACGTGTTCCGGTGAGCCCCCCCCCCCCCCCCCCCCAATCCTCTCCTACGGAGCCTGGCTCTCTGAGCGCGGGCCGGGTGTCCAGGCCTGTAGGGGCACCTCTCCTCCATCCCTCCTTCTTCTCCACACGCGGCTCCCTCTGCGCCCAGGGGTCTGTCTGACCTCTGACATCTGTCCTTCCGCACAGATTGAGCGGCGCCGTCACGAAGGGCTATGAGCAGGACGTGGGCACGCGGACCTCCTTCTACGGTTTCACCGCCTTCTCCCTGACGCAGTCCCTGTACCTGCTGGGCAGCCGGGGCTTCCGGCACGCGCCTCTGGGGAAGGTGAGCGGAGGGCGGGCCGGCCGGCCAGCTCCGAGAGGGGAGCGCACAGGTGAGCCGGGCGAGCATCCAGCCTGGAGGCTGCGGTGGGTACAGGCTCCGCTCACAGGGAGGAGGCGGGGGTAGGGGGGTGCGGGGACCAGGCCTGGGAGCCGCAAGGGGCGGCTGGAGGCAGAGCGGGCCCCAGCCCCGGTCCTTGGTCCCCAGGACATCCGCTACCTGCACTTCCTGGAAGGCACCCGGGACTACGAGTGGCTGGAGGCGCTGCTCCTGAACCAGACCTTCAAGAGAGGCAGCCTCTTCTGGTTCCGGTACCCCCCCGCCCGGCAGTGCCGTGTGTGTGCGTGTGCGTGTGTGCGCGCGCATGTGTGTGTGTATGTGTGTGCACGTGTGAGTGTGTGTGAGAGTGTGCATGTGTGTGCGTGTGTGTGCATGTGTGCGTGTGCGCGGTGAGCAGCTGCGGGGCGGCCAGGCCCCAGGGCGGGAGGAGACTGAGCCCGGTGGCCCTCCTGCCCGCAGGCAGAGGCCCCAGGTGGCCTTCCGGGAAGCCCTGCGGCTGGACCGGTACCTGCTGCTGCACCCGGACCTGCTGCGCTACATGAAGAACAGGTGGGAACCTCCCCGCCGCCCACCCCGTTACCCCCTCCCCCTGGGCAGCCGGCGTGCTCTGCCAGCCTCCTGACCGGGGGTGTGTTCCAGGTTCCTGCGGTCGAGCACCCTGGACACTGCGCAGTGGCGAGTGTACCGGCCCTCCACCGGGGCCCTGCTGCTCCTCACGGCACTGCAGCTCTGCGACAAGGCGAGGAGCGGGCGGGGGCGCGGCTCTGGGGTTCCCCGCCGCCCAGGGGTGGCGTGGGCTTGGGTGTGGGTGCATCCAGGGGCCTGCACCCAGACCTGGAGGCAGGGGGGTGAGGAGGGGGCACCACAGCGCACACAGACCTGCGAAGAGGCCAGGAGAGAGCGACGCAGGCCGTTTCTCCTCCAACCCCCACGCAGGTGAGCGCCTACGGCTTCATCACCGCGGGCCACGAGCGCTTCTCCGACCACTACTACGACCGGGCGTGGAAGCAGACCGTCTTCTACATCAACCACGACTTCGGCCTCGAGAGGACGCTCTGGAAGCGGCTGCACGACGAGGGCATCATCCGGCTGTACCAGCGCCCCGTGGAACCCCAGCGGAGGGTCTGATGGGCCCCTCGGAGGCTCGGCAGGCCCCAGCCCCTCCGGGCCTGGGAGGGAACATCGTCTGTCCGTCTGTCCGCACCATGAGGCACGCGCTCAGACGGCCGTGACTGGTGTTGGGAGAGCTTGGAAAGTTGCCAAAGGTTCTGTCCTGGGATGGGGAGGACAGGGCGCCTCTCTTTTCTTTTTCCTTTTTTTTTTTTTATCCTCACCGGAGGATATTTCCCACTGATTATCAGGGAGAGTGGGAGAGAGAGGGAGAGACAGAGAGAAACATCGATGTGAGAGAAGCACATCGGTTGGTTGCCTTCTGCTCATGCCCTGACCAGGGCCCAGGCGGGGAGGAGCCTGCAACGGAGGTTCGTGGCCTTTGATGGGAATCGAACCCGGGACCCTTCGGTCCGCAGGCCGACGCTCTATCCACTGAGCCACACCGGCTAGGGCAGGGCTCCCTTCTTGAGACGGAGGAATTTTAACTGAACAGATCTCCGCTGAAAACCACCCTCACTGCAAAAGCTGTCGGCACAGAGGCAAGAGCGGAAGTGATGGGAACGGATCCGGGTTTGAAGTCCGATCTTCTCTTCGCAGCGGTGAAGGCAGCTCATTGCACTCTAGACCGTCCAGGGCAGCGGTTCTCAGCCGGTGCTGCCACAGAATTTATGAAACACGCAGTCCCTGGCTACGCAGTGGCCCACGGACCCTTTCCCCTTAGACCGGCAAATAAAAACACGGCTACAGACCACACTACAGTAGCCAGCCAGCCATCGCGAATGAATCACAATTATACCTCTTTTGTTTTTGTTTGTTTTTTTAAAATAAATCTTTATTGTTCAGATTATTACAGTTGTTTCTCCTTTTTCCCCCCCCATAGCTCCCCTCCACCCGGTTCCCACCCCTCCCTCTGCCCTTACCTCCCCCCCCCCCTGTCCTCATCCAAAGGTGTATGATTTCTGTCCAGTCTCTTCCATTACCCCCACACAGACACCCCTTTCCCCCTGAGAATTATCAGTCCACTCCCATTCTATGCCCCTGATTCTATTATATTCACCAGTTTATTCTGTTCCTCAGATCTTTAATTCACTTGACTTTTATTTTTTTATTATTTTTTAATATATTTTATTGATTTTCTACAGAGAGGAAGGAAGAGGGATAGAGAGCTAGAAACATTGATGAGAGAGAAACATCGACCAGCTGCCTCCTGCACACCCCCCACCGGGGATGTACCCGCAACCAATGTATATGCCCTTGACCGGAATCGAACCTGGGACCCTTCAGTCCGCAGACCGACGCTCCATCCACTGAGCCAAACTGGTCTTGGCTCACTTGACTTTTAGATTCACTTGTTGATAGATATGTATTTGTTGTTCATAATTTTTATCTTTGCTTTTTTCTTCTTTTTCCTCTTTTTAGAGAATATAATTTTCATATAATTTTCATATAATTCTGGTTTGGCGGTGATGAACTCCTTTAGCTTTTTCTTATCTGTGAAACTCTTTATCTGCCCTTCAATCTGAATCACAGCTTTGCTGGGTAGAGTAGTCTTGGTTGTAGGTTCTTGCTATTCATCACTTTGAATATTTCTTGCCATTCCCGTCTGTCCTGCATAGTTTCTGTTGAGAAATCAGCTGACAATCGTATGGGTGCTCCCTTGTAGGTAACTAACTGTTTTTCTCTTGCTGCTTGTAAGATTCTCTCTTTGTCTTTTGCTCTTGGCATTTTAATTATGATGTGTCTTGGTGTGGTCCTCTTTGGATTCCTTTTGTTTGGGGTTCTGTGTGCTTCCTGGACTTGTAAGTCTGTTTCTTTCATCAGGTGGGGGGAGTTTTCGGTCATTATTTCTTCCAATAGGTTTTCAGTGTCTTGCTTTCTCTCTTCTTCTGGCACCCCCATAATTCTGATGTTGGTACGCTTGAAGTTGTTCCAGAGGCTTCTTACACTATCTTCAACTTTCTGGATTCTCTTCTCTTCTTGCTTCTCCAGAGGAGTGTCCTTTGCCTCTTTGTATTCCAAATCTTTGACTTGATTCTTGCGTTCCTCTAGTCTGCTGTTGGGTCTCTGTATAATATTTTTTATTTCAGTCAGTGTATGTTTAATTTCTAGTTGGTCCTTTTTCATATCCTCTAGGGCAGGGGTCCTCAAACTTTTTAAACAGGGGGCCAGTTCACTGTCCCTCAGACCATTGGAGGGCCGGACTATAGTTTAAAAAAAACTATGAACAGCCGAAACCGGTTTGGCTCAGTGGATAGAGCGTCAGCCTGCAGACTGAAAGGTCCCAGGTTCGATTCTGGTCAAGGGGCATGTGCCTTGGTTGCGGGCACATTCCCGGTGGGGGGTGTGCAGGAGGCAGCTGGTTGATGTTTCTCTCTCATCGATGTTTCTAACTATCTCTCTCCCTTCCTCTCTGTAGAAAATCAATAAAATATATTTTAAAAATAAAATAAACTATAAACAAATTCCTATGCACACTGCACATATCTTATTTTGAAGTAAAAAAACAAAACAGCAAAAACACCTGCATGTGCTCTGCAGGCCGTAGTTTGAGGACGCCTGCTCTAGGGTCTCGCCCATATCCTCGAGGGTCTCGTTAAATTTATCGGCCTTTTCTAGGAAATTTTGAAAAACCTTATAACTGTGGTTTTGAACTCTATGTCCAGTCGTTTGTTCTCCTCCATTTCTTTCGTTTGTGATCTGTTTCCTTGTCTCCTCATTTTCGCTGCTTCCCTGAGTTGGTTGGGTGGCTTTGTGTGCTGGGTGTCCTACTGGTTCAATGGGTCAGCCTCCCAGTTACCTAAGGTGGACACCCTTGGTGCACCCCTTTGTGGACTGTGTGCACAGCCTTGTTGTAGTTAAGTCTTGATTGTTGTTGGTTTCACTGGGAGGAATTGACCTCCAGGCCAATTGGCTGTGAGGACCCGCTGTGTCTCAGCTTTTCAGCATTCGTGCCCCTTTCTCTCTCCTTCTAGTTGTAAAACTTCCACTCAGACAGCTTTGCCGTGGTTCTGGGTGATAGACGTTTTGTCTTTTAGTTGTAGTTTTGTAATTGTTGTACGAGGCGGCAGTTTAGTTGTTTACCTTTGCCGCCATCTTGGTTTCTCTCTATATCTGTTTTTTTTTTGTTGTGTTTTTTTTTTTTTTTTTGTCAGATCGGCAAAAAAACACACATTTTGGGTGTGCTGCAGAATTTCAGTAGTTAGTTTATGGGAGCCCTGAGATGTAAAAGGTTGAAGGTCGCTGGTCTAGCAGACGCCGCTGGGGTTATCTGACCAGCCATCCTTGTCTTTGGGCTCTTTGACAACTCTTGGGCGGGCGGGGAGAAGAAGAAAACTGGTGGTAATAAAGAAGTCTTGTCAACGGAGATGCAAATACATGTTGTACAATGGAGACATGGGTAGCTGTTCCCGTGGGTAGTGGCCCGTGTTGTACAGTGGAGACACGGGTAGCTGTTTCCATGGGTAATGGCCCGTGTTGTACAATGGAGACACGGTAGCTGTTCCCGTGGGTAGTGGCCCGTGTTGTACAATGGAGACACGGTAGCTGTTCCCGTGGGTAATGGCCCGTGTTGTACAGTGGAGACACGGGTGGCTGTTCCCGTGGGTAATGGCCCGTGTTGTACAATGGAGACACGGTGGCTGTTCCTGTGGGTAGTGGCCCGTGTTGTACAATGGAGACACGGTAGCTGTTCCCGTGGGTAGTGGCCTGTGTTGTACAGTGGAGACACGGGTAGCTGTCCCCGTGGGTAGTGGCCCGTGTTGTACAGTGGAGACACGGGTAGCTGTCCCCGTGGGTAGTGGCCCGGTTTGTACCTGTTAGTAAATGCACTTTAGCGCCCCTGATGGGCTCCAGCATGTGTGTCTGTGCTTTGGGCTCTCCTGGGAACCGGCATTCACATCTCACCGGTCCCTTCGTTCATGAGTGCGTGAAATAGACTGTGCACGAGTCAGTCTTACCCTGTGAGAAACATCCCTTAACCCTTTCTGAGGCGGTTTCCAGGCTGCAGCATGACTCTCAGGGCGTCCATTTCACAAAGGTTTTTAAAAACCGCTGTGTGTGCAATGCCTGATGCAACCAGGAACTCGTTTTCCTTCCCCGTCGTTCTTCCGTCCTCCCTGCATGTTCTCAGCCCCCACGAGGAGACTCTGGGCTAAACCAGAGCCATGTCCGTCATCTTCTTTGGGCTCTAGCTCCAGGATTTGGACTCTGAAGCCCAGAACCCCAAGCAGCTAAACAGAATTTCTAGTGCCAATAGCACTGATTTGCTTTGCTGGAAAAGGGTGCAGTACCAGCTCAGGGCAGTAGGTGGTGGCATCTTGGCACACCATTCTCTTTAGTGCCCAGCTTTGTATTTTTTCTTAAAGTGTTCCTAGTTCTTTTATATACATACATATACATATATATGTATATTTAAAATATATTTTTATTGATTTCAGAGAGGAAGGGGTACTCCAACCCCCCTCACCCCTGGAAGCCAGTGCCCCTCACTGAAGGGGTGCAAAGGCCCTGCCCCTTGCCTTAGGTCAGGACAATACTGTGGTGTGATCTACCCTTCGGTCCCGAAGCCTCGGCTTTACCTGAGACCAGTCTTGATTGCGCCGTAGCCCCTCCCGCTCCAGGTATCTCCTGAGGAGCCCTCCTGCCGTCAGCCACATGCCTGCGATGCCTCAGGCTCTGCTTCCTGGCCCTTCCTGGTGGTCTCTGCCCCACGCGGCTGACTCTACTTCTGGGGATAAGCTTAGCGCGCCTTTAACCAGACATCCCTTTGCTGCACACGGTCTCACCCTGTCACCAAGCCATTCTTTCCTACGATAGACTGTCACCCAGAAATACATGCTGGACACTTTCTCGGAAGCCTAGTTCTCTCACCAATTTGAAATAAAACCTTCACAGGGACACACAGTTCAAAGAGAGCAGTTTTCGCACTAAATAGCTCCTACCCTTTCCCTCGACCCAATCCAGCCTGGACCAAGGGCCCCAAGAGCTTTCAAACCCCAGGCCTCTTCCCACCAGGACTGAACTTGTAAGAATTCAAAGTCTGGCCCCAGCCGGTTTGGCCCAGTGGATAGAGTGTCGTCCTGTGGACTCAAGAGTCCCAGGTTCGATTCCAGTCAAGGGCACCTGCCTGTGTTTCGGGCTCGATCCCCAGTGGGGGGCGTGCAGGAGGCAGCCAATCAATGATTCTCTTTCATCATTGATGTTTCTGACTCTCCCTCTGCTTTCCTCTCTGAAATCAAGGGAAAAAAAAAGAATTCAAAACCTGGTCCGGAAGTCATCTTTTACCAACAGGGGAGCCACAATGTGTCCATTCAGGGGTGCAGCATGATGGATTTTTAAAAAATATATTTTTATTGATGTCAGAGAGGAAGGGAGAGAAAGATAGAAACATCCGTGATGAGAGAGGATCATTGATCGGCTGCCTCCTGCACACCCCACACTGGGGATCGAGCCTGCAACCCGGGCATGTGCCCTGACCGGGACTCGAACCGTGACCTCCTGGTTCATAGGCCGATGCTCCACCACAAAGCCACGCCGGCCGGGCCCACCATGGGTCTTTCATGAACCACAGCCTCCCTCCTGCCTCCTTTCCGGAGTCATGGATCAGGTACCCACACTGTTCCTAACCGGTCGCATATGAATCAGCATTGTTCCATCCTCACACTCCTGTTTCTAAAGCAGCAGGTTTGGAGGATTTTGTTAGATTTGATCAAATAATCGAATTGATACCCCCTCCCCTGGGAAACTGACCTTTCGATCATTTTGCCACCGACATTCCCTTTCGCTGAGACCGCATTCCATCTGCTGAGACCGGTATCTCTCCCCTCCGGACCTGCCCAGGGTCCGGACCCGCCCAGAGAAGTGCCCGCCGAGCGGCCTTTAACCTCCGACTCCTGCCCGGCTGGGGTGGCTCAGTGGTTGAGCATCGACCTAGGAACCAGGTGGTCAGGGTTCGACTCCTGGTCAGGGCACAGGCCCGGGTTGCTGGCTCCATCCCCAGTGTGGGGCGTGCAGGAGGCAGCCGATCCATGATTCTCTCTCATCATGGATGTTTCTCTCTCTCTCTCTCCCTCTCCCTTCCTCTCTGAAATAAGTAAAAATATGAAAAACAAACAAACAAAAAAACCTCCAACGCCCTGTGCCTGGGTGCTAGCGCCATGTGGGGGCTCAGCCCATCTGGTTTCTAATTTTTACCACTTTCAGCCTCGCACGTGCCTCCTTCAGTGACCCTAACAGATTTGACAGGTTCAAGTACAACTCGACCACGGCCGCATTTCCTGCTTGCCCACCTCTGTTCCACCCGGAGCCTCTAGCTCAGCAGCGTTTATTTGCTCTGGTTGTAGTGCGGAAGCGCTGGGGATTTCTGAAGTTCATGAAGAGGAGTGGGTAACAGGGTGCCCATGTGGCCCCTGGCGGGGGGGGGGGGGGGGGGGGAGGGAGGGGAAGTGCAGAAAGCGGGAGGGTGACGGAGCGGCAGGGAGGGCTGTGCCAGGCACCAGGCACGGGAGGTCTGGGGCTTGCTCTGGGGAGACTGGTAGCGGTCCCAGCTGTCAGCACCTAAAGCAAAGGTCACCTAGAGGCAAGGTTCCAGCCAACGCCTGTGCTCCCAGGAGGGATGGCACCCTACACGCCTGAGGGTTGAGTGCTCTGTCCTCAGAGCTGTTTGCCAATCAGTGTACCTCACACGGATCATCACGTTCTGGGTAGGGGCCCAGCAGCAGGGAACCAGGCGACGGAGGCCTGGTCCTGACCCTTCACATGCACATGCCAGGCACCACGAGATCCCAGAGCAAACAGCACCCTCAGGGCGCCACAACCGCGCCCCCCCCCCCAGCTCCCACCACGCGTGGTGCTGGTGCGGGAACAGCAGCCCCCGTGCCCTCGCCATGCACACAGGCCCCGCACTCCTGAATGACGGCAAACGCTGGGCACAGCGCCCCGTGGGGAGCGGAGAATTCCTCCGGCGGGCGCTTCCCATTGGGATCTAACTTTGCTGGCTGTTTTGGGGGCGTCACCAAACGCCATGGTGATGGGTACCTCAGAGTTAGGGCAAAGGAGCTGTACTCACACATCCAGGCGGCAGGATGCGAGTGGGGGGAGGCTTGGCCAGCGGGGGTGGGGGCTCAGGGGGGTGTCTGCGTGGGCAGCGTCCAGACAAGCAGCACAGCGTGTGACCCCAGAGCGTGGCGGGTGGTCACGGTCACCTGTGGCCGGGTGTTCGGAATCCCATGCGCCACACAGCTCACAGGACCCTGCCCTGCCTCCTGCCTCCGCCTCCGGGCTACAAACGAGAGCGCGAGTGCGGGCCATTCCCCCTCTCCCCTGAGCGCCCCAGAGAGCCCCCGCTCCCGGGAAAGGCCAGTGCCCCGCACAGCGGCTGCGCTCCAGCCCCGCTGACCCGCAGACCCCCACTCCTGTCGTCAGACGAGGACACCCTCCTCCCCTCCCCGACGCCCTCCCCCCTCCCCGACGCCCTCCCCCCTCCCCGACGCCCTCCCCACTCCCTGTCCTGCATGTTTCTCCACCTTCTCCTTGACCTCTGTCCTCCAAGCCTCTTGTTTGTTGAGTAATTTACATCTTTGTGACTTCCTCTTTCTTGCCCTGTGTACCAATTATTTGGATTTCAACAAAGACTATCCTCTTTTTTCATACTGTCTAATAAAGATTTTCATTTAAAAATTGTGGTGGTTGTGGGGGTTGGTTTGGGTGGGTCCCAGGCGCCTTTTTAACGTCCCATAGGGTCTCCTTAAAGGGCTCCGACCACTGCCTGGTTAGGCTCCCCTCTGGCCCCCCTCTTTCTCCGCCCGAGACAGCGGGCGACCGTCAGGGTGTTGAACGTGAACTTCCTCTCCGGGGTTGTGCAATCCTCCTACACAGTGCGCTCTGGCCTGCCTGCCTAGAGCTCTCACCCTCAGCACCCAGGCCAGCGTCTCTCCTTCTGTGTCTAATCGGGGGCCGTGCTCAGGGGTGGGGCAGGGGTAGTAGCTGCAGCACCCCCCTCCCCGCCCCCCCCCCCCGCCTCTCTCTCCCCCCTTCCTGCCAGGCCTCTCTTTGAAGTAAGCGGCAGCCAGGGAGGCCAGGGCCGGGTTTGGCAAGGACACCTGGGCCCAGGGAGCCCCGGGGAAGGAGGCAGGTAAGGACTTGATCTGTTTGGGTGCGGAGGTGAGGGGCTCTCTCAGGGCCCCGCCAAGGGCAGCCCCCAGGCCGGGGACTCAGCCAGAAGCGGGGGTGGCAGGTCTGCAGTCCCAGGGCGCCGGCAGCTTCCCTCACCACACCCCATGCGCACACAACACACCAATTTCAACTAGGCACATTTGTTTCCGCCCCCTCGCAAAGGCGGTCATGTGACTAGGCAGCTCGCCTGTCCAGGAGCTGTCACTGGAACTGTCCATTGGGGACAATGCCACTGTGTTGCTGCCACCAGGGATTTGCGGAAAGATCTGTACAAAGTGTTTTAACAGGTGCGTGCGTAATAGCTAGAAACTGGAACAGCCCGAGTGTCCATCCCCAAGGGAGTGGATTTAAAGCGGTGGGATATTCACCCGTGGAATGGTGAGCGCTCACAGTGAGAGGGAACGCACGCAGCACAAATGAGTGGTCCCGTTTTTGTGAAGTTTGAGAACGTTCACAACTGGTTCATGTGTAAGAAGAGTGGTTTTCTCTGGAATGGCTCATGGCTGGAAGGGCAATAAGGGGACGTTTGGGGTAATGGAAATGTCTGTATGTTGCTAGGGTGTGGGTTCCAAGGATACAGGCAATTATCAGACTGCATTAAACTACAGATTAAGATCAATGTATTTCACTGCCCATAAATTATTCCTTAACTGAAAAACGGCTGGTAAAAAGCAGCCGCTGTAATTCACGTTAACAGAGGAGAAAGAGAAAATTAATACGATAACTTCAATTGAAGCAGGAAATGCATTTGACAGAATTCAACACCCATTCGTATTTTATTTTATTTACTTTTTGGCTAATCCTCACCCGAGGCTGTTTTTCCATTGATTTTTAGAGAGACAGAGAGAGAAACATCGATGTGAGAGAGATTGGGTTGCCTCCTGCACATGCCCCTACTAGGGCAGGGATTGAACTTGCCCTTGACCAGAATTGAACCCGGGACCCTTCCGTCCGCAGGCCGACGCTCTATCCACTGAGCCAAACCAGCTAGGGCCATATTTTTCAAAAGGGGAGCTTCTTTTATCTGGTACAGAACAGCTACCAAAAACGTTAAGCCAGCAACAAATATCATTCTGAATGGCAAAATATTAAAATCTTTCCCAGAGACTGGACAAAAGCTAAGATGCCAGCTGTCCCTCTGACTATTCAACAGGTACCTGGATGTCCTGCCCCTTTAGAAGGCACAGAAAAGACATAACATGCACAAGGATTGGAAAGTCATTGTTGACATGGTCATGCACACAAAAATCCAAAATAATCTACAAACCATTACAGTGAGTTTAGCAAGATCTCTAGATACAAAGCCAGTGAAACCGACCATCATGCCTCTGTGTCAGCAACAATCCAATGAGAAACGAAAATTTCAAACAACATTATTTTATAAAGCGATTTTTTCCAAATAACATCCAAAAGCACCAAACAGGAACAAAGCTTAGGGGAAATGTACACTGGTCCCTATACTGAAAACTATGAAACACTGAGAAACAAAAGACCCCAAGTAAATGGAACTATAGACAATGTTCATGGATTGGAAGTTCACTATTGTTCAGACATCGCATCCACCAAAACTAATCTATAGATTTAATGTGACCCCAATAGGTGTATAAATCAATAAGCAGATTCTAAAATGCATGTGGAAGACAACAGTATGGTGATTACCAGAGAGAAAGGGGGTGGGCAGAGATCGAAGAGGGTAAAGGGGGATAAGTGATGATGGGAGGAGACTTGACTTGGGTTGGTGAACACATAATACGATATATATAGATGATGCATTACAGAATTACACACTGAAACCTATGTAATTTTATTAACCAATGTCACCCCAATGAGTCCAATAAAAAAGTAAAAAATAAATAAATAAAATCTAAAAACAATCAAACAGAACATAAATAAAACGCATGTGGAAATGCAGGAGGCCAAGAGCAGCCTGGGCACCGCTGGGGAAAAGCACAGGGGGGGAGGCCTGACCCCACAGGTCCAGGTGCTCACCCAGCAGCGCCAATCATGGCAATGCGCTGTTGGCCCTGATCGACTGGCCAAGGTCATCGAGTCCGACAAGATGAAGCAAACACAACTCGCTGACGGCGGGACTACCCGGAAGGAAGGGCTAGCGGCAGGTCTTCACACGGGAAGGAAAGGGGCCGAGAAGGGAGCATGGAGCATTGGGACGAAGAAAAAACAATGGGAAGAGTCAAAATATGGGAAAATAGACATGTCCTTCTCCTGGTGAGTTTTCCCATCTATGTTTGATGGTTAAAACAGACATAGCACTGTCTGACGCGGCTCTAAATGCGTGTAGAGTAAATATGTAAGACAACGGGGGAGCATTTGAGATCTTGCTCCCACGCGTATGTCATCAGTTTGGCAAAAAACAAAAAAAAACCCCCACAAACAAACAAACAAAAACCCTCCTATAAAAATTCCCCCAAAAAAGAGAAATATTTAAGGCAATTGTATTAGAAAGGCAGAGAATAAAGGGACCTAAACAGAGGTTAGGTTTGTCTACGTGGACAAACTAGTAAAGGGTGGGGAGCACAGACTTCATATAGATACATAACTAACATGATGCCTAGAGCAAGCACTTACAAAGGCAGACTCGAAAACACTACAAATCTAAAGGGAATGCTGCCTGGCTGGTATGGCTCAGTGGTTGAGCATCAACCCGTGAACCAGGAGGTCACCAGTTCGATGCCCTGTCAAGGCACATGCCTAGCAACGCTGTTCTGTGTTGGGTCTCCTTTCTTTTAAAATATTTTATTGATTTTTTTACAGAGAGGAAGAGAGAGGGATAGAGCTGCCTCCTGCACACCTCCTACTGGGGTATACCCGCAACCAAGGTACATGCCCTTGACCGGAATCGCATCTGGGACCTTTCAGTCCACAGGCCGACGCTCCATCTACTGAGCCACAGCGGTCAGGGCGAGTCTCCTTTCTTTCCCCCGTGTCTTCTGTTTCCTAGTCTCTACTCTCATTTTGGTGGAGCAAGACCTCTGGTAGCTTCCTTTTGAAAAGGAGCAGGAGAGAGAGAGAAAGTTTTAAAGACAGTAATGCAGAAAAGGCCTTATTCCTCCATTACATTGATAGTTTGGCTAGGTATGGGATTCTAGATCGAAATTTTCCTTTACAGTTTTTAAGATATTGCTCCTTTGCTTTCCAGTCTCCACTTTTGTCTTTGAGAAATCCAAAGCCATTCTTGATCATTTTCATGTAACTTGATTTTCTTCCTCTGGAATTTTGTAGAATCTTCGCTGGGCATTGTGGGCCCTTTCATGCTGGAAACTCATGTCCTTCAATGCTGGGAAATTTTATGGAATAATTTTCATTGATGATTTGTACCCTTCCATTTTTCTCTCTCTTTCTAGAACTTTTTAAAAAAATATATTTTTATTGATTTCAGAGAGGAAGGGAGAGGGAGAGATAGAAACATCAATGCTGAGAGAAAATCATTGATCAGCTGCCTCCTGCACGCCCCACCCTGGGACTGAGCCCGCAATCTGGGCATATGCCCTTGACCGGAATCGAACCTGGGATCCTTCAGTCCGCAGGCTGATGCTCTGTCCACTGAGCCAAACCAGCTAGGGCTAGAACTTTTATTATTTGGGTATTGGGCCTCCTATAACTTTTCTTATTTCTTTCCTCCTCTTTATTTCCTTTATCTTCCTTTCTGGAAGTATTCAGAATTCACATATTCCCTTAACATGCCTGACTCCATGAACCACCACATCTTCAATGCTGCTTGGTATCCTTCAGACCAAGCAAGACTCCATTTAACTCTCCAGTGGGAAAAACCTCTGGCCTTTGCCAGGGTTGGGCGGGGCAGACAAGTGGCTGAAGAGTGTGTGGAAATGAATCATCCTAAACAGCTTTCTACCAGTCCTTATTATAGTTAACCCCTTCATCTCATTTCCAAAATGCCCGATATTCCTAACCCGTTAGTATAAATTGCTTCGGTTCTTGGCTTCCCACCGAAAGCTGAGTAGTCAGCTATCTTGAGAAGTTAAATTCATTACCTCTTATCCTCTGCTTTCAATTTCTGGGATTGTGTTGCTGTGGCCTCCAATCCTCTCCTCCCTGGCTTTGTGCGTTTATGCTTTTAAAAATTCTTTTATTAGCATCTGAGTGAGGAAGGAATGTAATTCGATGCATTTGTCCACTCTGTCATCATCCAGAGGCCTATGAAGAATGTTTAGCTTAGTGTTTTTAGTTTAATGATGTTCTTTTAAATTTTACTAGAGCCCTAGCCGGTTTGGATCAGTGGATAGAGCATCGGCCTGCAGACTGAAGGGTCCCAGGTTCGATTCCAGTCGAGGGCACATGCCTAGGTTGCAGGCTTGGTCCCCAGTAGGGGGTGTGAGGAGGCAGCCGATCTATGATTCTCTCTCATCACTGATGTTTCTATCTCTCTCCCCCTCTTCCTTCCTCTCTGAGATCAATAAGAATACATTTTAAAAAATAAAATAAAATTTTACTGTAAGCCTTCTTCGTCAGCTGGGCTCTGATAAGCAAGCACCGCCACGTGGTTCCAGGGCCCACATGCGCACGTATGATGAGGTACACTGTCATCCTTTAGCTCCCGCCATGTCTCTCCACCCGGAGGGCGGGGCTTTCCTCTACATGTGCTCTCAGGCTTGCGGATCACTGTCAGTGATGTGGACCCACAA
This sequence comes from Ia io, assembly GCA_025583905.1. NCBI lineage: Eukaryota > Metazoa > Chordata > Mammalia > Chiroptera > Vespertilionidae > Ia > Ia io. Next base: position 2,776,543 of record JAJQQW010000020.1, read on the forward strand.
ACGATTTTCCAGCAGCGGAGAGCGATGGTGAGTCTCCACCGCATACACGTCACAGTGGCCGCGAGCTGAGTGACAAAGGGAAGACGGGGGTGAATTAGAAGACAACGGTATTGCAGGTGGATCCAGCCACTTGCATGCAGTGTGGCTGGAGAGATGAACGCAGATTTGAAAAGTATTTAGGAACAAGATGGCAAATGGGTCCAATTTGGATTCCAAACTAATAAAAAAAATTGCTGGGAATACTTTTAAGTACCATAGATTAAAAACACTTAAAACCACTATGATTTATTATTTTTTTAAATATGTATTTTATTGATTTCTTACAGAGAGGAAGGGAGAAGGATAGAGAGTGAGAAACATCGATCCGCTGCCTCCTGCACACCCCCTAATGGGGATGTGCCTGCAACCAAGGTACATGCCCTTGACTGGAATCGAACCTGGGACCCTTCAGTCTGCAGGCCGACGCTCTATCCACTGAGCCTAACGAGTCAGGGCCACTATGATTTATTTTAAAATAGTTAATGCATTAGAGTAAATACAATACTATGGCAGCACAATTGCGATTAATGATAAAATCATTTTAGATTTTGTAATTTTAACCTTTTTGTTTCCTATTGTTACCACGACCAATTACAACTGTGCAAAACTTTATCACTTGCACTGAGTCGGCCTGCGGCCTGAAAGGTCCCAGGTTCGATTCCGGTCAAGGGCATGTACCTTGGTTGCGGGCACATCCCCAGTAGGGGGTGTGCAAGAGGCAGCTGATCGATGTTTCTCTGTCATCGATGTTTCTAACTCTCTATCCCTCTCTCTTCCTCTCTGTAAAAAATCAATAAAATATATTTAAAAAAAAAAGAAATTAACATTTCCAAGATGTTGAAAAATACTTCCCAGTAAAAGATCTATAGAAAAAATATTTAAAAACCCTTTTAAATCTTGAAAAGCTTTGTCTGAATCACAAGCACTAATCCCAGACCTAGAACATCCCAGCTAATATTTAAAATTCAGTCATCAGCTTTTTGCAAGCTCAGTTTCCACTCAGCTCAATTCAGTGCATAAATGTGTCTTCTTATAGATTCCTGAAATACAACTGGAACAATGTCCATCATGGCTTTTTTTTTTTCATAAAATAATTAATCACCTAAAAATGGTTTTGATTGCAATGACAAAACCAGCCTGTGATATATAATTACCACATCTAATAAATTTTGATTAGGAACTTACTTGAAATTCATGCCATTTCGGATAGTGAGAAATAAGCGAATCTTTGTATTTTTACAAAGATGCTTACACAAGATTGTTTCAGAACATGGAATACTTGAAGTTTTCATTACTCAGTTTTGTAAAACCATAATCCACCTCTTAAGTGAAAAGTATCTATAAGTACTTTTCAAGATTTTAATTCAACTTAATGATGACCTTATATTTCTAAAGAATCTGATGAGGTCTATTTCACATACAGACAAAGAAATAAACTTAACTTTATGAGATGGAAAATTTCAAGCATATACAAAACAAACATGTTCAAACAAAGTAAAAAGAATTGAGTAACGAGCTGCCATTTGCAGCTCCTATAGATAATAACCTATATAATTATTAATATAACATAACAATGATCAACTCCTCGCCAATCTTGTAAACATAGGGCAATCAGCGGGCACTGAATGGAGCTTAACTGCTGGGTGGTCAGGGAAAGAGATGGAAAGAGCCCAGCCCCGTCACTGCCTCCCAGGGGCCAGTGAGTGCACTGAACTGCTGTTCCTGCAGAGCAACATCAAGGGCCTAACACTTCAAGGGAGTGGGGGTGGGACTTCACAAAAACAAGCCTGCCAATCACTAAAGAGACAAGCAAATCACAAGCCTGGGGCAGGGAGGGGGTTACCAGTACCCAGAGTTGCTACAATATATTATCTAAAACATCCCATTTCTTCTTTTTTTTTAAAAAAAAAATATTTTTGCCCTGGCTGGTGTGGCTCAGTGGATAGAGTGTCAGTCTGCAGACCAAAGGGTCCTGGGTTCCATTCCAGTCAAGGGCATGTACCTTGTTTGCAGACTCCTCCCTGGCCTGGGCCCTGGTCACAGTGCGTGCAGGAGGCAACCAATCGCTGTGTTTCTCTCACATCGATGTTTCTCTGTCTTTCCCTCTCTCTTCCACTCTCCCTAGAAATAAACTTGCCCTAGCTGGTTTGGCTCAGTGGATAAAGCATTGGCCTTTGGACTGAAGGGTACCCGGGTTTGATTCCGGTCAAGGGCACATGCCCAGGGTGGGGGTCCATCCCCAGTAGGGGGTGTGCAGGAGGCAGCCGACCAATGATTCTCTCTCATCATTGCTGTTTCTATCTTTCTCTCCCTCTCCCTTCCTCTGTGCCCTGACCAGAAATAGAACTGTGACCTCTGGTTCATAGGTTGATGCTCAACCACTGAGCCGCACCGGCCGGGCAATGCATTTTTTTAATCATGAGAACTGAGACTAAATGACCCATTCCTGACCACAGGCATGGGCTCCAGGAAGCTTTTTGGGAAGACTTGCAATTGGATAGGTGAGAGCAGACTTGCCCCTCTCAGGTGAGAACAGAAAGCTGGGGCTGGGGACCAGGTCCCTCTGGTCCCTGCAGTTCCTGACCGTTGGGGGGCGCTGGAGAGTTTCACAGGTCTCAGGTCTCTGACCAGGAGCACTGCCCACTGGAGAACAGTCCATCTCGCCTACTGTCACCACGGGGGCGGGGGGCGGGCGGGCAGGGCTCTGTGTCAAGAGCACAGGTGCCCACACTCGCCCTCCGCCTGCTGACACCGAAGCCCCTGCCAGGCTCTCGGTGCTCTCCCTGCGCTGAGACCTCCAGCTGGCCTCGTTTTGTAAAGGGAATGCAGGGCTTGGGGGTCCTGCCGCCAGGGGCAGTCACCAAGTGAGTGGGCGCACAGCCTCAGCCCCTCCCCCAGCCCACCGTCAACCCGGAGCATCCGGGGGGCCTCCACCCTCCCGATCTCAGCTGTCGGGGTGAACCGCTCATTACACCCAAATTCCCAAATTCTGGAAAGGCCCCAGATGCGCACACCACCATCACTCTTTCCATATATTTGTACTGATTTCAGAGAGGGAGAGAGAGAGAGTCATGGACCAGCTGCCTCCGGCGCGCCCCGCGCTGGGGATCAAACCGGCAGCTCGGGCAGGTGCCCTGATGGGGAATCAAACCGTGACCTCCTGGTTCGTGGTCGGCGCTCAGCCGCTGAGCCACGCTGGCCAGGCTACACGGACTCTTGAGCGCCCTTTCGAGGCGGGCTGCCCCACCGGCCTGGGGAATTCGGGAGCCACGGGTGCCCCCCCACCCCCAGTACAGACGCAGGGCGAGGCCTCCGCGGCAGGCGGGGTGCCTTCCCGCGCCCCAAAGCCCCCACGTGCCTCCCCGGGACAGCACCGGGAAGGCGCCCGGCCAGCCCCAGGCTGGACGCCCGCGGGAGCGTAGCCGCAGTTCAAGGACCTCCGGGCACAGGGCGGAGCCAGGGGCCGGGGCGACTCTCCCGCCTCCCCAGCCCCACCCGACGGTGGGGCGGCTTCCGGAGGCCGGTCGGGCGGCGCGGGGAGGCGCCGGAGGTGCGGGCGGGGGCGGGGCGGGGCGGGGCGGGGCGGGCCGTTGCCTCCGGGAGGCCGCTGGCTCCCAGGGCCGGTCCCCGGCCGCCGAACAGCTGCAGACGGGGCGCCCGCAGGCGGGGCCGCATGGGGCTCCCGCGCGGCCCGCTCTTCTGGCGGCTGCTCCTGCTCGCGGCTGTCTGCTCGGGGATCCTCCTCACCCTCTTCTCCGCGGCGGCGAGGCCGCACCGGGGGCTCCGGGCCGGAGCCAGGTAGGGCTGCTGCGCGTAACTAACCCGGCGGGCGCAGGGACGGGCGGGCAGGGCCAGCCCAGGGTCCTCGGCCTCTTTGGGGCGACTCCCAGCGGGGACCCCGGCTGCGGCCCTTTGAACCTCCACTCCGGTGCTGAACTCGCGCTGCCCGGGACCGACAGCCTCCGCCCAGGGGAGCCGTGCCTGTTGGGTGAATCCCCTGCGTCCCGAGGAGAAACTCTTTTGGGGAAGAAGGCGGGGTCATCTGCGTCCCATCACAACAGTCCCGTTTTTGCGGGGAACTCTCTCTCGGTAACTTTTGGGGGCAAGGACCCAAACCTTCCGGCTCCCACGTTGCCCGGATCCCCAGCTCGGCGGTGCCCGGCCATCCCTCCCGCTGGCGCCGTCTCTGCCTGCCCGGGCGGCTCCCTCTCGCCCGCGCTGTTTGCTCTGTTTATTTGATAAGCGCCGCCCGGGCTGGATCCCACGAAGAGGTGGACTCCCCCAGGGAACAGGGGCCAGTTCTGGGCTCCATTCAGGTTTTCCTGGCCGAGCCGCCCGCGCTCTGTCCCCTCCCAGCGCCCTGGGCACCTGCCTTTCCTGTGCGCCCCACGTGGAGAAACCCGAGCCTGCCTTTGGTGGGTTCCAGCCACTGGAGTAGCCTGCCAAGGGTTTGGCTTTACCTTGGAAAGCGGACAGAGCCCGGAGGGCGGATGGCGGGCTGCAGGGGCGCCCGCAGCCCTGCGAGGCCTCCCCGCCCAGGCTGTGCCTCCCCAGCGCCTTCGCACCTGTCCCTTCCTCACTCAGCCTTGCTCCGTTGCTGCAGGTATAATGGGATGAAAGCAAAATCCGTGCCTGCTCCCAGGAAGTAAGGTCAGAGGATACCCACAGTTGCAAAACAATACACGCTCAGTCCCTCTAGAATAAAGGGCGCTCTAGCCAGCAGGTCACACCTCAAGTTATGGAATCTCCTTGTGGTGGGAAATTACATAAGGAAAAGGACTGGAGAGGGGTGAGCTACTAAGGAAGGGGATCTTGTGAATTTTATGTAAAGACTAGAGGCCTGGTGCACAAATTCGTGCACCAGTGGGGTCCCTTGGCCTGGCCTGTGGGATCAGGCTGAAATCAGCTCACTGCGGGGTCTAGGCCGAGGGGTCCCAGATTGCAAGAGGGCACAGGCCAGGCTGAGGAACCCTGCTGGTGCACGATCGGGGCTGGGGAGGGATGCGGGAGGTTGGCCAGCCATGGAGGGACCGTGGGAGGGCTCCAGGGCATGTCCGGCCTGTCTCACTCAGTCCCAATCGGCTGGACTTCAGCAGCAAGCTAACTTACCAGTTGGAGTGTCTGCACCCTGGTGGTCAGTGCATGTCATAGTGAGCTGTTGAGCGGCCTTAGCATATCATTAGCATATTACACTTTGATTGGTTGAACGGACAACTGGGCACTTAGCATATTAGGCTTTTATTATATAGGATGTTTTAAAATACAGACAGCCCTGGCCAGTGTGGACCTGCGATGTCTCTCCTCTTCCCTACCTCCCTTCCACTCTCTCTAAAAATCAATGGAAAAATATCCTCTGGGGAGGATTAACAAAAAAATAAATAATATACCATTAAACGTCCTTTGGAAGTATTGAATACACTTTAAATATGAGGTTTGCTGAACACCCATTATACCTCAACAAAGCTTCTTTATGTATGTATGTATTTGTTTATTTTTGGTTAATCCTCACCTGAGGATATTTTTTCCCATTGATTTTTAGAGAGAGTGGAAGAGGGAGGGAGAGGAAGAGACACACATTGATTGGTTGCCTCCCACAGGCACCCCTCACTCCTTCCCGCCTCCCCCAGTGGGTGTCTGGAAGCCCAGGGAGTCCTAAGAGCTGCGAGGGGCTGGGAGACCTGGGTACTGAGAGCACCCTAGAGATGAGCAGGGCTCCCTGAGACTAGGGGGGTGCAGGGAAGTCCCCACCTCGTCCCCTGCACCTCTTCCCTCCTGTCTGCATCCTGCCCTGGTCCTGTCAGGCTGTCCTCCGGCTGGCCGCGTGTTAGAATCCCCGGGAAGGGCCTGCCCATCAGCTCAGTCTCAGGGATGGGGCCTCGGCCAGGTGCTTTTCAGCTCACTGCGGAGTCTAGGCCGAGAGAAATGTCTCAGTTCCTCCCCAGAGGCCCTGCTGTGCCCACGGACAGGAACTACAGGATTGAGTGGGTGGCCAGGTGGCTGGTCTGGGGGGGGGGAGGCAGCGCCTGCTCTCTCTGCCCTGCCCTCCAGGGTCTCAGAAATCTGCAGGGAGGCAGGTCACAGACTTCATTGTGACTTGGCTGTCCCCTCGCTCAGAAGCAAACAAGGGCTTTTGTTCTCCGCACACTGCACACCCGACCTCCCGCCTGCTCCTGTGCGGGGGCAGGGGTGCGGACAGGCCCGACACCCTTCCAGTGAGCAAGGGCCCCTCTCCTTCCTTCCGGAGTAGAGGTTCCCCTTTGCCCTAGGGCCACCTGGGAGGTGGGTCTGGGCCATAACTTCAGCCCCTGCCCCCCCCCCCCCCCCCCCCCCCCCCCCCCCCCCCCCCCCCGCCAAAGGGATGCTGGCCTAGAGGCTGGTAACCACAGTAACATTTGGTTAGAGGACATGGTGTGAGATAACAGGTGCTCTGTTTGGACTCACAACTGGGTGACACGTGTTCGGATTATCGGTCATGTCAACATGGTTATCCCTGCTGTCCAGACGTGGACTCAGGTTCTGAGTTTAGTAACTTCCTGAGATCATGGACTACAGACTTCGGGAGTCAGTGGCAGACCTGCCCTTTACCGAGACCCTGAGGGCTGGAGCCAGGGTGACCCCTCCCCCCCACCACCAAGGGCATCCCCTTATATGGTCACAATTCCAGGGGGCTGGCAAGCTTTCCTCTTCTTTTTTGTTTGTTTTTAATCCTCACCTGAGGATATTTTTTCCCATTGATCTTTAGAGAGAGAGAGAGTGTGGACGGGTGGGGGGAGGTGGAGAGAGAGAGAAACATTGATGTGAGAGACACACATGGACTGGTTGCCTCCTGCAGGCACCTGGACCAGAGCCAGGATCAAACCTGCAAGAGGTACATGCCTGGGAATCGAACCCTCAACCCTTCAGTCAGAGGGCCGACCTCTAAGCACTGAGCAACCAAACACGCCGTATCTTCATCTTTGAACCACTGGCCCTGTGAACGCACATTGCTGCTGCTTGCCGGGGTTTCTTCCCTTCCGGCTGATCCAGCGTGTCAGACGTAATTGTTAATTGTGTGAGAGTACTCTGTGCCTAAAGAGAGAGAGAGGCACGGGCAAGAATCAGAGCCCAGAGATAGGGTCAGAGGGACGGATGCCTTTGACCCTGATGGAGCCAGACCCCTTGACCTGTGCCTTCTCTCCCAGGAACACCACAGCATCTCAAGCGTTCCCTGGACCCAAGGCAGCGCATTCTGGGACAAGGAAGGTACAGTGGCCGCTACTCTGTGCTCTGAGCATCCTCAAGTCAGCAGGGAGGAGGGGCAAGAAGAGCAAACCAAGGAGGACATTCTCACGAGACTGCTGGGCAGGAGCTCTTCAGACCCCCACCCCACCCCCTGTGCCCCAGAATGAAGCAAACAGCCATCAGGGCTCCTCAGACCTGGCCACTAGGGCTCTCTGCACCCCAAGAGAGGAGGATGGATCAATAGGTTCCCTGGGGTACAGCCAGCTGAACATTTCTTGGAAGTCCTGTGGTTTATCTTTAAAAGGCCTGTGAATTTGAGATTCTACTCCCCCAAATGTCTTCTTACTATAAAAGTCACATTGAAACCGCTCGCCACAGAGTTGACACCAAACCCTGGGAAGATGACCCATGTTTGCCTTGAGGGTTTGAGACCCTTCTGGCCGGCTCTGTAGCTAAGAGTCGATGGCGGCTGTGGGCCGAGGTGCATCCCCAGCACGTGACCTGCGTTCTCAGACATAAGCCTCATGGCAAAATGTGGCACAGAGGGTCAGGCACCTCGCTCAGGGCCATGCAGGGAGAAGAGGTGGCACTGGGGTTTGAGCCTCTGGTCTGCCCCCAGAGCCTGCTCTGAACCACTGAGCAGCAGAACCGGGAGGACAGGTGTCCCCAAGCGTCTCCTGAGTGCTTGGCCAGGTCATCTTTTTCCTTTTTTAATACATTTTTAAAAATATATATTTTATTGATTTTTTACAGAGAGGAAGGGAGAGGGATAGAGAGTTAGAAACATCGATGAGAGAGAAGCATCGATCAGTTGCCTCCTGCACACCGCCCACTGGGGATGTGCCCGCAACCAAGGTACATGCCCTTGACCGGAATCGAACTGGGACCTTTGAGTCCGCAGGCTGACGCTCTATCCACTAAGCCAAACCGGTTTCGGCTTTTAATACATTTTTATTGGTTTCAGAGAGGAAGGTAGAGAAAGAGATAGAAACATCAATGATGAGAGAGAATCATTGATTGGCTGCCTCCTGCACGTCCCCTACTGGGCACCGAGCCCGCAACCTCGGCACGTACCCTTGACCAGAATGGAACCTGGGTCCCTTCAGTCCGCAGGCCAATGCTCTGTCCACTGAGCCACAGCAGCCAGGGCCAGATCATCTTCACATTCCTCAAGTCCTTTCCCCCTGGAGCTGCTTGATGCTAAATGGCGTATATCCCCATCCGGTTTCAAAGGAGGATCTGAGGTAGCTTTTAAGTACATATAACAAGGCAAAAACATAAAAAGAGTAAAATAAAGAAACGTGCGAAGGAAAAGGAAAGGCTGGAAAATGAGATGGCTGGTAAGTGCATGACAGATGTGCCACCAGGCGTGAGACAGGCCAGGTATCTGGCCCTGAGCTCCCTGGTGGCCAGTGAAGAAGGAGACTGCCATCGGGTCCCTGAGGGAAAGCCGCCGGCTGCCCAAGTGCCGCACACCCTCCTGATGCGAAGACAGCTTTTCTCCAGGAGCCCCGAGAACAGGCCCGGGAGACGGAGCCGCAGTGACGCTGCGCGCTGTGGAGCACTCGCTATGAAACATGGATTTCCAAAGTTCCCACAGGACTGTGCTTAGGAAACAGTCTGAGCGTCGCACAGATTGTGTTTGCTTCCGAGCCAGCGCCAGTGAGAGCACCGGGTGACATGCGGGAGCCACCCCCAGGAAGGGACATTGAGGAACACACAAATGCGAGGAATACACAAATGCGTACACGCACACTCCGCCTTCCCCATCGCGTGGTAAACCCTCTTCCTGCCATTTCATAATAGCTCACGAGCCGCCCCCCGCAGATGCCCACTCCACAGTGGCTTTCCGAGGTCAAACGCCATACTTAGCAGCGCTCACGTCCCGAGGCTGAGCGGCTGTGGGCTGCATCCCGGGCCAAGGGTGCGAGTGCTGTGCCGCTAGCCCCGTTTCCCCAAAGCCCTGGCGCTGGACTGCACAGCTTCGCAGTGCGGTGACTGAGGAACGTCTGTCACATAGCAGGAGCGGCCACACGCAGCTCTTCCCTGCATGGCCCTTGATCCAACCAGCACCGTAACAGGCCTGCAGGGTGAGAGCCCCGCCCAGGCACAGTGTGTGGGACTCTGCCCTGGGGGTTGCAGGCGGAAGGGGCCGGGGCCTGTTCGGTATTTGCCCTCCTTCCAGGTCCCCATGTGCCCAGGCACCATGAGGTTTTGTTATGTCGTAAATCAGAAGACGCCTTAATCAATAAGCCAAATTTATTTGGAGTCTTTTTCATTTCTCTAGCTTGCGGGCCCAGAGGAAACATTGCTTCTCAAATTCTGGGGCCCCAAATAGAGGAAGTCTTTTCTATATATACCTTTTTCAGTTCTTTGTCTTCTAAATTTGGAACAAGATTTCCAGACCTTCTAAGAAAAAGTCCTGTGTGCTGGGACAGGGCTGTGAGGCCTTATCTCAAGGCCTGGCCTGGCGCCAGCACTGACAACTCTGTCTGGGACATAGTTTATGGCTTCTCTGGAATGGGAGTATTCTTATTTTCCCTATTATTTAAGCAAGCAAGCGTTTACAGAAGCCAGAATAGCAGGGTTAAAATTTCAAACAGCAGTTTTTATCCAAGATGGAGGTTACTATGCTTCAGTTTCCTAGGGCTGCTGGAACACGTGACCAAACGCGGTGGCTTAAAACGAGAGACATTGTTTCTCGCAGTCCTGGTGGCCAGAAGTCTGACACCCAGGCGTCCGCAGGACTGTCTGGGGGACCCGTCCTGACCTCCTGGGGCTCCAGGCCTCCTCGGCTTGGAGCCGCGTCACTCACTCTCTGCCTGTCAACACATGGCCTCCCTAGAGGGGCACTGAACTTGGGGCCCACCTGAATGCAGTGTGACATCTCAACAACCTATATCTGCACAGGCCCCACTTCCAAATAGGCTGCATTCCGAAGGTCTGGGCAGACAGGGATTTCGGGAAGACACCGTTCAACGCAGCGTGAGCAGCGGCTGGAAGAAAGACACGCTTGCGTCGCCCGCAGCCCTGTCTCGCCAGCCCCGCAGCGAAGATGCCAGAGCTCACAGGATAAATCACAGGCTTTGATCCAGGCCGAGGATCCCAGAGACTCAGCTGGCGCGCCTCCTCCAAAGGCGGGCAGGTCTCACCCGTTCATGGGAAAACGCCCCGAAGTTGCCCCCGGAGTGAGGTGCAGGTGCAGGAGCAGGAGGCAGAGCCAGCAGGCCAGAGATGTGGCATCCAGGGGGCTGGGCAGGGGAAACCCAGAAAGCTCTCTGATCCCCAAGTCTGGAGGAGGGAGGCCACCTCTTCCCTCCCAACCCCGTGGGGCCTTCGAGCTCCTGGAAGGCTCCCACCCACCCCAGCCCCCAGAGTTCAGCCCTCTCGTCTTCTCACCCACAGAGCAGGCCCTGCAGACACTCGCTCACTCGGGCCATTCAGCAGCACCCCCACTTCCGGGCTCTGTTCAACTTCTCCCAGCCAGTGCTGCTGGCCGGGGGCCTCTTCTCCCAGGAGCTCTGGGACAGCCTGAGCCAGCGCAGAGCCCCCTACGGCTGGCAGGGGCTCCCCCGCCAAGGTAACCCTCAGCCCTCTGGCCCCAGCTGGTTGGTCGCTTCCTCAGGCTGTTGGCCCCGATGCCCAGACCTTCCTGCCCTCACAGCATTGGGACGTGGGACCCCCGCCCGTGTCCCTTTCCTCCCAGGAGGGCCTGAGCTCGACCCCCAAGCTATGCAACTCCTGCTTACTTTCCTGCCCCCACAAGCACCAGGGGCTCAGCAAGAGGGGCTTGGCTCCCCGCCCACCACCAGGACTCTCACCATCCGGGGCCTCCCTGGCATAAAGTTGGCCGAGACAGGGCATGGTGCCCCAAGCAGCCTTCCGACTGTGCTGCTGTCAGACCCTCCCCGTTAGCTCCACCCCCACCCCCATGCCCAGGTTATTCCTTCTGGAATACGGTCTCCAGAGGCACTGTGGGCACAGCCACACCTGTCCCCCACCAGCCCCTTTTCCCTTCTCAGGCCCCACTGACATTTCACCCCTCCCACCCTATGTGCCTCCTGGGGGGGGCTGTTGTCCCGATGCCAGCCTCTGCATGAGGTCCCCCTCCCGACCCACAGACATCGCCTCCACCCTGAGCCTTCTGAACAGCTCCGAGAGCGCCCAGCTGTTAGGCTCCAGGGAGCCGCGCGGGGACTGCATCCGGTGCGCTGTGGTGGGTAATGGGGGCATCCTGAACGGCTCCCGCCAGGGTCTCAACATCGATGCCCACGACTACGTGTTCAGGTATGCAGGGCAGGGAGGAGGGGAGAGGGGCAGGGAGGAGGGGAGAGGAGCTGTCCCTCAAGGGAGCATCCTCCACGGTGTGGGCCAAGCAGCAGCCCCAGGCGGCTCTGCAGTTGTTACAGGCCGACAGGCATGGACACAGGCATGTGCAGACAGACATGCCACGGCACCTGAGGGGAAGGAACCGCCAGGACAGATGTGCACACTGCACAGGGCGTCCCTTGAAGTCTGGAGGAGTGGGGAGTGGTCCGTGAGGCTGGGGACGGGTGTGGCGGAGCCTGGGAGTCACACACAGGGTGGGGTGACCGCCAGGTAAATGGGCTCTGTTTGGACCAGACTCAATGGTGCTGTGATCAAAGGCTTCGAGAAGGATGTGGGCACCAAGACCTCCTTCTACGGTTTCACTGTGAACACGATGAAGAACTCGCTCATCGCCTACAGCACCGCGGGCTTCACCTCCGTGCCACGAGGACAGGTGAGGCCTGAGGGGCGCCACGGTTCCCGGAGCCCCCTCCACAGGGAAGCCCAGGGTTCCTGAGCCCCGGCTACTGGCTGCGCAGCTATGCCAGGACCTTGGGCGCGGGGATGGAGCTACTGAGGAGGGGGGACTGGGCAGGGATGCCCCACTGCTTCAGGTGGCACTGCACCACTTCCGGCTGGTGTGAATGGCTGGCATTTAGCGAGAGCTGAGGGGGTGTTAAGCACCCTCCACATGCCCGCAGCCCCACTGCCTGGTGAGGAGGCTAAGGCTCAGAGCCCAGCGACGCACTGGGGTCCAAACCCAGCTCCCCTCCAGGGCGCCTCACGGGAAGGGCATTGACTGGTGCCACCTGGCCATCAGAGCAGCCCACCTCCAGCTGCAGCGGTGCAGGGCCCCTCTGGCGCAGACCTGGGGTTCCCAGTCTCCCATGCTGCCCCCAGAATAGCGGGTGTGCCTTCTGAATTCCCACAGCGGCCCGTGCAGGGAGCCGAGGTTCAACGAGACTGAGGAACGTGCCCAGAGTCATGGCTGGGGGGAGCATCTGCTACCTCCAGCCTCCTTCAACCACACCCAGTTTCTAGAACAACACACTTCCCCTCCAGGAGATCTGGGTGCCCCGTGTAGGTTGGGGAGATCCCAGGATAAGGGGTCCCGTCATGCTCTATAGAGCTGGGTTGGGTTTCCAGAAGCTTCCTCCTCTGAGAAGGAAATGAATGAGTGTCCTAGCCACAGTGTCTCTGCCCCCAAGCCTCTCAGTAGAACTTCTCTAGGCTCGTGACAGAACCAAGGGGGCAGCTGCATTTCTGAAGTGGCCACAGTGCCTGTATGAGTTACCCACTGCTGCACTAACAAGATACCCCCCCACTTGGTAGCTTGATTTACTTATTTTTTAATATGTCCTTATTGATTTCAGAGAGGGAGGGAGAGAAACATCCATGATGAGAGAGAAGCACTGATCCGCTGTCTCCTGCACCCCCCCCCCCCCCCCACGCTGGGGATGGAGCCCACAACCTGGGCCTGTGCCCTGACCGGGAATCGAACCGTGACCTCCTGGTTCATAGGCCCACGCTCAACCCCTGAGCCACAGCAGCCGGGTATTATTAGCTTTAAACAACACACATTTATAATCTGACAATTTCACTGCGTCAGGAATTTGGAAGCTGCTTAGCTAAGTGTTTGGGCTCAGGGCCTCTCAGGCGGCTGCAGTCATCGGAAGGAAGGAAGGCCCTTGTCGCATGGGCCCCGCTATGGCTGCTGGCGTCCTCATGACGGCAGCTAACGTCACCGAGGGGGCGACCCCAGAGGAGGGGGCAGGGCCTTCCACGGCCCGGTCCCAGTCGCACACCGCCACGCGTGGTTTTCCTCATTAGAAACACGGGGCTCCTCGCCACTGAGCCGGGCCCGTCCTCGGATGGCGAGTGAGCTTCGCCTCTGGAGGGCAGGGCACCCCAGGATTCGTGAGCGGGTGCTGCACCACCAGTTCCTGAGGTGGCACTGCGGGCGCATGAGAGAACGCCGCCTGTCGGGGCAGGGCTGGGTGGAGGGCCGTCCCTGAGGAGCAGGACCAGCCGTGGCCTTGTTCCCACCCGGGCTCGGGGTCCCTGCTGTCCCGACAGGACCTGCGCTACATCTTCATCCCCTCAGACCTCCGTGACTATGTGATGCTGCGATCGGCCATTCTGGGTGTGCCTGTCCCCAGTGGCACTGATAAAGGTGACAGGTGAGCAGCCACGCAGGGCAGGGCGTGGTGAGGCCGTGGCCATCGCTGCCCCGGAGACCCCGTCAGGAGGGAAGGTGGGCGAGGGCAGGAGCAGCTCCCGGAGCTGGGGTGCTGTTCCTTCCCCCAGGAGAGCCCAGGTAAGCCTCACGTCCCGGCCCCTCCTGGTCCGCTGGCTGCAGGCTCGAGGGGCCGCTTTTCTGAAGGAAGCAGGCAGACCTGCCTTCTGAGCTCCAGGCTGCTGTCCCCAAACCAGCCTGCCACCAGCCGGCAGCTGTGTGTGCGCCCGCCCGGAGAGGAGGCGGAGGGCCGGTCTCCACGCCACTCCTCCTGGCGGGCACCCTCCCAAGACTGGCGATGTGGCCGGCGTCCTGGGAGCGGGAACAAAGGGCACTCTGTCCGGTCTCCCGCTTCCTGGGCAGAGGCCTGTGTCCAGCTCTTGAGCCACGTCCTGGCCCTCAGCCCGGCCCTCCCCTGGCCACACAATGTCCCCGCCTATCTCCGAGCTCCCCAGCCCCGGAAGGGCGCTTCTAAGGGGCTCCCTAAAGGTTAACCCCTCCAAGGCCAGGGCAGCACCCCCAGGCTGGCCCTGCCCCCGCCCCGCCCCGCCCGCCCTGTGATTACCCAACAATCCTCACAATGCCGCCGGGCTCATGAGGGTGGGCTTTGTGACGCGGGCGGGGACCAGGCTCTTGGGGTGCTGGCTCAGAGAGCCTGGGTGCTCACAGCCTTCCCAGCACCAATGAGCTCCCCCTCCCAAACCCCTAACCCGTCCCCTACCCAGTCCCCCTCCCAGTCCCGAACCAACCACAACGGCAGCCCTGCCAACCAGCAGCCCTACTCCAGCTCGGGTGGCTCAGCCCCTTCCCCATCCCCCACCCGGTCCTCCTCCCGCGCCCCCTCTCACCCTCCCACCCCCACTGTCTCGCAGCCCCCCTCCCGGGCTCCCTCCCTGAACCCCAGCCCTCATTCCCAACACGTGTCTCGAGCATCTCCCCAAAACGCCACTCCACCCCCCTCCAAGTCTCCCTCCCAATCTGGCCTGAAACCTTCCTCCCGAAACTCCTCCCAGACTCCCCCTGGGCACTCCTCCAGGTCCCCCTCCTTCAGCCCCGTCGGCTCAGGCTCCTACATCGGGTCCACTTCGGGTATCCCGACCCAAATCACCCCCTATGTGCCCCGCTTCCTGAGGGAGCCCCCCTTCTTCCAGCCCCCCACATCTCCACTGCCCCTGTGCCCGACCCCCCAGTACGAGCCGCCCCCATCCCCCCAGCGCCCCCCGCCCCCAGAGTCCCTCTACTTCCCCCTCCTCCCGCCCCCGCCCCACTACCCCAACGCCACCTGCAACTTCCGGACGCCTCCCAACCTGTTCACGCCCCCGTGCTCGCTCACCTACAAGCTGCCCACCGAGGTGCTAGTGGGTGCGAGGCCGCCGGTGGTGCCCTCGGTGCTGCCCGCCACCTTCTACACGCCCTTCTCCCGCTACTACTCGCAGCCGCGCTTCTACTACCGCTCCCTGCCCCGCCGCCGCTCGGGCGGCTACCCCGCCATGCAGTATGAGAGCCTGAACCGCTCCGTCCGCTTCCTCTCCAAATAGGCCACAGACCTATTTCGGACCAGAAGCCCCTGCCAGCAAATTCAAGCTGCTCCATCCAGCCTTCATCAGCTACCTGACAGAGAGGTAGGTGGGCGGGTGGCAGCCCCCCCCCCCCGCCGCACTGCAGGCCTGCCCTCAGGCCCACCTGCTGTAACCCAGCCAGAGCCAAGTGCCAAGCAGGTGCCAAGGCCTTGATATTGGTCTAGTCACTACTTCAGTGCCTTGATGGAGGCGGTGGGTGTCAATCAGGGGAACAGGAAACCCGGGAGGCCTATTTGCCAGGGCTGTTTATTTTTTTAAAATAGTTATTGATTTCAGAGAGAGAGGGAGAGGTATAGAAACATTAGTGATGAGAATCATTGATTGGCTGCCTCCCGCATGCCCCCCACTGGGGATCAAGCCTGCAACCTGGGCATGTGCCCTGACCGGGAATCAAACGGTGGCCTCCTGGTTCATAGGTCGATGCTCAACCACTGGCCCTTTAAAGTGTCACTAGTGCAGCAGCTCGGTGAGAAACCTGCTGCGGCCCAGGGAGCACCCCGGGAGCAGGTGAGGGGACAGGTGAGCCTGGGCAGGCGGGAGCCCAGCAGTCACAGCCGCGTGCAGAGGAAAACACTGCCGAGGCCAGGTCTGCTGGAGGAGCGCGGACGGGAATCCAGGGCCGAGGGCAGCACCCGTGGTCACCAATGTGTGTGTGTGTGTGTGTGTGTCACTTCTTGTGCTACCTCACCAGTGACTCCAGTGGTTCCTGTCTGGCCAAGAGTGTGGGACAGGGAAACTCGGGTCTCAGACTAAATGCAGGCCGCCTGTGCTCTCGCGCTGTGCTTCCTCACCAGCCTGGGGGTGAGGGCAGGAGGTGGCACAGGCTGGATTCAGCTTGTCAGAGAAAGCAGGCTCCTGCTGTGGCTCTGATGGGCCCCCTCCTCCCCACCCTGTCACCTAGGAGGTGGCTCAAAGGAGACAGGTCTTTAGCTCGCCCAGCTCTCCCCAGTAGAGACTTGATGGGAGTGGCCTTTGTGAGTTGGTCTATCAAGCTGGTGTGTAAGACCTAAATGTTGAGTTTCAATGCCGTTTTGCTTCCAGGTTTTTGAAATCAAAGCGGATTATCTCAAAATTTAAAGACTTATATATGCCTAGTACCGGGGCCCTCATGCTGCTGACAGCGTTACACACCTGTGATCAGGTAAGAGGCCTTCTCTCAGGAACCCACAGCAGCAGAGTGCAGGTGTGAATGGAACTGGATTTATCCGAGCCCTACACCTCAGACCTGCTGGGCCTGTCCCCGGGGGGGAAATCGCACCCAATACCCAGGGTCCTTTATATGCCAGCCCCCTGCCCAACACTTCCTTCTTTCACGCCCTCGTCCCAGGGCAGCCACTCTACGTGGTGTCCAAGGCCCATGACCAAACTGCTCTCCTGAAAGCAGTCTTCTCAACAGAACTGGCTGGGACAGCAGGGTTAGGCCCCCGCCCCCCCATACACACACACACAATCGCTGGTCACTAAGGGACGTTCCACAGGAGCCACAGGGAAGACTCGGCAGTTTTCACAGGCAGGCAGTGACCCACACTGAGGCCACACGACTCTGGGCCTACCCCTTGTCCCTGTCGTAAAGCGGGAGTCTCATTTGTGAGCTGCAACCGTTGTTCACCAGCATCTTCACACAGGCATACGGTGGAGGGTGGGGGCGGGACCGGGACCGGGCTTTCCTGAATTCATGTCACTTGACATGAGTGTGCACACAGCAGCTCAATGCCATCTTTGTCCAGGTTAGTGCCTATGGATTCATCACAAGTAACTACTGGAAATTTTCTGACCACTACTTCGACCGAGTTAAGCGGCCACTGATATTCTATGCAAACCACGATCTGTCCCTGGAGGCAGCGCTGTGGTGGGACCTGCACAAGGCCGGTGTCCTGCAGCTGTACCAACACCGAGCTTGATCCTTGCTGAGCTGGGGGCCAGGTCCCCTTCAAAGGGGCCGAAGCCAACTCCCCGAGACTCACTCCTTCCCTCAGGTGACACTGAGGTGGATCTGTGAGGATCACTGAAGCCTCTTCATTGTGAAACACCCCATCTTGCCCTTGGCTCATCCAAGAAAACCCCGGAGTCTGAGACAGACAGCCCCTGGGTCAAGGGAGAATGGACTGCTCCCCTGGATTTGTTTAAAACTGAAGAGAACACTCCCAAGTTGTGACTGTCACCCTCACCAAGGGGCAGGCATACCGCAAGGCCAACAGGTGCTGAGCAGCACTGGGAAGTCAGTGGAGGACTCAGCCACACTCCATCACAGGCGCCTGCACACTCCCAGCCAGTCCTCCACAAACATGCAACCTCCAAGGCAATTCAACTCAAGGACACGCCTTCACCTTTCTGAGACCATGACCGACATACATGAGTGCCATGAGAAAGAGGGAGCGCAGAGGGCAGAATGTAACCTGAAACCAGATCATTGCATAAACGATGGATGGCCATCTCTGCTGTGTGTGTTGAGGGAAGTAGCATGCCATACCATGCAGGGGTGTAGCGTGGAGATCAGAGAACAAGAACCATGGAAGGTTCTGGTATTTGATGGGGGCGCCGAGTGCACAGAAGGCTGCCTGCCTCTGAGGGGATTCCCGTTACAGACATATTGCCACCTGGTCACCAAAAGGATGGCACCCCGTAATGAACCCCCCCCCTTACTCCATATGGAACATCATGGTGCCAACAATTGGAACTTAACTGACAGGCAGTTTCACTTAGGCATTATATAGGCTCCCACTGGAAGCCTAGCTAGCACCGCCCAGCCCTTAAGCCCTGGGATCTCCCCCTTCCCCCAGCAACCAAGCAGCTCCCAGGACACCTGCACTGTGCGAGGCTGGGGGTCTCTGCACGGCTGGCTGGTAGGCAAGAGCCTTCACCAGGTGGCAAGGACCCCTTCCCCCAGGGCCCAGGACCTGGCCTCTGGCAACCCATTAAAGGGGTATAAAATCAATTTAGTGGGGAATTTACAAACACCCCAACACACCTGATTGCATCCTGTGTACAGTTAAACCCAATTATTATTCTGTGAAACTCATTTACCAAGGAATGCCGAGTCACAAAATACTGTTCTTACGTGGGTCTCAATCTGAAATCCGCAATGCTAGTACTTTGAAAATGTTTATTTGTGCTTCAAAATTTAAGCCCAAGACACACTGACTTAAGAATTCCACTTTGAGAAATATTTTTCTAGGCGGAGCATCTGCTTCCCGCAAAAGAGCACACTCAGTACACGTTAATTACCTTCATTTACCGTTGCTGCAGCCCCACCAATACACGAATAACGAAATAGATCCCCTATGCTGCGGTTTCCAAATGTTCTCAGTTATACCCCAATTTCACTAATTGCCCAAGATTTTATGGGATAAACTATTTTCTCTCAGATTATTTGGCTATTTTTGAAGATGGAGTCCACAGAGCTCTGAAATGATTCTCCTTTGGGGGGAACACTTTACAGGCATTACTATTAGCAACAGAGGCTGCGTGGATCCGGCCGGCACAACTGGGAGGTCACCTGTAAAACCAGAGAATCATTTGACACAACAGCCAACAGAGGGACTCAAACTGAGGCTAACTTTAAAGAATCAACCAGGTTAGGAAAAAGGCAACCACAGAGGCACGCATTTGAACCCAGGACGCCCGTGTGCGTGTTGAAGGCATGATGGGTACGATCAGATAGTTCCATGCGGCTGGTGAGGCCCCCAGACGACGGGCAGCTTGTTTTCAGGAGAAGGTGTGTGTGTGTGTGTTGGGGGGGTGGGGGTTTTGCAGTGTTTGGGAAGTAGCCAGTCAAGACCAGCCACGAGGCTCTGGGGACATTTGCATTCACCTGCTCCAGAACCCACTTAGTAACACGCCCTTTTAGTGGGTTGAGCTGTAAGCTGCTGGGGCCAGTTTTCAGGCTCACCAAACCTCACCCCAAATATAGCTTCCATGGTGACCAAACGAACAGGTGGCCTTGAATAGAGCCCACACACACCCCACTTTCAAGCGGTGCCCCTTCAAGCCTGGCACTAAGCCATGTCCAGAGCCAGACACCTTCTTGCCCACATGCCAGTCATGCCTTTCAGGTGCGATCTGAGCCAAACTTAGGAGACTCTGGGGTTAAGCACCCAGAAATCAAACAGCAGGGCAGGCTCGGGCGCCAAGGCGAGAGGCCAGCGGGCCCCAGAATTCCCCCTGCACAGCTGCGGACACTTGACTTCCCCGTCTGTTTCAAAAAGCACACCCGCTTTCTTGAGAGATGTGGCAAGCACTTTTTCATCCCACAGTAAGAGCCTAAGCCAAGTCCTGGCCACTGCCCAGTTCTGCCATCTCTCAAGCAGCCCGTCCCTCAGAGACATTAATCCAGGGGCCTAGAGTGTGACGGCAGCCACGCCATTGGTCTTCAAGCTGCAGAGAGCTGACGCGCTGGCCTGGGGCCGCAGGGTACCCAGTTTCCTTTGGGGTCCATTCAATGTGATCCCTTATAAAACCTGCACGTTTAAGAGCACAGGGCCAAACCACCCGCAAGCCTCAGAACAGACTGTTCTCCCTCAGTCGAGAGGTTCAGACAGGGATAACGAACCATCATAGGCTTGGGGGCTGCTTAGGGACAAAGCCAGGTAAGACGGAAACAGAAAACTTACAGCAGGGAGGAACCCTTTCACTTGCTTCGGGCAAAGCCGTTCAGTTCTGTGCCTCACACTGCAGACACCTAACAAAGAAACAAACCTGTGTTAGGCAGTCTCCCTGCCACCTAGCAGAACCCCAAGTCCCGGGCAGGGAAGCAAAACGAACCCCCCACAAGCCTGTGGGAAAGTCTTGTTTCGTTCGTGAGAAAAACCCCACTCCAGGCCCAGGCCCAGGGCCACGTGCTACTTACTGCCGCTTAGAGGCTTCTCCTGGAGGGTCCATTTCGGGTCCGAAACCAAAGCTGGACTGGCCTGGCAAGGAGAAATTGCAAAGGAAACCGGCTCAAGAACACGCAGGTATCTCTCGTCACTCACTTTCAAACCAGGCCTAAATTATCTATAAGGAACTTGGGAAACGGAGTCTCAGACATCCACATTCCACACTGAAAGGCCTTTCTTTGCCTTCAGACAGGGATAACGACATCATCATGGACTCAGCTCCCACCAACCTGCCAGCCCACAGCACAGGCAAACTAGTTTTTTCTTACCAAACTCTGCTGTACTCCCCTCGTGAGAACTCTCATTCAACCATACCTCCTGTATTAGAAGGTACTTTCCCTCAAGGGCAAAAACTGACCCTATCTAGTGCTAGATGTACTCAGTGTCCAGACCTGACACACTGACAGTTCATGCCCTTTATTTTTTGATAATCCTCCCCTGAGGACCTTCTTCCATTGATTTTTAGAGAGTGGAAGGAAGGAGGGGAGAGAGAAGCATCGATGTGAGTGACAGGTCGAGTGGTTGCCTCCTGCATGCACCCCGGGCCGGAGATTGAGCCTACAATCAAGGTACGTGCCCTTGGCCAGGAGTCGAACCCGAGACCATTTGGTCTGAGGGCCAACACTATCCAATGAGCCAGACTGGCCAGGGCAGTTCCTACCCTTTAAAAGGCAGGGTCTCCCTCAGCCCCAGGTGTCTTACAGCTGAGGGCGGAGGGGTATATAGTCTAGTCTTTCTCGTGTCAGTCAAGTGCAGATCACTCCTTTCCGCAGTACAAATGGTGCCTGAGGCCAAGAAGCAACGAAAAGCCGTTTCTCATCTCTGTGCAGAGCAGGCATGTGGCTTTGTTTTTTAAGACAGAGGATTATGGATCTGCCCTGAGAGCTGGTTAAAAATAGCCAGTCGTATAATCTTGCTGTAATAAAAATCCAAGCTAAAAGTAGATCCGATCATCTATTCCTCCGTGCCTGCTCCCACACCACCACACGTGATTTTTGGGCCCACTCATCCATGGCTGGAGGTGGGGGTCCAGGAATGTGTATATTGTAACACTTCATAAGTGGTTCTGACGTACAGACAGGTCTGAGAAGCACTTGACCCTGTTTTACAAATGAATGAATAAGGCTCTGTGTGGCTATCTGGTACCTGGCCGAGACTAAAGCTCAAATCACTCAAGTTGGTCTGATACAGGGTTACAATCTCAGCTCTACTGACATTCTGGGTGGACAGTTCTTTTGTGTGGGAGCTGTCCTGTGCTTTGTAGACCACTGAGCAGCCCCCACCAGATCCCAGCCACACCGCCTGCCCCCAGCTGAGAACCACTGGTCTAACCTAATTCTCACAACAGTTGTAACATGCTGTGTGTGAGACTGCTTGGCGAGGAGCCTAGCAAAGGGTTCCTTACTACTTACTTCCCTTAGCCGGGCAGTAACAACCCGGAAAGACCCACACATCTCCGCAATCTAGCAGACCGAAACTTCCAGAGAGACCACGACCTACACAAGTCTGTGAAAGAGCTAAAAATCTCACCATTTATAGAAATTTCCATCACGAAGATCCTTACACTCAACATCTGAAGATGATGGTTTTCACGTGACTTTTCTCACAGTCCACAGCCCACACCTTGAACCTGAAGGAGAAACGTGGGTAACATACTTCTCATCCCACTAGAAACAACGGTAAGGTGTTTGTTCTCAAGACCCGCACTTAACACAGCTGAGCCTCAGCAAGTCAGAACTCTTCACCAAGGAAGGCCATTCCGACAGGGATAACGTTAAATCATCCTCAGCTCAGGCTGTAGCCCACCCTTCTAAACGCAGCCAGCCCACTCCTATCCAAGGCTCCCTTTCACCCCCCTACGCAAGGGTTTCCACCTAAGTTTCAAACAGCGACACCTAGCGGCCCCTCCCCCCAATCACACTGGCACAGACCCCTCAGTTCCGGATTCTAGATTTATGCCAACGTTTGTTCACAGAATGGACCTTATTCTGGAGTTCACCTTCAGAATAACGTACGAGGCGGACTATTAGACCGCTGTATGTGACAGGCCTTCACACCATCTCGGCTTCCTCCCTTCTGGGACCCACCCAGATCGTGCCTGCACCCAGCCATCCTCACTCATTTCGGGGCTCCATTCATTACTTTTAAGCTTCAACCTGCAAGTCCGCTTCTGTCTCTGCAGATGCTCAAGGCAGGCCTGTGGGGAAGGGAAAAAAGTGACCGTGCAAGGTGCTTTGTAAGAATGCGGCTTTCCAAAGTCTCCAGGCCCGCTGATTACTAAATGCAGAATTCTGTAGAAACTGATGCGGGCGGTTCTCAGGGCACTCCGGGAGAAGTCAGGTGTTCAGGCGTTAACACTCGCGACGTGAATTAACGGCCACTGCCGGCCCGCCTCGGGGGGGACCCGGGACCCCTCAGGGCCGCGGGGGCTGCAAGCTCAGCCCACAGGTGGCCGCGCCGAGGCGCCCTTCCCGCCAAAGGTGGACTCGAGCTCTCTCCCTTCAACCATAAAACCGCAAGCCCCATTTGGAAAGCGTTTTCTCATCCAGTATCTTAGCTAATCCTCCCAACCACCCTGTAAGGAGGAGGGGAGGTTTGGGGTCACCATTTTTTAAAAAATTTTTTAAAAATTGATTTTAGGGAGGTAGGGAGAGGGATAGAGAAACATCAATGATGAGAATCACTGATTGGCAGCTTCCTGCACGCCCCCCACTAGCGGGGGGGGGGCCGGTTCGAGCTGTGCCCTTGGCTGGAACTGAGCCTGGGACCCTTTAGTCCGCAGGCAGACGCTCTATCCACTGAGCCAAACCAGCTAGGGCCGGCGTCACCATTTCGCCTCTGAAAAAGGGAGGCCAAGTGTGCTAGCGCCCAAAGAAGACCCCGTGTCCCCGCTTCCGCAGTCTTACCATTGCCAAAGGCCTGAGGCCCGAGGCTGCGCGCCGACCTGGGCCCGGACAGAAGCAGCCGTGACTTCCAGCCACGCGGCCGGCCACGGGGAGAGGGCGGGGCCGCGCCTGCGCGCAAGTCTTCTCGGCAGTCTCGCTGGGATTATCGCGATGTTGAGAAAGGGCTGATGGGAAACGTAGTCTAGAACAACAGCCGCTGCGGGTGGCCGCATTTTCGGCGCGACCCTGGAGCCAGGGGTAAGATGGTGGCCACCACCAGAGGCAGTAGAGGGCCCGGGGTGATCTATGAAGTTACCGCCGGGTGAAAAGGAAGATGGACGGTCGCTCTGGCTACCGAGGCTGGGAGAGCTGGGGGTGGTGGTGGACACAGAAAGTTGGAGGGGGCCTCACGAGGGGGACCCGTGAGGAAACTGAGGCACGGCTGGATCTCATCTAAATCGTCCTGTGGATTTCAGTCGGGGCGGGGAGGGGTCACCCGCGGTGGTTGGTTGCTTTAGTGAAGGGGAGGGAAGGATCCCAGAGAACTGTCCCACGCCCCGCTCAGCCGCTTTTAAAGTTGGGGCGAGCGCGGTGAGGCCCGGGCGGCAGGGGGCGCCCGAGAGCCAGGGGCCGGGCTGCTCGGAATTGCCCTGAAGCCGGGTGCCATGGGCCCCGCTGCCAATATCGAGAAGGAAAAATAATTACATTTTGAAAAAGAACAGAGAATAATGTAACACCCACTGGTACTTCTGAATGTTATTTTCCAGGCAACTACCCTGGCCTCATTTTTGAAGCAAACAATAGGGCAAAACAACAACTAGAGCCAGGGCCAGAATCCACACGGATCTGGAAATCGGGTTAAATGTGCAAGACCAGGGAGCCCTTTCTGCATTGCTCTCTCCCCATCCTCCGCAGCTCTTCAGCTCTGCCCCCGGGGGTATTTCGTCTGGGTTATTCTGTGTACCGTAATGCATGCTAATGCGTCGGTGCCGGAATACGTCCCAGGGGCTTGTTTTCAAGTTTTCGCATCTGTGTACGTTTGACTCCCTTAATCTGATTATGAGGCCTTTGAGGCAGGAGAAGTCTTTTTTAATTACCATTTTTTTCTTTTTTAATTTCCTCCCAGTGCCTACTTGATATTCCGCTGCCTTTGCTCCCAGTAAGTACTGAACAAATAATCATTAACTCAGCAATAACTTCTATCTTGTGAAATTGGTTGTTAACGTTTCTCTGTCTTACCCTTGAAGACATTATTTTGTATCATACTGGGAGGAAGAATGGGTTCTCTCTCCCTGCAAACTAAGCCCCTTTCATTTCAGACTTAAAGAGGAAACTAGGCCCGGCCTGTGTGGCTCAGTGGTTGAGCCTCAGGATAAACCAAGAGATCACAGTTCCATTCCCGGTCAAGGGCACATGCCTGGGTTGCAGGGTCAGTCCCCAGTAGGGGGCAGCCGATCAATGATTCTCATCACTGATGTTTCTACCTCCCTCTTCCTTCCTCTCTGAAATCAATAAAAATATATTTTTTTTAAAAAAAAGAATGCATCCGAATGTAAGCAAGGACTCAGAGCTACTGAGACCAAGTGTTCATGCTGCTGAGATTTCATGGCACCCGGTTGCTGGTGAGGTCTGGACGTGGGAGTTTTACGTCTGGTGGAATTATCACCCAGCTATTACTCTCCTTAGTAAAGGTCTCTGTTTATTGACATGGAAAGAGCCGCACAGCTTAGTGACAAGTAGATCACAGGGCAGGAGTCCTCTCTGAGTGCAGAGGAGAAACCTCGTCAGGTGGCCCGCTGTGGTCATGTGGGCAGCTCACTGAGTTCCCTTCACTGGCAGGGTTTAAGACATGGTATCCTGCCCTAACCGGTTTGGCTCAGTGGATAGAGCATCGGCCTGCGGACTGAAGGGTCCCAGGTTCGATTCCGGTCAAGGGCATGTACCTTGGTTGCGGGCACATCCCCAGTAGGGGGCGTGCAGGAGGCAGCTGATTGATGTTTCTCTCTCATCGATGTTTCTCACTCTCTATTCCTCTCCCTTCCTCTCTGTAAAAAAGCAATAAAATATATTAAAAAAAAAAAAGACATGGTATCAGAAACCCCCACAGGAATAGAAAGCAGAGTCTTGGGTATACATTCATTTCTTAACCTGGAGAGGGGTCTTTCATTTTATTAGTAAGAACATGAAGGAGGGTAGGCACATCCCGAGCAGCTGGCTGCTTACATCGGGGACGGTGGCATGGCAGGCACTGCTAGTTGGCATCCAGCAGCTGTTCTTCCTCCATTTCACACACGGAGAAGATGCTTTTAGGGTTGTGCTTGGGAAGCACCTAGCACAGGCCTGGCACATGGGACTCGGGCAAGCAACAGAACTCTTGTGATTTGAACATACTTCTTTTTTTTTTTTTTAATATATTTTATTGATTTTTTTTACAGAGAGGAAGGGAGAGGGATAGAGAGTTAGAAACATTGATGAGAGGGAAACATCAACCAGCTGCCTCCTGCAACACCCTCTACTGGGGATGTGCACGCAACCAAGGTACATGCCCTTGACCAGAATCGAACCTGGGACCCTTCAGTCCGCAGGCCGACCCTCTATCCACTGAGCCAAACCGGACAGGGTGGACATACTTCTTTTTTAATATAGTTTTATTGATTTCAGAGAGGAAAGGAGAGGGAGAGAAAGATAAAAACATCAATGATGAGAGAGAATCATCGATCGGCTGCCTCCTGCAGGCTCCCTACTGGGGATTGAGCCCACAATCCGGGCATTTGCCCTTGACCGGAATCGAACCCGGGACCCTTCAGTCTACAGGCCAACGCTCTATCCACGGAGCCAAACCAGCTAGGGCTGAACATACTTCTTTAAATATTCACTCTTTTATGATTATTTGTTTCCAAGTCTGACTTTTCCACTAGACCGTGAGCAAGACAAGGACCAGGTCTTCATTCTTGTGTTGCTTCTTTTTAACTCTTTAAGTCATCTTTATTACATACCATTGCATCCGTTTACAATGTACAGTTCAATAATCCAATAAACGTATACTCCCACGTAACCACAACCCCAGTCACCATTTAGGACATGTCGTCACTCCAAAGAGCACCTTCATACCATTTTTGCAGCCAGTCTCCGTATCCAAGCAACCACTGGTCTGCTTTCTGTCACTATGGATTAGTTTGGCCTGTTCTAGAATTTCATACAAATGGATTCGTACAGTGTGTATTCTTTTATGTCTGGCTTCCCTCAATTATCCACATTGTGGCTTGCATCAGTAGTTCATTTCCTTTCTATTGCTGACTGTTATCCCATTATATGAACATACCACAGTTCTTATCTACACACTTGATGCGTCTCTGGGTGGCTTCCCGCTTGCAGCTGTTATTAAGAAAGCTGCTGTGAACGTTTTTGCATAAACCCTTCTGTGAACATGAGTCTTCATTCCTTATGGATAACTTCACAGGAAACTGCTAAGCGGGTTTGTTTCCCAAGCAGATGTAACAGTTGTCCCACACCCTCGCCAACACCTATTATGGCCACTTTGGTGGTTAAAATTAGTAGTACTTCAAGATTTTGATTTGCATTTCTCTGATGACTTATCATGTCAAACATCTTTCTGTGTTGATTGGCCATTTGTATACTTTTTATGTGACGTGTCTATTAAAACCCTCCCCCTTTTGATGGGCTGTCTTACTCATGTTAAATTGTAACATTTCTCTCCATATTTTGGATACAGGTCCTTCCTCAGCTATTTGCTTGGCAGGTATTTTCTCGAAGTCTTTCCGAGAATGTTGACCGAATCCAGTGAATCCATTTTTCCTCTATGGTCGGTGCTGCCTGTGGTCGCGGAGGGGACTTCCCTTTCTCCGTTGAATCGCCTTCGTGGCATCTGTGTGCACGTCCTTGGGAACGCCATGCTGTCCGAGCGCGGAGCTTGTCTCCTCACCTTGGCGAGGCTGTGGCGGCCTGGCTTCCCTCCCCGAGCCACGGGCCGCGCTGTCGGAGGCAGGCGCTGAGGGTCCTGGGGCCACCTTCCTGGCTGCTGCCTGTGGGCGACGGTGTTGCTGACCTTGTGCCCAGTGTTCTGCTTGTCTGTGGAAGGAGCCGGGATTCATCTTGTACCCACAGTACTGGCACACAGGCGCTCCGAAATGCTCCTTGAGTAGGCGAGTCTTTGTTAGCGCCTCCGGGTGCGACCCGCTGTCGTCTCTGTGGATTGGGAGACTCTATGGGGCCCCAGAGGCCCACCCTTCCCTCCATTTTACTGACAGGTGTATCCCCGAGGACGGTCATTAGTCCTGACGTCCTCGGCACAGCCCACCTGGGCTCAGCACATGCTTATCAGATGGGACACTGAGGGCCAGAGAAGGCAGGGTCCCATGACCAGCGAGCTGCGGAGCGGGCAGAATTGGGCTTCCTATGTGGGGATCTTGCTGCTGTACTAACTGGAGGGTAAGCACTGCCTCTTCAGCACTGGGTCACCCCCAGCACCCCGACACACTCCCACAATGTGCACTGTAGGCTCCTGATACGCTTGTTAAATAAGTGCCCAGTGGAATAAATGAAATGTATATTTTTTTAATGCTTAGGTCAGCTGGCTCCTGCCTGTGGTATTAAGTGTGTGTGTGTGTGTGTGTGTGTGTGTGTGTTCACATAGAGACGGGACTACCCAGGCTCAAGGGTCCTAGCCCCTCAGCAGATCTTCTTAAATGCTCTCAGCTGCCCTCTAGTAGAACCCCCACCAGGGGGCATGCGTGTCCCACAGAGAGGGTCTGCGGTCACTGGGCACAGGGACTCGTCTCCAGCTCACGTCCGCGGGTCCCTCTTGACGCTGCCTCCTTGGTCACCACGCTCTGCGCCCTCCCCCTGCAGAACCCAAAACAAACCCTTTCTCCTCCAGCTCCCTCTCCCACTCCTGAGGGAGCAGCAGGCGGCAGTGGCTGAGTGTCCGTCTTTCCTCCCCCGGCCGCCGCTTCCTCCCTGAGGACAGAGCCTGGAGCGGCAGCTCCCTCGCCCCCTCCCTGGCAGATGAGGACCAGTCCCTCATGGCCGAGTCTGGTCTGCCCTTGAGTGATAGGTTCCCACCTGCAAAGGCGTCACCGGGGCGGGGCCACCGCTCATCCCCGTGCCCGGTAGACAGGTCACACCCGGCTCTGGACTCAGGTCCTGTGTCCCCACAGCTGCACAAGCTTCAGCATCAGGATGCCCGGTGCAGGTCCTGGCTTCCCCCTGGCCGGGCGTGACCTGGAGCAGACTCTGTGCCCCTCCCTGTCCTTACTGGGTGGGTGAGGAGACAGCGGTTCCTGCCTCATAAACAAGACGAGGCTCCGATAAAGCCCTCAGCACCGAGCCCAGCTCATCAGTGTTTGAGACACGTTAGCCATTATTAATCATACCAGTGGCATCATTATCGTTACATTAATGTGAACCACAGTGTAAGCCGCCCGGCCATTCTCCTTTCGAGGCTCCCAAAGCAGCATGACTTTCCTCCAGCGGAGGGGCCCTGGGAGCAGGCAGGCCAGCGGGTACCCTGCTCTCACGCCATCAAGCGGCCGCAGGTAGGCCGTGCCCACCTCATCGTGGGCCAGCGCCTCTGCTACATCCCTTCCTCCAGGACCATCCTGCCCACTTCCACACAAGCACACGTTTGGGAGGGGCAGGTACTCCCCGAGGTGGCATCTGCACCCTGGGGTGACAGGACAGCAGCGCTGCACCCGCCCGCCACCTCCTTAGCGCCCCGGTTGCAGCCGCCCTGAGTCCCAGCCACAGAAGCACCGGCAACAGCGCCGCCCCCGGGGCCGTGGCCCGGACGCCTCCCGGCAACTGGCTCTGCTTCTCGAATGCATTTCGGGGCAGCCAGGAGCAGCCTTCCCCGCCCCTGGGCCCCGGCCAGCAGGGATGAGCATCAGGTGCGCGTGCAGATGGAGGACGGAAAGCGGCAGGACAGCCCCTCCTGTCTTCCCCGAGACTGAGACTCACTGGTGGAAGCAGAGCCAGCTGCGGGAGGTGTCCAGGCCACGACCCCACGGGAGGTGGGACAGGGGCTCCAGAGGCTCCTGGTGCTCTCGCATCGGCCTTCCGGGCTGCGGGCTTCCTAGGCCCCCACCCAGCACTTGCTCCCTCTGCTGTCCTCTCATTTGTGTCAGATCCCCCCGGACCCCCCCCACACCGCCCAGCTATTGTGTGCGTGGAAAGACGGGCAGGAGGGGGGGCAGGGGGCGCGGGGCTGGCTGTTGGGAGCCTAGGATTGCACTGAAGTGACGAGTTGCTCAGTAGCTGACAGCGCACAAACACCCCAGCTCACGCGTGGAACACAGCGTGCCGGGCGCTTCACTCCTCTTGAACCCGCACAACCGCTCTTCGAGCCGGACCAGGAGTGACCCGCCCGCGCCTCAGCCGGCTCCCACTGCCCGCGATCCCTCCCTCCGGTGACGGTGTCTCCCAAGCCCTGGGCTTTCCTGCCCCCGTTTCCAAGCAGTGGCTCTTCCAGGAAGTGGGAGGGGAGGAGCACTCCGGCTGGGGGACATGGTGTCCGGCGGGGCCGTGGGCTTCACACCAACCCCTGGGACGGGAGACAGCGGGCCAAGAAAGGGGCGTTCGGGGCCGGCACCTTGTGCAGAGGAGCCCGAGGCCCAGGGCAGCCGCTTTCTGGGCAGATTGTGCCGACAGCCCGGGCTGGGGGGGCCCAGGAATCAGAGGGAGCGTGGGCTGGGTGTGGGGGAAAGGCGTAAACAACCTGCTCCCACCACAGCAGCCTGCGCTTCCCCCCGGGGGACAGCCCTCCCTCCCGGCCCACGTGGCCTGCCCCCCGCCCCTGCTCCGCGGCCAGGGCCCCCACCGCCCCCAGCCCCTTCCTCTCTGTCCCTCCCTCCATCCGGAGTGGGTCCCTGGAGGAGCCACCATCTCCTGAGCCGCTCTGAGTGCTGCGAAGGGGTGTCCCTGGCTGTGTGTCTGGGCTGGGAGCCAGCCCGGCACAGCTCGCTGACCTTGGCCTGCCAATTCCTCAGACCAGTGGAAGGAGACAGGCGACTCGGAAATGGCAGAGAGCAAGGCGAGGATGGAGTGACAGGGACATGCACGTGGATTAGAGAGAGGATGTGAAGACGGCCAGGGAGCACAGACAGTCTGGGAACAGTGCCCTCTGGCCCTCAGCCTGACAGCCCTGTCACCAGGAGGGCCCTGCCTCCGGGAGGAAGACAGGCTGACAGGCGCCCACACAGGTGGCTCGAACCCGAGGCCCCTGTCAAGTGGGCAGCGGGCCCCTGACGTGGTCCCAGCACAGAGCGCCTGCCCTGGGGTCACTCCTCCCCAGCCTCCACCTGCCCTACTTTGGAGGCTCCAACAGAAGCGCCAGGCTCCCTGCAGGCCCAGCAGCCCCTCCCCCAGGGCTTCAGCGTGGTCCCCTCGGGCTCCCCCTTCCCTTCCTCCCCTTCAGATGCGAGGTGCTGCTGTCCAGAGAACCCCTCCATCTCCCGCTTCCTGACTGGCAGGGGCAGGGCCGGCGGGGCACCGCGCTGGGTGGGCCCAGCAGCTGGATGGGGAGAGAGGCATGCAGGGGGGCGGGGGCTGTGGAAGATGAACGGCTCTCGCAGTCGGTGGGGAGCAGCTGCCTGCAGGGTCTGCGCCTGGATCCCAGGGAGCAGGAGCGGAAATCTGCTTTTATCTCTGCTCGGGATCAGGCAGGACTGTGAGGAGAGAAATGGCAGAGCAGCGGGGGGCCAAGGCGGCTCCAGTCCCTGAGCAGTCAGCCGGCTGACAAAAACAAGTGTCATGCTTTCCCCTCCCCACACGCTACTGCCCATTTGGAACACACGCACGCATGTACACACTTTCAGAAAACACAGGCCAGGCTGGGGCTGCTTCTGGCTAGCTGCAGGCACGCATGTCACGAAGCCAACTGGCTGTCTTATTGATCATTTCAGCAGCGCAGCCAGGGGCAGGGTGAGCTCTGGGGACCAGGAGAGGCAAATGCCACAGGGAGTGAGAGCCACCGCACAGCCCTGGACCACGGCTGAGGGTTACCATGGAGCTCCTGAGCCAGAGAGACCCGCGCAGCCTCCGTGGGAGCCCAGGGTCCCCCACTTACCATCGAGGTGATGTCGGCAAATCAGCCTCTCTGTGTTCTCATTTCTCAGATGCGGGTGATACGGGACCAGTCTCCGGGTTCTTGCAAGGAGTAGAGTAGAGAATGAATGGGAAGCCCTTGCTTGGTAAAGAGTCTCCCACTCCCCACTGTTCCTGCCCCTCGCCGGGCTGCAGGGTTAACCCCGTGGGCCCACTGAGTCCCTCCCTCTGGGCCTGCCTCCGAGGTGAGGTGCCCAGAAGCTCAGAGGGAGTCCGTCCTACAGCAATGAGCATCTGCCCCTCCCGCCTGCCCCAGCCAGGCCCGGCCTCTGGACCTGCACAGCCAGGGCCTGGGGAGCAGTGAGGATGGGGGTCCAGGGCTGAGAGGGAGGGGTCTACCTTCTCAGTTGCTGCCTTTTCTCATTCTCCCCCTCCCCACCTGCGGCTGCTTCCCCCACAGCATCCTCCTGGGGGAGGGGCACACCAGGACAGCTGCAGACACCCAACCAGATCGCCCTTCCTCCCATGCCAAGGTGGAGCAGCCCTCTCCCCGAGAGGCCCGCAACACGGCCACTGCTCCTCCCCAATCCTGGAAAACGCTGCCAAGATCCACGTGATGGCCTGGCTGGCATGGCTCAGTGGTTGAGCGTCAACCTATGAGCCAGGTGGTCACGGTTCGATTCCCAGTCAGAGCACATGCCTGGGTTGCGGGCTCCATCCCCAATGGGGGGCGTGCAGGAGACCCCTGATCCGTGACTCTCTCTCATCATTGATGTTTCTATCACTCTCCCTTACTCTCTGAGATCGATAAAAAATAAAAAAATTTTAAAAAATACATACAGATTCATGGTAGAAGCTGAAGGAAGGAGTGCACCTGCCTACTCTCAGCCCCTGTCCATGACCCACGGTCCCACAAGGCCAGGCCCTGCACATCCTTCCTTCCTTGTCCCCAGCCCCGCCCTCTGCCCTCTGCCCTCTGCCCTCTGCCCTCTGCCCTCTGCCCTCCCGGGCTCGTGGCCCCGCCTACCTGCTGGGCCAGCTGATCCCACTTGCTGGGGCTGAGCTGCACCTGAGGAGGTGAGGGCTTACTCCACAGGCTTCTCCCTAAACAGAACAGCATGGGAGTCGGGGTGCAGGGGTGACCTTCCCACGTTTCCGGCCTTCCTCTTCCTCACACCCCAGGCCTAGTGGTTCACCCCACCATCTTTTTGACGCTCTTTGATTGGTGTTGGGAAGAGAATACAGTCGATGCCACGGGACAAGAGCTGCAGTGGTACCAGCCCACACTCCGATCAGACCACAGGCCGCCGCTGCTGCCGTCCAGCCCTTCCCAGGCCCGGGCTCCAGAGCTCCTGCTCGTGCGGGCGCGGGGAGCCGTGAGCCTGTCCTCGCCCGGGGGCGGCTGAGCAGGGCCTTCTCGGCCGGGCAGCAGGGCCACGGGGCTGAACGTTAATTTCTGTAGCAGTTTCCGCAGGGCAGTCTGCTCTGTCCTGGCGAGGAAGCCTGTCCACCTGGAGAAGGCCTTTCCCACAGCGTTGCCTTTGGAGACTCAGTGGGCTGTGAGGGAAAGACCACTCCGCCACGGGAGGACAGAGCTGCCTGAACAGTGCCCGGGCCCCCCGGCGGGCTGGAGGGGAGGTCCTAGGGTTTTCGGGGCAGCACAGCCGCCGTTCACCCAGCACGGACTCTGCGCCTGGCTCTGCGATGCGTATTTCACCGGAATTTCCCCTGTGAACCCCCACAGCTCTGGGCTGTGCTACACGAGGCCATGCTAACAGGAGTGCTGAGATGCCAGGAGGTCACTGGTGGGTTACAACAGGGCTGGCAGGCGAGTGGGCATCAAATCAAGACTCAGCCTCGGTCGTCTGACTCCGGTGGCCCACGGCTCATCAGGATGTTCTCCTTCCTCTCACAAACTCTGAAGTACAGGAGGCGCCCCTCACGCTGCTCACGTCATCCTGAGCAAGACCCGCCCCTGGCCCCTGAGGGACCATTCTCAGAGACAGTTCCGAGAGGAACTCGCAGCAAGGTCTGCTCTGTGCCTCTCTGCTCCTGGGGCACAGTTTTCAGATGAGATGAGTCTCCTGGCATCCGCACGCCCACCAGGATGAGCGAGCGGGGTACACCGTGGCCCTCAGCGGACTCGGAGGGGGGTGCGCATGGCCTCACCCTGGGCTCCGCGGAGGGAGTGTGGGTCGGACCAGAGTCGCTTGAGAAGAGACCGGGTTTGTCTCACCCCACGCTTGGGGGCAGCAGCACCCAGGAAGCCAGTTGGAATGAGGACTGTGGCACCGGAGGGCAGAAATCTCCCGCCTCCGCCATCCCGGGCCAGCGCTCCAGCAGCAGGAGGTGTTAAATGTTGGGCCTGTGTTTCCAGCAAACTGGGTCCCAAAGAGTTAACAGGCAGCTGCTTCCTCCTGGCGAGGCCACGAGGGCCCAGGCCTGGCCAGATGGTCCGGGCTTGGCCCTTTCTCTCCCGGCAGGAGGTCCAGGCCCGTCTCAGGGAGAGGAGACCCACTGCCCATCAGTCCCACGTCAACCACAGGTGATGGACGACCTTGGGCCCTGTCTTTCTGTGTCCCCCGCCATTCAGGAGATGGAGACACTTGTCCTGCCAGCCTCGGGCGTTACTGCCATTCCAGGTGAGTGTCCACGGAAGGCAAAGCGCCGATGGAGCGAGCCAGGAGAGAATCGCTGGCGTTGACAGCGCAGCGCCTGTGCCACGTGCTCTCCACCAGTTCCCATTCCAACCTCTCAGCCACTGTTATTAGCCCCGGTTCACGTAAAAACGAAAAGCTTACGTCATTTGCCCTGAGCCTCTCAGTCAGCGAGCGAGGAGCTAGCATTTAAACTCCGACTGCCCAACTCCAGGCCCAGCTCAGCAGCGAGCACCAGTCTGCGCATGAGGGTCCCTATGTGTGAGGCCCCGTGATGGCATGGCATGTATGGCATTGGCTGGGCAGCCCCTCGCAGTAACCAGGCCCTGCTGTGACCACCCCAGCTGGCCCGGAGGCCCAGGAGGGGGGCACACATGCCCGGGACTTGGCAGTGGACCTCCTGACTCTGGAACCTGGGGAATCGGACACGAAGACCAGGCCTCTGGGCTTGCACTACCTCTAAGGGACACTCGGCAGGCAGGTTCCTCAGCCCGAAAGGGACCTGGGACAGGCATGCTGCTGTCACAGCCACCCGAGCCCTGGGGAGTCACCTTCCAGGGGCCCTGGAGCCCGCTGGCCCCAGGCCTTCGCCCCACGAGGAGGGAGAGGAGCTGTGCCAGGGCCGGCTCCTGCTTCTGCAGGAAGAACGCGCTCTGCAGACTAGAATGTCCTTCATAAACATTTGTTGGTTTTTCCGTGTTTTGTTGGGCACAGGAGCCCCTCTCATCAAAGGACACCGGTCACCCAGGGAAGGAGAAGTCCAAAGTTCCCCAAACTTCACCCCCTGTAAAGGCCACATGACTTGTGCCTCGGGCGGAGTTCACTTTCTGGCCACCGGAGACAGCGTCCGGCGGGCGGGGCTGCCCAGCCAATGGCACGCAGAGCTGGTGATGTCATGCGCCTCCTGCGCCTCCGGTTCGGGGCTGGCCCGCCAATCCGGCCACGGGAGCCGCTGACGCTGGGCGGGGAGCCCGAGGGGGGGCAGGGAAGGCAGGGCAGCCCGCCGAGCGGCCTCATCCCTCTCTCCAGTCCCCCCGAGCGTCCTCCCGAGGGGACGAAGGGACGGGGCCACCCGCACCCCCCGGACAAGCAGAGCAGAGCCGCTCTGGCCCAGAGGACAGGCTGGAGAACACAGGCGTTGAGCCTGCCCACCAGGCACCAGGGGGCAGGGGCCAGCACACAGTGCGGAGCACCCCTGTACCTCCCCAGGCGGGGACCGGGTCAGGGTCAGGGTCAGGGGACAGGACAACACCCTCCTCCACCCCAGCTCTCTCTGCCTTACCTGCTGGGGGACCGGGTGTCTGCTTCCGGGCTGCTGCCCAGGACTGCCCCATCTACTTCGCCCGGCTCTCTGCGGAAGGGGAGGGCAGGCGGGAAGAGCTGTGGACCAGAGCCAGACCCCTCTCCTGCTCCTGCGGGGCCTGGCCACCTGGGGCTGTGGGACTGACCGGAGGTGGTGGCAGCCAATGTCTTCGGAGAGGTCCAAGTCCCCTACTCTGATGTGGGGAGCCTCTCGGGAAGTCCCTGCAAACCCGCCCCCCGCAGAGGTCCCGGCAGCCACTGCCCCCCTCCAGCTCGGCCACGCAATTTCTCCCCCACCCCAGCCCATGGCCCAGTCAGTTTCTCACGGTTGGACCCGGTTGGCAAACCGTCGGCGCCAGAGCATAGCCAAGGTGCTGAGCAGGAGGAGGGTGGTGCACATGGCTCGGCTGCCCCATCCCCTCCCAGGCCGAGTCTGCCAAGGAGGCCAAGATGGCCCCTGCCGGCTCCCAGGCCCCTGCTGTGCGTCCTATGTTCCTGCTGTGATGGATTAGGAGGCTCAAGCTGATTACTGGGGTCAGCAGGCCTGACCTTGTGAAGAGGATTACCCTCCCTGGGCCCCGCTGCCCCCCCGCCACCCCCATGCGGGAGAAATAGACCTCTGTCTGTTCTGGCTGTAGATGGACTAGACGTGGGCCTGGCCCTCAAGGGGTGTATAGTGCAGACCAATACACTAAGGCCGTGGTCTGCAAACTGCTGCTAGTAAGCCACATGCGGTTCTTTGGCCCCTCGAGTGTGGCTCTTCCACAAAACACCACGGCCTGGGCGAGTCTATTTTGAAGAAGTGGCGTTAGAAGAAGTTTAAGTGTAAAAAATTTGGCTCTCAAAAGAAATGTCAATCCTTGTACTGTTGATATTTGGCTCTGTTGACTAATGAGTTTGCCGACCATGGCACTAAGGTAAGCAGTCACCATAACAGAGTGACTTAGGCAGTCAGCGGCACCCACCGGGCCTGTTGGGAGCTGTAAGCGCCGGGAAGCTTCAGAGAGGAGCTGGGGCACCTGAATTTGCAGGCGCTCAGGGAAGGGTGGTCCTCAGACCGAAGGCCCTGCCAGGGGCCTGAAAGTGAATGTTCCAGCAACGGGAAGGTAAGCGGCAGAGGGCAGTGATGTCATGCTCGAAGGGGACGCCCCAGGGGAGGAGAGAGGGGAGGGATCGTAGATGAAGCCGGAAAGACAAGAGGCCAGTGAGTGAAGGCTGGCTGAGTGGTGCCGTTCCACCCTCCGGGCAATTCTCTCCCAGCGTCTCTTCAGTGAAGCAGGATGTAAGTGTGCGCTCCCGAAGTAGATCTGTGCGTCCGCTCACGAATGATACACTGTGCTCCTGTGCAAACACGTCCTGCGCCACAGACACACATAGAACTTGTAAAGATTGGGGTAAAAACAGCCCTGCCGGCGTGGCCCAGTGGTTGAGCATTGACCTATGAACCAGGAGGTCACAGTTTGATTCCTAGTCGGGGCACATGCCCGTGTCGTGGGCTCCACCCCAGTGTGGGGCGTGCAGGAGGCAGCCGATCAATGATTCCCTCTCATCGTTGATGTTTCTCTTTCTCCCTTTCCCTTCCCCTCTGAAATCAATTGAAATATGTTTTTGTTTTTTTTTAAAGGATTGAGGTAAAAGTAAGTAATTCTTCTACTAGCTTTCTACATCCCGGCGGAACTTCTTGGGCGGCCACTGGGAAGGCCGCACTGGCTCTGGGAAATGGTCAGGAGTTTAGGGGGGTGGCCCAGGGCAGTGTGCTCAGTCTTGGCCCAGACAGGGTGCAGGGTGTGGGGTCCCCACGGCAGGGGGGCCTGGATCTGAGAGTGATCATAAGACACTGAACCCACACCCTCTCCTCCTCCAAGGCCTCTAGATGAAGGCCAGATTTTCCTTCCCTCCACTGAGATGGAGCCGTGTCCAGAGGCCCCAGATTGCAGGAAGGAGCCTGAGCCTGAAGTCCCAGGAGGGCTGTCTACTTGGAAGTGCGTTTTCAGACAAACATGAAGCCAGCGTTGACGAGGAGAGCCGGCCTCTGGCAATCCGTGAGCAGGGGGAGAGGTCTTGGGGAGGCGGGGTCACAGGGAACCTTGGGGAAAATTGGACACATCCGGATGGATGCCCTCACATGGCTCAGAGGAGACGCCCCAGCCTGGCCTCCAGCTTCCACCAGAGTCAGAGGTGGGACCTGGCCGCCCCAGCTGCTGGCAGGGCGGGACCCCTGGGGCGCTCAGAGGCGCAGTCCCCAGGTCTCCCTGGGCAGAATGTGTCTCCTCCACCCCAGGACCCTCCCTACCAGGCAGGGGCCTTGGCACCTCGGCCTCCCCTAGACTTCCTGACCCTCCCAGGTCCGCTGTGCCCAGCCCGGCTGCCTCTCCTTGGCACTTTGCTCACCAGGGCCGGGCTGCCGGGCAGTGCCTGCCTGTGTCATGTAGGCCACCCAGGGCTTCTTTCCCACAACATGGGTGTTTACACGGAGGCGGGGGTGCTGGACGGAGGCCCTCTGGCGCTCAGGTTTGACAGTGGTCCCCCATCCCCAAAGGGGGTGATTGCGTAAGGCACTGGGCAGGGAGACCTCAGTCCTAACCTCCATAGGCGGCCCAGGGACTCGGGGGCGGCGCCGCTGGAGGAGCTCGCGTCCACCCCGTGGGCGGGCGGCCCCACTGCCCGTGCCCGGACGAGTAGGACTTGGAGCCCGTTCCCCGCAGCGAGAAGGGGGCACACACTCACGCGCCCCGACTCCGACCGCAGCGTGAGCGGCGACGCCGCGCCCCCAGACCCGCCCCCGCCCCGCGCCCTCCGGGGGCCCCCGCCCCGGCCGCTGACCGGCCTCCTCCGGGACCACCCGGCGCCACCGCCACACCCGCGCCGCGGCCCCTCCCCGCGGCCAAACTCCGCGCGGGCCTCCGCCCTCACCTTGCAGGGATCGGCTCGGGGACACGGGTTGGGGGTTTGGAGCGGATTTGTTTTTTCAACATTTTCCCATCAGACCACATCCCCGCCCCCCGCTCGCGGTCCCCCGCCCCCCGCACATATACCCAGCGCGCAGACACACGCGCGCAGACACACGCGCGCAGACACACGCACACACACGCGCACACGCGCGCACACACACACGCACACACACACGCACACACACACACGCGCGCACACACACACACGCACGCACACACGCGCGCGGCGCGCACAGACAGACACGCTCCCGCCCTCCGGCGCGCTCTCCCCTCGCCGCCCGCCGCGCACGCAGCCGCCCCGGCTCCCCGCGCCCGCGCCCCCCGCCGCCCGCCGAGCGAAGCCGGGCCGGGCTCGGAGCTGCTCATGGAGAAAGTGCCGGGCGAGATGGAGATCGAGCGCCGGGAGCGCGGCGAGGAGCTCTCCGAGGCGGAGAGGAAGGCGGTGCAGGCGACGTGGGCCCGGCTCTACGCCAACTGCGAGGACGTGGGGGTGGCCATCCTGGTGCGGTAGGTGTCGCCCAGCCCCGCCGGGCCCGGGGGAGGGAGGCAGGGCGGCGGAGGCTTCGGGCGGGGCGGGCTCGGCCCGGGTCCGAGCTCCCCAGATGCGACCGGGGCCAGGCCGGCGGCGGGTCCGAGCAGCGCGGGGCGCCTTGGGTGGGCAGAGCTCTCACGGAGCCTCCCTGGCTCTGGGCTCCCCAGGAGCTAGGACCCCGATGAGGGAGGACACCTCCGCCCCCCTCCTCCTGCCCTGGGAACTCGGCCAGGCCTGCCTGCCTGCCTCACCAGCGACCCCGGCCACCCAGCTGAGCTGCTGCCGACACCTTTCACTCACCCCTCAAAGGGGGGCTCCAGTGGGGCTCCCCATTTTAGAGAAGGGAAAACTGAGGCTCAGCCCGTGAGGGGACAAGGAGGAGCAGAGCACTCTCGCCAGCTCATCCCCTTGAAAGACTAAACCCTCTTGGAAGGACAGAGCAAAGGGCGAGAGAATAGCGGCCGGAAGGAACGGAGGCCCGAGCCCGCAGGCCTCCTGCCTCCCCGCCCTGGGAGTCCCAGGTGAGGCGCAGGTGAGCCAGAAGTCCCCCTGGACACTGTCCCTGCGAGTTCCTGTGGAGGGAAGGGGAGCAGCCACAGGAGACAGGCCGCACCCTGAACCCGCCACCTGGGTGCGAGAGGCCATGTGTCTTGAGCTCAGGGGTCATTAGGGCACCAGGTGGGCGGAGGGACCCCTCAGCCTCCCCCCCCCACACACACACACAGTGATACTGTTCTTCACCCACACACATGCCGGTGCTTACACCATTCCTATAGAGAAAGTGTCCCCAAGCCCCACACGCCGCTGACTGACTGTAGCTACAGATCGGTGCTCACTCCCCACGAGTGCGGGGCCCTGGGGTGCCGGCAGAGAGGAGCTGTCCCCTGTGCCTGACAGAGGGGAGCTCTGCAATTGGGGTCAGAGCAAGGCCGGCATACCCCTGAAGATGGGGACCTCGCTGGGGAAAGGACGCTGAAGTGCAGCCTGTCCGTCCGTCCGGCTCCCAGTCCTGGCCGGGGCCTGGCTCCTCTCCCCCGCTCCCCGCCCCGCTCTCTCCCCCCAGCCTGGGACCTGCCCAGCTCTGTACTGATGCGCCCTGATTCCAACGAAGAAACATTTGGGAGGAAAGAGAACAAGAACCACACTTGAGGAGTTGGGGGAGGCTTCCTGAGGAGGGGCAGCTGTTTCGGCAGCTCCCGGGGGTGGTGGGGACAGGGGTGGTGGAGAAGCTAAGAGGGGGTTCAGATCCTGAAGCCTCAGGCATTCGGAGGCGCAGATCCACACGTGGGAGCACCCACACAGGCACACCGTGGGCAGAGGAGTCCCAGCCGCGCCAGAGCCAGCTGCCTCCCTGGAGGGCCGCTCTCAGCCCTGTGCAAGCACCCCCTCCACCCCCCACCCCCCGCCTCAGGATGCTAGGGTGCACCCAGGGGTCACCAGGAGGAAATGAGACAGTCCCCAGGACAGGCCCTGGGGACGTGTCCAAGATGTGGCTCCTGGGTCCTACCCAGCCCCTCCGGGAATGGGGGCGCACAGAGGAAGGAGCTGACCCTGAGGGCTGAGCTGCCTGAGCTGTCTCTGAGCTCTGGGAAAGGTTCCTTCCCTCCTCGGCACCCCTCGTGCATGCACGGGTCCTGACCCTCACAGGGGCCCGGGGCTGGGCTGCGGGTGGTGTTGACCAGAGCGCTCAGCACTGAGACGGGCCCACTCTAGGTCTGAGAAGGCCCGAGACAGCAGCGAGGTCTGACCTGCCCGCAACCCCAGGGCTCACTCCCCTGACCCCACTCTGTGCTGAGCAGGGTCCAGCCGGCCCAGCCTGGCTAACCCCTGACCCCCCCCCCCCCCCCCCCCCAGGAGTTAGCAGCCACAGAGCTGGTGGCAGTGGAATAGCTGCTGGGGGTCTGAGCAGCCCCCACGCCCCCACTCCCTGCAGGGGAGATGGAGAGGGAACACCCAGGCTCTGGGTTGTAACTGCGCTTCCCCCTCACACGCAGACAAGCCCGTGTCAGGCTCTTCGGGAAGCCTAGCTGCCTCTGGAACAGAGAAGCTCCCCAAGGCCGGCTGCTGGGGCTTCTCCAGGCGGCACAGGCCTGGATGGGGGGGGGTGGAGGGGGGTCAGGAGTAAACACTAGGAGCCAGGAGCAAAGCCAGGACGGAGGAGCAGAGCACGCGGCCCTGGACTCCCCTTGCACAGAAGAGGGGCTCCCTGGACTGTCATCCCTCAGGGCCATCACCTGGTGCCGAGGCAGGACACTGACCACCCCCCACCCCACCCCCACACTGCCAAGGGGGAAACTGTCAGAGCAGGGACTGCCGGGCCCCTCCTGGCTGACCATCAGCTCCCCTGGGCTGCCTTGGGCATCAGCGCTCAGGAGAGAATTGCAGATGAACGAGATCGCATAGTAAGTGCTCAGTAAATGCTCCCAGGTCGTTCCTCACCGTGAAATGGGTGGAGTAACTGCTCAGTCGTGGGACGTGGGACGGAGAGAACAGGCGGAGAGGCTGTGCACATTGTGCACCCCCCGCCCCCGCACTCTCCCCCCGGCCAATAGAAACCACTCTTTTCACTGTAGTGTCACTCCCCAGAGTCTGCAGCCCCAGGTAAGGGCCAGGTCTTCACTGATGCTTCTGTATAGACTCATCACCTCAGCCGTCCTCACCGGCATGTCTGTGAAGTGGCGAGTGCTGGGCGGAAGGGACTCCTCGCACTTTTGCAGACAGGAGGTGGTGAATCCTTTGCCCAAGGTCACGCTTGGCCTCGGAGAGGGGCTCCCCCCAGTCTCCACCTGGGCCTGTGCTGTCACTCCCCGGACGCGGAGCCAGCGCCCCTTCAGCCTCTGTTCCAGCTCTCGGGTCTGAGGCCACCTCTGGCCTAAAGGCCGTTTGGGCAAATGATGAGCTCTCTGCTCACAGAGGGGCCGCTCCAAAGTAGGAAACAGCCTGGGGAAGCAGGTCTGAGACATCCATGCGTCCTCCGAGGCTTCGGTTAGGTGTATGTGCCCACGGAGTCTGTGCGTGCGCCTCCTTGGCGTCCAGCCCCGCTGTCAGCGTCAGACGGCAGGGCCCCGGGCCCGGGGGATGAGCCAGAGGGTGCCTGAGACCCTGCTCTGCCCTCGGGCTGTGGAACCCAGTAAAAGGTGGCCGGGAGCCCACTCCTGCCATTCGGGGAAGCAGGGGCTCCCGGCCAGCCGGGGGCTGGGGGAGGAAAGGACCGGGAAGGCATGCCACTGGGTGGAGGGGAAGGCGGGCGCCCCAGGACTTCTGCCAATGGCCTGGAGGGAGATGCCGGCGTGCAGGGGATGCGATGAGGCTGGAGGAGTGGGTGTGGGCAGGTCTGTGGGTGGGCGTCTGGAAGAAGGCTGGGACGCCAGGTTAAGGAGGTAAACAGTGGGGTGCCGCTGACGGTGTCGGAGCCTGAGAGTGATGTGATGCAAGTGAGCATTCCACACACACACATGCACATACACGTGCACACACACACATGCACACACTCACACATGTGCACACACGCGCACACATGCGCGCGCACACACGCACGGCGTGGGAGGGGCTGGAGAAAGACCCGGTGCTGCAGCGCGCAGGCTCCTGGGAGGGGCGCGAAGGCACCCAGGGCCGCGCCAGGCAGGGGGCTCAGCGGCTCTCTGTGGTTAAGTCCACCGGCCTTGGTCACTGCGGCTGGGAGGCGGGTGAAGAAGGATGAGTCTGGCTGTCCTGTCGGCTGGGAGGCCGGCGGCGGGGGGCGGGGGGCAGCCAGCCCGCGTTCCTTTGCTCACAAAGGGTGCTCCCACTCTAGCAGCCCGACGGCCGGCTCCCGAGCCCCGTGTCCACTCTGTGAGGACTCCACACACAGTATCTAGGGTCTCAGTCCATCTCACAACAGCTCACGTACCAGATAGGAACCACGGTGCCATTTCACAGATGAGGACACTAAGGCTCGAAAAGGCTAAATAACGGGCCCAGGTCACACTGGCCGGGGATTCCTGAGAGAGAAAGATAAAGCTCTCATCTTGCAGCCGCATTGGGGGCCTGCAGGGAGTGAGGGCTTGGAAAGGAGGCCAGAAGCAAGGAAGGCAGAGGCCTGGGGTGAGGCTGAGTCTGGCGCACAGAAATGACCCGGATGGGGGAGGGGGCCACATG
This sequence comes from Ia io, assembly GCA_025583905.1. NCBI lineage: Eukaryota > Metazoa > Chordata > Mammalia > Chiroptera > Vespertilionidae > Ia > Ia io. The sequence goes on from JAJQQW010000020.1 coordinate 2,819,326, forward strand.
TGGCCAGCTCGGCCACAGGAGGTCTGTGTTTGAGGGACAGCTCACAGGGTGCTGAAAACAGATGGGCGTGGGCCCTGCCTCTCCCAGCCCGCACCCCCATGTCCTGGACACCCGAGGGTGGGGCCCGAGGCAGCCCCTGCCTCATCGCCCCCCTCCCCCGCCCCCCAGGTTCTTCGTGAACTTCCCGTCGGCCAAGCAGTACTTCAGCCAGTTCCAGCACATGGAGGAGCCGCTGGAGATGGAGCGCAGCCCCCAGCTGCGGAAGCACGCCTGCCGGGTCATGGGGGCCCTCAACTCCGTGGTGGAGAACCTGCACGACCCCGAGAAGGTGTCCTCTGTGCTCGCCCTGGTGGGCAAAGCCCACGCCCTCAAGCACAAGGTGGAGCCCGTGTACTTCAAGGTGTGTCACCCCCACTCGCCTGCTCCTGGGCCGCCTGCAGACTGGGGCGGCGGTGGCGGGGGGGAGCCTCACCAGACAGCAGAGTGACCACTGTGCCACCCAGCCCGCGCCTGGCTGGGCTGTGACAGGGAGGGGCAGCAGGGTGGAGGGGCTGGATAGTGGGTGCCGGGAGCCTGGGGGGCAGGGCGCCCAGGCATTGACGCCCCCTCCTCCGCCCTCAGATCCTCTCTGGGGTCATTCTGGAGGTGATCGCCGAGGAATTTGCCAATGACTTTCCGCCCGAGACGCAGAGAGCCTGGGCCAAGCTGCGAGGCCTCATCTACAGCCACGTGACCGCGGCCTACAAGGACGTGGGCTGGGTACAGCAGGTCCCCAACGCCACCACGTGAGGAGGGGTGAGGGTGGGCCGGGAGCGCCCTGGTCTCCGTCCCCCGGGGCCCAGGGCTGACCTGGGCAGGAGCCCTGCCTGGAGGCGGGTCTGGGAGCAGACGCAGTAGGAAATGCTGCACCAGCCTGGGCCCCTACGCCCGCCCGCCTGCGTGAGCCCCTAGGTGGGGAGGGCAGAGGCTCCTAGGCGGGGAGGGCAGAGGCCCTAGGCGGGGAGGGCAGAGGCCCTAGGCAGGGAGGACAGAGGCCCTAGGTGGGGAGGACAGAGGCTCCAGCGGGGAGGCTGGCTCACGGGCCCAGAGGCCGTGGGCGCTTCCTGCGGTCCCTCCCTGGGCACCGGTCACATGGGGCTGGGTTCCTCCCTGGGCACCGTCACATGGGGCTGTTTTCACCTGCGGCCAGGCCGCCGCTCTCCCACCTCGGCCTCCGCACGGCAGGGGAGGCCGGTCACGAGCACGTGCACATGCCAGCCCAGCCGGAGGCTGCGGGGTGTCCCTCTCACGCACACCACGGGGTGTTTACTTCTGGGCTAACCCCGAGGGCCCGTTCCCAGTTCTGGGGTGAGGGCCGGAGGTGGCTCCAAGAGGGTGGCCAGCTGACGCGGAGCACGAGGGGAGGGCTGGCCCCCGACGTGGCGGCTGGGAACGCTCCGGCCTGCCTGGGCCCCCAAGGGGCAGCTGGCTCCGAGCTCAGTGCGAGGCGGAGGCAGGAGCAGAGGCGGAACGGGAAGCGGGGTCAGCCAGCCGCTCAGGACACGCGCTGTAGAGAAACATTCCCCGCGGGTTCCCAGGGACCAGGCGGCGGCCCCTCCCCGGCTCCCCGCTGGCCCGGGGCCTCGGCTTCTTGCTCACAGGCCTCCGGGTGGGCTGTGGGCGCAGCTCCGAGGGAAGGTCCCCAGGGCAGCCTTGGGAGGCCAGGCACTCCTGACCATCCATCCATCTGTCCCCTGAGCACACTGGCCCGGCCTCTCCTCTCCCTTCCCCGCCCCCATCACCCCCCCCCCCCCGCCCCGTCCCCCCAGGGGAGCGCAGTCCTCCGCTCTCAGGAACTGCTGGCTGCAGCCCGGCAGCCGCTCCAGGTGTGCGCAGCTGGCCCTGCTCTGCCCCAGACCCGGGTGGATGGAAGGCAGAGGGTTACCTGCCGGGGACCTGCTGGGGAGCCAGAGGGGCAGGAGGGCCAGTGGGGGCGGGGGCGGGGGAGACTTGCCCTCCCACCCTCTCCCCAGGCAGCCTCTGCCGCCAACGACGGGCTTGTTTACCGCCAGGGGACGAGACTTCCTGCTTCTAGAAAAGGCCTTTTTCACAGGGGCCTGCAGGGACTGCAGCGCGAGCTGGCCAGCGTAGCCCCGTGAATCAGAAACACGTGGACTTGCTTCCCGACACCAAACCCCGCCCCGCCCCCTTCTTGCCCCAGCTGGACCCCGGGGACTTACATCTCCCCCGACCCCGAGAATTAGGAAACCATCGGATTTCCTCATCCGCCCCTGCGTCTCTGTGGAGACGGCTTCTGGGGAGAGTGGCCGGTCCCTGCTCCCACATGGGCCGGCAGCCTCACAGTGGGGGTAGGCTGGGCCTTCGTGGGGATGGTCCCCCCTGCCGCCCCCCCCTGCCTCTGCCGAGGCCCCAGGCGTTCCGAGCTGGGAGCTGGGCGGGAGTGACAGGCCGTTGTGGGAGGAAGGCCTCCGTCCAGCTCCTCTTATCAGGGCTGGGGTGGGCCAGACGCCACTATTTACTGAGCTGTCTCTGCTTGAGGGCGTGGGTGCGTGTTTGTGGGTGCGGAGGCGGGGGCGTGGTGCCGAGGGCAAAGGGCCGTGTGTACAGAGACTGCCTTTGGGTGGTCCGCGGGGGACGCAGGCGGGCCAAACGTGCACACACGTCTTCATCCACAGCAGAGAGAGAGCTCCCATGTGCGTGGCTCTTGGCAGCTGGGGAGACATGTGCCCACAGTTAATGCCCCTTGATTCCCTGGAGCGCGGCGAGCAGACATGCCAGCTGTAGAGAACAAGGTCTGGAGTGTGGGTGGCCCACTGACCTGCCTAAGGCCCAGGTCCCCTCCGTGGAAGAGGAACTGGGCCTTGGGCCCCCTGGGCTGCTGTCCCCTGTGCCACGCGGGGTCTCGGCAGGTAGCGCCCCGCCCTCACGCCCCCCCCCCCCCCGATTCCTGTCCCCTGGTCCCAGTCTGTGCCCCCTGTGACCTGTTGCTCCATCTCTCGTCCACAGCCCCCCGGCCACGCTGCCTTCTCCCTCGTCGGGGCCGTAGGGGCCCTGCTGCCCTCCCCCCTCCCTGGCAGCACCTGGAGCAGAAGGCCAAGTTCTGAAGACCCTCCTTGACCCTCCATTGCTGGGTGCCAAGGGAGCCAGAGGAACCCCCGACGCGTCTTCCCGGAAAGAGGCCTCTGCCTGGGCCGCGGCCCCCTGGAGCCGCCGGGAGGTGGCGCTGGATGCTGACCCAGTGGCGGCCGGTGGCCTGTGGGGTGGGGGACCCTTCCTCCTGGAAGAGCCAGGCCCCCTCTTCTTAGCTTTTCTACTTACCGTGAGAGACCGAGCTGAGCAGCTGGCAGGAATCAGGCGGGTCTGCGAGTCGCCGCGGGCCACGCCAGCCCCGTTTCTATCTGCCCGGCCAGCATGCAGGTCTCACATCACCTCTAGAATATCACGCACACGTATCTACCATATATACGATATATTCTATATGCAGCCTATATAAAGATATATATACATTCACATCTATACTGTGTACCCACGGGGGGCCTCGGATCCGCTCCCCTGTGCGTGGGGCAGGGCGGGGCCCTGCGCATGGTTCTGGGCAGAGGACGTAGTGTTCTGGCAGAGATGGGGGTCCCGCATCAGCAAGAGAGGACCTGGGCCTGTGGGCGGCGTTGGGGTGACCCAGGGGCCTGCGTGGGCAGGGTTGGGGTGACACAGCCCATTCTGGGACCAGCTCCCACATCCATACAAGGAGGATTTGGCTTTCCCCACTTTTACCCCACACAAAAGGATGTGTGTGGCTCCCTACCCTGCTCCCTCACGGTCAAGGGCAGGCAGGGGGGCCGGGAGTTCAAGGACAGGACGCCTGTGCTGGGGGAGGGGCGGAGGTAGAGTCCCATCTGCCTTGGTCACGAAGACAGCCCAGCCCTGGCGGGAGGAGGGGCGATGGGACGGGACCAGCTGCCTCCATCTCCTCCTGGAGCTCAGAGGCCGGGGCCTCCCGTCCCCCCCGCTCCCGGCTGCTGGCTGGCAGGTGGTCCTGTCCCTCTATCTGGGTCAGAGCCACGGGGACACCCCCGTGTGCGCCCCTTGGTCACGTGTGTCGCCGTCCTCAGGATGTTCTGCTGCTGTGACTGTTGTGCCGTGTCCCCTCCTGTCCCATCCGTGTGACTGCCTGTCCTCCTTTTGTAGTTTCTGATGTTTGTAACCAGACCCAGCGTGTCATTAAACAGACTCCTCTTCCTGTGTCTGCTCCTCACGCTTCCTGCCATCTGCCTCGCCCTCAGCCTCCCCCCCCCACCCCACCCCCAGCCTCCCTTTCTCCCTGCCACCCAACCCGGGTGTCTGCCTTGGCTGGTCGTGGACCCTGGGAGTTGGGGTCCACCGGGCTGGAGACTGGAAGCTAGGCTTTTGCGGGGGGGGGGGGGCGGGAAGGGTGTCTGTGCTTGTTATTGAAGTCGGGGGGCTCTCATCTTTTGTTCTGGCAACCTCCCCGGTGAGAGTGGGATAAGGGAGGGAGGGGTCCAGGCGGAGATGTTCAGGAGAAAGGACCCAGCCGGTCCCAGGGTCCTAGTGAGGCCTCTGTCTTCCAGGGGGGGCTCGGGCCAGTGCCTGGCCTGCTGCTCAGGTTACATGCGGGCGCGGGGAGGGGGGGTCCGCTGTGGGTGCTGGGAAAGGACATGTGCTCTTAGTCTCAAATCCCAGCACCTTCCCCGAGCTATCAGCTCCCAGACCCCCTTCCCAAGCCATCTGTCCTGCACCCCACAGCCTGGACCAGGCCCGTCCAGGCCCCACACAGGATGGAGGCAACAGCAGGATCAACTCCCAGAGGAGGGACCAGGAGGTCACCACCCCTGGGGGGCTGCAGGCGAGGCAGGAAGCAGCCTCTGCCCCTTGGGAGGGCTCCTGGCTGCCTGGGAAGATGCAGCCTACACACAGGAAAACTCTTGTCTCCCAGAGCAGCCGCGAACTCCCGGCTCGCAGGCCCCGCCTCCGGCTCCTGGGCCCAGCTCGGCAGAGGCACGCGATGGGAATCCAGAGAATAAACAAATGCCGCTCTTAGAAAGCAGAAGCCGTGCTCGGGCCAGGCGTGAGCTGTGCGAACTGGGACGCGAGTGCCGAGTGGACAGGACCGCGTGGGCAAAGCCTTGCCAGGGCGGGCTGCGGGGCGGGGCTCAGAGTCCGACGGCCTCCCGGTGCCGTGTGCCTCTGGGCGCATCACTCCCGCTCGCTGAGCCAGCCACAGTCACCTCTGCTGGAAAGGAGGAGTGGCCCCAGCTGGTTTGCCTCAGGGGATAGAGCATCAGCCCAGGGACTGAGGGTCCCGGGTTTGATTCTGGTCAGGGGGTCAAGGGCAGGCTCGATCCCCGGCCCTGGTGGGGACTCATGCAGGAGGCAACCCATCGATGTGTCTCTCTCACATCCATGTTTCTCCCTGTCTCTCCCCTGCCCTTCCACGTTCTCTAAAGTCAATGGACAATTTTAAGAAAGGAAGTGGGAGGGAACATGAGGCCTGCCTGCAGGGCAGGTGCCAGGAGGAGGAGGAGGGTGGGTGCCCCAGGGCTGGGGGCCGGGGTGCTCAGGAGAGGGAAGGTCTGGCCATCGGAAGCAGGAATGGAAGGAGGAGAAGGTTGGACTGGGCCAGATGAGCCAGGAGTCTAGAAAAAGAGGGGGGCAGAGGAGGAAAGAGGCAGGGAGGTGAAGGAACAGGGTGATCTCAGGAGGCAGAGGTGAGGGAAAGGCAAGTGGAGGCAACCCAGGAGGCCTGCCTGGCCGTGGGCCTCACGGGCAGGTGAGCTGAGGCCATGGGGACTGCGACAGACAGAGGGGCGTCCGCAGTCGGGTGGGGGCTAGGTGGTCCCTGGGGAGAAAGATCCCCTCCCCAATTTCACTTCAGTTGGCTTCCGCGTGGTGAAGGGGCGGCCGAACCAGCCCAAACCGGAATCATTCGGGAATGTCGCCCTCGGGAACGGTTCTCCCCACTCCCCACCCTCTAGGGAGAGGACATTGGCAATTAATGACTCACTGGGCGTGATGTGGGAAGGTGTGGGGAACCCTGGCTCCCCTGCTGATGCTGGGCAGGGCCCGGGGGCTGCGGGGGAGCCGCGCCCTGTCTGGAGTTCTGTTTTGCGCTCTGCGCTCAGGGGCGGCCTTGTCACGGAAGAGCTGAGCAACTGGGTCAGTCCCCCCGACGGGCTCAAGCTGTGCGCGATGGGGTGTCAGCAACCAGCAAAGGGGGTGCGCAGTCTGCGGCTGCCTCCCCGCCGGGCGGGCCTGGCCGCGCGGTCCCACCCGACCCCTGCTGGCCGTGGCGGGAACTTCACCGGGCAGCCTCAGCCCGTGCTGGGGCGACAGGCCCTTCTGACTTTGCTAACTCTGAAAGGAGGCAGCACCATAGCTGAGCCCCAGGCCCACAGGACACATGTGCGGGGCCCCGTCCGTGCTTACGGAACTGCCCTCCGTGTTTGGGCCACGTGGAAACATGTAATCAGTGCTCCAATAAAAATGGAAGGCCTCCCTCTGTGTAAAACCCCCACCAAGCCCCGCTGCTGGCCTGCCCTCGTCAACACTTAAAGCCAGCTCAGCTGGGAACGGCAGCCACGGAGGCTCATGAGAACAAACAACAGCCCTTGTTCAAAACGCTGATTCGTGAGCACTGTGGCCTCTTCCCCCGGAGAGGTGAGAGGTGACCTACCCACTTGACTAGCCTGGCTGGGTGGCTGCGTGGGCGGCGGCCGCAGGGGGCCGTCGGGGAGCGAGGAGGCCAGGACTCCCTCAGCAGCGGAGGTTGTGGGAGGCAGTAGAGTCAGGATGTATTTTTAAAGTTGGCCCAACACGGTTTCTTGGTGGGTTGGACGCTGGGGGTGAAAGAGAGGACAGCTGAGCGTGCCTGCCAGGTTTTGGTTCCGTCTGCTCTCCTGGGCCCTGCCCTCCGGGGACACAGCCTGGGGAAGAACAGGTGTGGGCGGGCACACCATCACGAGGCCCCCTTTGTCCATGGGGTGCCGTCAGAGCTGGGGCTTACATTGGGGGTGGGACGGGGTCCCTGGGCAGAGACTGTGGGAAGAGAAGAGGGACAGGCCAGGGCCCTGGAGCACTTGACCCTGAGGTCAGGGGTAAAGGGAGGAGCTCACCACGGGACGGGACGGGGGGGGGGGGGGGGTGGAATAGAACCCTAGAAGCTGCCAGGAGAGCATGTCCGTGAGGTCACAGAGGACCTGCCGGGAGCCACCTGCTGACCGCCTCTCCTGAAGTCAAGGTCGTTCCCTGAGAAGCCAGTGGGTGCGGGCACCCTAACCCTAAGCCAGAGGGGTGGGGGAGGGGAAAGGGAGTGGGTTCACTAAGCCGAGGGAACGGCAGGCGATTCCTGAGAAGCGAGCCGTGAACAGCGCCCACAGGCCGAGCAGCACAGTAGTTAAAGCACAAAAGCCAACTTTACTCAGGACGATCGCAACGGGGAAGAGAGACCTCCACGTAGAACCGGCTCAGCGTAGAACGCAGCACGGGCAGGCGGATTGACGCAGCTGAGGCGCTGCGATGGGCAGGGGGGGGGGGGGGGGGGGTGGGGTGGGTGGTTTGGAGGGGAGATTACTAAGAGGAAACACCTGGCATGAGTTCTGCCTAAACCGACCCTACAGCGTTCTTGCTGAAGGCAGGCCCGGGGTGTGTCCCACATCAGCTGGGGATGGGGGGAGATGAAGAACCCAGGGGGAGTCCAGCCAGCATGGCTCAATGCTTGAGCCTTGACCTATGAACCAGGAGGTCAGGGTTCCATTCCCCGTCAGGGCACATGCTTGAGTTGCGGGCTCCATCCCCAGTGGGGGGCGTGCAGGAGGCAGCCGATCCATGATTCTCTCTCATCATTGCGGTTTCTCTCTCTCTTTCTTCCTCTTCCTTCCTCTCTGAAATCAATAAAAATGTATAAAAAAAACCAAAAACCAGAACCCAGGGGGGATTCTAGCTAGACGAGCTGAGCAGGAGTTGTGCTAAAACTGGACCGTGCGCATGAACACAGAGTCCAAGTCAGGCCTCATGGAGATCGGGGAGCCTGAGTAGCATTAGAGAATCTGGTCCCTCCCTCCCTCGGGCGCAGGGGAGCAGCAAGTTCCGGGGGGGCGGGGGTGTCCTGAGTAACTGCGGGTCTAGCCCTGGGTCTTCCAGAGGAGGTGCCACATGGCGGGGGAGGCAGCTGACTGCCCGGGGCCCATCTAGGCACACAGGGGCCCGAGGAACCAACCCTCCAGCCCTTTTCTGCAGCTGGGAAGGGACACGAGGGTGTGGGGGGAGGGCAGGCGTGGGGGGGAGGGGAGGGGTCCCCCAGAGCAGGTGGGCAAGGGAGCCCTTGACGTTGTCTAAGTCCACAGACAGACCACGCCATCCTGTTCGTTGTTAAAAACAACAATTCTGTGATGCGAAAGCAAAAAGTGTCCATTGCACTTCAGAAAATGTAGACGAGAAGTCACCGGTCACCCATCACCCTCAGCCTGCCTTCCAGGTGTCTTTTGTCCGCATGAGACATGCGGTAACGCTTTACGTTTTTACACACGGCTTTAAACACAGCACAGGGGTTCCGCACGATTGCGAATGCAATATATGCCCATCGCAGCGAAGCTGAGGGGAAAAGAAAAACACAAAGAGGGAATAAAAATTCTCTGCCACCCCCACCCCCGCCCCAACCACCACCAAACAGCCGTAACCACCGGCGGTGTTTGGGCTGAAAAGCTAGCGGCCCTGCCCTGTGCACACACACGTTGCACCCGGCGTTGATGTCACCTTTGACATTAAGTCATGGTCCTGTGGCCCAGATTGGTTTCAGCAAGAGTCCTCGGTCTGCAGGACGGAGCCTGGTGGTTGCAGGAGCCCGCGGTTAATGTCCAGGTCACACAGGGACAATAGCAGTGGACGCCGGGAGGCTCCGTGTGGGCCTGACACATTCCCAGGGACTCCTGGCTGACCCCCAGTTTGCAGCGACCCAGAAGGAGGCCGCCATCTCTCCCAGGCAACGGCCACGCCTCCTCCGGCCCGCAGCTTCCAGGCCCCACGTTCCATTCCCACTCAGCCCAGAGGAGCCTTTACAAGGGAAGCAGGTCACGTGGCCTCCGCCCAGCGTTTCCCACGGCCACAGGCAGAATGCAGAGTCCTGGCCTGGGCCAGGGCCTATCGCTCCAGCCTCATTTCCCACTGCTCCCCCTCACTCTGTGCTCCAGCCTCGCCTGCCTCCCGGATGCTCCTCAAGGCAGCTTCTCCCTCCTGCCTCAGGGCTGATCCTGTAACCCAAATGCTCTTCCCCTGCATCCTCTCGTGGCTCCCTCCCTTCACGCAGGTCTCTGTTCAGACATCACCTCCTCAGAAGCCTTCCCTGACCACCTGTCCAGCAGGGCAGCCCGTCCCTCTTTCTTTTTTCTTTTTTTAAAAAATATATTTTATTGATTTTTTTAATGAGAGGAAGGGAGAGGGATAGAGAGTTCGAAACATCAATGAGAGAGGAACATCAATCAATTGGGGATTGAGCCCTCAACTCAAGCATGTGCCCTGACCGGGAATTGAACCCTGACCTCCTGGTTTATAGGTCAATGTTCAAACACTGAGCCACGCCGGCCAGGCTGAAATCAATTTTTTTTTAAGTACCAAACAGCCCTAGCTGGTTTGGCTCCGTGGATAGAGCATTGGCCTGCAGACTGAAGGGTCTCAGGTTCAATTCCTGTCAAGGGCACATGCCTGGGTTTCGGGCTCGATCCCCAGTAGAGGGCATGCAGGAGGCAGCCAATCAATGGTTCTCTCTCATCCTTGATGTTTCTATCTCTCCCTCTCCCTTCCTCTCTGAACTCAATATTATATATATATATATATATATATATATATATATATATATATATATATATATATATATATATATATATATATATATATATAAAAGTATTAAACAAATAACAGGGCCCCATGCTACTCTCCAGTCCCAGCCCCTGATTGCAGGCCCTGCCTCTGGACAGGAGTCAGCAGGGAATTGAACCTGCCAATGCCAATGAACTTGGGAGTGGACCCTCCCCCGACTGGGCCTTGAGATAACCATCCACAGGCCCAGCCAACACCTCGCTGATGGACGCAGCTAGGCCCCGCGGGATCCCTGACCCACAGAGACTGAGATAATAAACAAACGGTCTGTTTCAAGCAGCCAAGTGTGGGGGCGACTCGCTAGGCAGCCGTCACTAACACAGCGTGTTCTTCTGTAAAGCAGAGAAGCAAATGTAACCCAAGGTCAATCGCTAGAAACTGAAAAAGAGGTCCCACAAATCAACTTCAAATTACAGAACAGCCTGGCCAGTGTGGCCCAGTGGTTGAGCATCGACCTATGAACCAGGAGGTCACGGCTCATGCCCGGGGTTGCAGGCTCGATCCCTAGTAGGGGGCATGCAGGAGGCAGCCGGTCCGTGATTTTCTCTCATCACGGATGTTTCTATCTCTCTCTCTCCCTCTCCCTTCCTCTCTGAAATCAATAAATATATATATTAAAAATTTCAAAGTAGTCCTGGCCAGTGTGGCTCAGGTGGTGGAGCATCGTCCTGTGCACTGAAAGGTTAAGGATTCGGTTCCGTGATCGAGAGGCCTTAGGCCCAAGTAGGGCCACTGGGTTCCCTTGAAAGGCACTTCCCACTGGAAAGGCAGGATCAATGCTTCAGTCTTTCCCTTTATTCACCACTTTTCAAAGGAAGGGCTGGTGTAATAAATGGCTCCCGGGATCCCCAGGGTTTCTCTGGATGTTCCTGAGAAACACGGGGCTTTTCATGATTCCAAGGTTTTTCCAGGACCTACGCTCATTTTTCTTTTTGATGCTCAAATTGTTCAATTTGGCCAGTGGGAGTGCTTTCCAGCTGGTCCCTGTGTCTTTTTGACATGACCCCATTCATCTGTCACGGCCTCCCTGCTCTCTGCCACCAACGAGAAGTCCCGGCTGCCCACGCACTTCCCCGCCCAGACCCGCAGCCAGCCGCTTCTCCAGGGAGCCTGGTCCTTCAGCCCCTCCCGGCCGGGGGCTCCCAGTTCCATTGCCTGCTCCTAACTACTGTATTTTTTTATACTCATCATCTCCTATATCCGTGGGCTGTTTTCACTTATTTTTCTGTGAACTATTTGTTCTTAGTCTTTATCCAATTTTCTCTTAGATTGTTTTGTCATTTTTTCCTTTATCCTCACCCAAGGACATACTTTTAAAAAACAGAGAGAGAGAGAGTGGAAGGGAGAGGGAGAGAGAAACATCAGTGTGAGAGTGAAACTTGGACTGGTTGATTCCCGCATGCACCAGCCCGGGATCGAACCCACAACCTGAGTATGTGCCCTGACCAGGAACCAGGAACCGAATCCTCAACCTTTTGGTGCACAGGACGACACTCCAACCAGCCGAGCCGCGCTGGCCAGGGCTGGCTCGTCATTTTAAAGTGGATCGAAGTAGGACCCCTTTTTTTAGTTTCTAGGTACCAACTCTTTGATGACACTCCCTGGAAATTTGCTTGGCTTTTAACTCTCCTTTGCTTAGCGTTGTCCTGGGCGTCTTTTTGGCACAGACGTTGCAGTTTCAGGTCTTCAGATCTGTTGATTTTTTTGTTTATGGCTTCTGGGTGGGGCTCTGGGGTGGGGTGTCTTCCTAGGGAGGCCTTGACACCTCAAGGCAAGGTAAACTGCCTAATGTCACAGGTCAAACAGCTCCTTAGTGGCGCGTTGGGTATCCCTGGGTGTTTGCCACCAAAGCCAGTGCCCTTTCCCCCAGGCCTCGGGTCCTGGGGGGGGGATGGGAGGGCATGGGTGGGGGGGGCGGGGAGCAGGGGAGATGCAGCAGCAGCAGCAGCACTCTGGGGTCTGCAGGATGAGCCGCTGGGAAGTGGGAGGTGACGTGGGCTCTGGAGGAACATTCCAAGTCTATCCCCAGTGGCCAGGCGGAATGACCAAGCCTTGGCTCCAACTAGGGTGACCCAGAGGAAGGCCGATAAAGGGTGGAGAACAGCACGCGTGTGAGGAGCAGGCCGCGGGGAGGGAGGCCGGGACTTCAAGGCCACCATGGGGAAGGGGACGGCACAGGAGAAGACAGAGCCGAGAAGCCTGTCCCCCGAGTCCCAGGGGGCTGAGCACATCAGCCTGGACACTGGATTTCCCTGGGGCGCAGGCGGTTCCCAGGGGCCCCGGGGCCTTGGAGCAATGAGCACCCACACAGCTGGGCACGTTGCTCTGAAAGCAGGCCGGATAGCAAGGACAAGCGTGGCATAGGCTTTGCCATCTCACCTCACGCTCACGAGCGCCCTTACGCGGGAGCCCGGGCCTCATGCCAGCACCCACAGGCAGGGCTGCCAGGTTTTCTGGTGAGGAAGAGGGCAGGGGGAGCAAGAGGAATTGGGCTTCTCCTGGGGGAGGCTTCCTTGGTGCAGTACCCCTTACAGCCACTAAGTGGTGACTATGCATCATCCTTAGCAGCGGCTGACACCCCGCGCCCCCCCCCCCCACACACACACTCAAGATATTTGTTCCCTTCTCCCCAAAACCCCTCAAGCAGAATCTTCCCTGACTTTGCCCCTGAGCCCGTGAGGGAGGGGCGGTACACCTGGAGCACGGATGGAGAGGACATCTGGGGGCTCGTGTTGGCCAAATTCGGGAAACAAGAATGCCTTCTTCCACTCTGCTCCCATTCCCCTGCACCTTTAAAGTAGCCTCTTCACTGTCCTCCCCGCCCCCTTCTCCCAAACCGGTGTGTCCCAAGCGGCTTCGGGTCCAGCAGCCTCTCTGTGCTCCACCCGACGTGTGGCCTCGGGCACAGCCCTAAACCTCTCTGAACCCCGACAAGAACATCAGCATCCCTCCGCTCCGTGGAATGCCATTACATGCTCTAAAATCCTCACATCTCAGCTAACAACACGACCCCTAATATTTCACTTCAAAGTTATGTTGTCCAAGTCCTCTCTCTCTCTCTCTCTTTTTTTTTTTTTTCTAACTTATGTTTTCAAGTTCCCTTTTCCCTTTTCTCCCAAGGGTCACGATGCCTCATCTTCTTGTTCTGAGGGTCACGAGGCGGCCTTGGGATCGCCGCGTGGTGTTGGGGAACTGGCCTCCCCTGCCTTCCTACAAAGTGGTGCGGAAGGACAAAGGCTTCTCCTGTTAAAGCTCTGAGGGTCTGGTCTTCCGCCCCAACCTCCCTTCCCTCATCCTCGAGGCCCATCCTGCTGCCCTGCCTACCTGGCAATTGCCATCAAGATTAAAACATGTGCCAAAACCGGTTTGGCTCAGTGGATAGAGTGTCGGCCTGTGGACTGAAAGTTCCCAGGTTCGATTCCGGTCAAGGGCATGTACATTGGTTGCGGGCACATCCCCGGTAGGGGGTGTGCAGGAGGCAGCTGGTCGATGTTTCTCTCTCATCGATGTTTCTAGCTCTCTATCTCTCTCCCTTCCTCTCTGTAAAAAATCAATAAAATATATTAAAAAAAAAAAAAAGATTAAAACGTGTAACCAGGTCTGAGAAAGCCCTTTCTAAAGAGGGCGGCACAAAAGGAAAATATTGGGGCGATTTCCCAGCCGGAAAACTCCCCATTGTTGACTGGATAAAACAGGAACACCTGAACGCATAGCTCAGCTCAGGCCTCCAGCAGAGGCCACCTGCCTCCCAGGCTTGTCGCCCATCCTCCCCAACAAACACATCCTGGGATGCGCCAAACCCGGCCCAGAACTTGCCCTCCCATAACCAGCGCTCCTTGCTCCCGAGTCTCTGTTCTTTTCTTTCCACCTGCAACCCCCCTCCTCAGCCCCGCCTGTCAAGATCTCCCTACACCTCTAGGCCCATTCAAAACGAAGTTTAGCCCTAGCCGGTTTGGCTCAGTGGATAGAATGTCGGCCTGCGGACTGAAGAGTCATGGGTTCGATTCCAGTCAAGGGCACATGCCTGGGTTGCGGGTTCAATCCCTCGTAGGGGGCGTGCAGGAGGCGGCCGATTAGTGATTCTCTCTCATCATTGATATTTCTATCTCTCCCTCTCCCTTCCTCTCTGAAATCAATAAAGATATATTAAAACAAAACAGTCCTAGCCGATTTGGCTCAGTGGATAGAGCGTCGGCCTGCGGACTGAAGGGTCCCGGGTTTGATTCGGGTCAAGGGCACATGCCTGGGTTGTGGGCTCGATCCCCAGTGTGGGGCGTGCAGGAGGCAGCCAATCAATGATTCTCTTTCAGCATTGATGTTTCTATCTCTCTTCCTCTCTCAAATCAATAAAAATATATTTAAAAAAACAACAAACCACAAAAGTTTAGACTATGTTTTCCTATAAGTTATAAAAGTAACACACACACATTTTGTGGAATAAAAGGCAAAGCTCTGTCTCCCTCCTCTCAACCCTCCCCCCTCCCCCCTCCCCCCTCCCCCCTTCCCCCCTTCCACATGCAGGATTACTCCACAAATACACTCCCAGAAAGTTTTGGTGGCTCTGCCCGCGTATATTCGCATGTTCCTTTAAACGCAGGTAAATGGAACAACACGGAACACACACGTTGCTCTTTTCACTTCATGCTTCTTGGACGTGATCCACGCAGCACCGAGAGCGTGGCCGCCCTGCTTTTAGCCGCTGTGAGACATCACCGCAAATTACACCCCTGTGCCTTTAACACCCTTCCCCGCCCGCTGGACCGGTGCTCGTGTTGCAGCCAAGGCTGCCCCTCCGTGGCTGAGCAGGGTGCCACGTGTCTGTGGGACAAAGCCCGGACATGGACCGCCAGCACGAATCCCTCCCCTCCCGGGGGCGCCTGGGGACCGACAGCTCAGGTGTCTGCCGCGTGTCTGGAGTCTAAAGGCAGCCAGGGACTGGGCCCAGCTGCTCCCCCTGCATCTCCCTTGGCCTCAGCTGCTCCCCCTGCATCTCCCTCCACTTCAGCTCCCTTCCCTGAGGCGGGGGTGCTGATCCTGCAGCCGCCCAAGGATGAACGGAGATGGCACATCACAGCGCTCAGATCTGGGAAGGGCCCAAGGCTGTGTGCTTCCATCTCCCTATAGAGAGCCAGCACTGTGCACGCAGGCCCTGGTCTTGGTCTTCCCTGCGCCCCACTGCACCCCAGGGCCCTGCATTTTCTCTGGCCCACCCCCCAGTGTATGCCCTCCCAGAGGCCTGGGGGCTGGGGAGCAGCAGGAGAAGCATCTTTCTCTGGACTGTCCCCACAGTCAGGAGCCCCCCTCTTT
The DNA here is from genome assembly GCA_025583905.1 of Ia io. Classification (NCBI taxonomy): domain Eukaryota; kingdom Metazoa; phylum Chordata; class Mammalia; order Chiroptera; family Vespertilionidae; genus Ia; species Ia io. Next base: position 2,834,518 of record JAJQQW010000020.1, read on the forward strand.
CCAATTATTATCCTCCCACCCAAGAAGGTCTTGGTGGCCCCTGAGACCAAAAGTCTCCACAGTTTCAGCCTCCTCCTCACAGGCCCAATTTTTCTTTATTTTTATTTTTTTTAATATTCTTTTTTTTAAAATATATTTTTTATTGATTTTAGAGAGGAAGGGAGAGGGAGAGAGATAGAAACATCAATGATGAGCCCTAACCGGTTTTGCTCAGTGGATAGAGCATCGGCCTGTGGACTGAAGGATCCCAGGTTTGATTCCGGTCAAGGGCATGTACCTTGGTTGCGGGCACATACCCAGTAGAAAGTGTGCAGGAGGCAGCTGATCGATGTTTCTAACTCTTTATCCCTCTCCCTTCTTCTCTGTAAAAAATCAATAAAATATCTTTTAAAAAAAGAAAAGAAAAGAAACATCAATGATGAGAAAGAATCCTTGATTGGCTGCCTCCTGCACACCCCCTACTGGGGGGGCGGGTCGAGCCTGGGCATGTGCCCTTGGCTGGAATCGAACCTGGGACCCTTTAGTCCGCAGGCCGTCGCTCTATCTACTGAGCCAAACCGGCTTGGGCCAATCTTTCTTTAAACTCTGCTCCTTCAGGGAAGGGCGAGGGGATGCAGCCCGGCCAGGGCTGGGAGGGGGCATCCGGGCCTTGGAGCGGTCCCAGCGCCACCCCCTGTGCCCCCTCCACACACACCTTCATGGTTGGTTGTCTAGCCAGGAGGGGGAGGCTAGACTAGGTCTTCCTAGACCCAGGCCAAGGACGACCTGGGGCTAGTGGGGTTCAGCCCGCACTATGCACCCCCGGCCTTCTGCTCGCGCCCAGTCAGCCGGAGGGAGTTGGTCAGGTCCGGTTCCTGCCTCTGGCCCTGGCTGCTGGGCTGATGCGGTGGGGGGTGAGGGACGGGGAGAGGGGAGCAATGCCCCCCAGGCCCCCCCTCCCGCCAGGAGCAACAGGGCTAGGGGAGACACTTGCGGCATTGGAAGGTCAGGAGCTGAGTTTCCCGGGCGGAGAGCCGGGAAGGGCGCAGGTGGTAATAGTAACAATAACAGCAATGGTAACCGCAGCAGCTGCTCACAGGGGTGCGCTGGCCCCCGAGCCCTTCAGGGGCTCCCTCCCAGAGGCCAGGCCTATGGTTACCCGCATCTCACGGAGCAGGAAGCGAGGCCCTGCCCAAGGCCACACAGGTGGTCAGTGGCAGCGGTGGGATCTGAACTCGGGGCCTCCGGTAAGAACCCCATTAAGGAACAACACTGTTCCACAGGTGCTTTCCACTGCGCCCCCATCACCCACCACGTGAGAAGGCCGGGCAGGCTCCGCTCCTTTGCAAATTAAGAAGTGGCTCTGAGGGAGCCCCCCCGCCCCCCAGGCTGCCCCCCAGATCTCTGCCTCCACTGCAGGCGCCCGCTGAGCCAAGGTTCTGGCCCATGGGAAGGTTCTGTCGGCCCAGAGGCAGCGTGGGTTTTACGTGGGTCTGCCTAATGCTTAGCTTATTCCTATAACTTCTCCAGAGACGCCCCCTGCCAGCCCCCCGCCCCCCGCGCCGTCCACGAAGCACCCGGCGCGGTCGTCCCGCGGCCAACTCTGCGCGCAGCTGCCAGCGCCCGCTCTGCGCTCGGGGCCGGGCGGGCGGCGGCGGGGGAGGTTGAGCAAGACCCGCCTTCGCCCCGAGGATGCGGAGGAGGGGGGGCGCGTTCGCCGTCTCGGAGCCGAGCGGGCGCGGCGGCCGAGGTCGGAGAAGCGTCCGGAGGCGGGAGCAGGATTTGGGGGTTCAAGGAGAGGCGAGGGCTAGAAGGTTCCAGGGAGCAGGCCCATCTGGCCTGAGAAGGGGGCGCTGGGCGGAGGGGAACGGGAGGTGGCTGTTATCGGAGCGGGTTTTCCTGGGGGTGACGTGAAGGTGGCAGTTCAGACCCAGATGATGCGCTTTGTAAGGTTGTGGGGACAGGACAAGGCCCGGGAGGCGCCAGGCCGGGACCCCGCTGGGCAGAGCGCGGCGGGACTGGCGCCAGCGCCCCGAGCCGCCGAGGACACCGCGGAGTGGCGAGGGCAGGCGGGGCCCCGCCCCCACGAGCTAGGCCCCGCCCCACGAGCTAGGCCCCGCCCCATGGCCCCCGCCCCCGCTCCAGGCCCCGCCCCACGAGCTAGGCCCCGCCCCAGAGCCAGGCCCCGCCCCACCCAGGCCCCGCCCCACGAGCTAGGCCCCGCCCACGAGCTAGGCCCCCGCCCCAGGCCCCGGCCCCGCCCCACCGCCCCGCGCAGGTAGGGAAGAGGCGGAGCGCCGGGGCCCCGCCCCCAGAAGCCGCGGCCCGGCTGCTCGGCTGCGCGGCTCGGGGCGGCGTCCGTAGAAGCGGGGCCGCAGGGAGGTGAGCACGGGCGACAGGTGGGACCGGGCTCGGCCGCGGGACCTCAGGCGCCGGAAGGGTCCGCGGTGTCGCGCCCGAGCCCGCCCTGGGGCGGCGGTGCGCGGTTGGCGAGGGTCCCCGCCCTGCGGAGCTCTCGGGCCCCACGTGGGCAGAGGTCGGTGCCGGACTCGGACTGGGCTGCGGGACCGGGTCTGCGAGCCCCTGCGGCTCAGCTCGGACTAGACGCCTACGGGATCCCTGGGCCAAGGGTCACCTGAGGCGGGGGCACGACGATCGGGCAGGAGTTTCAAAGCCCCCGGTGGAAGCGAAGGGACCGCCCCGGGGCAGCGCCGCGCGCTCCCGCCTTCGACCCAGATCCTCCCCGCCCCTCCCTCTGGGCGAGCGGCCGGCGCCGAGGTGCGGGCAGGTGTGGGCGGGTGGGCTCGCACTGCGAGGCGGGGCCGGAGCTCGGAAATTGGGCACAGGGCTTTGACTTCTGGACTGAGGGCCCCCTCTTTTAGGGTTAGATTGGAGAGGGATACATCCCCTGGGGGGCACATAGCCCCACCCCAGGGCGGAGGGGGGGCCCAGGCCGCAGCCCCTGCCTAACCTGGGCTGAAGGAGGAAGGGAGCAGGTGTAGGTAGGGGTGGAGTGCCTGGGAAGGGTGAGGCTGGGGGGATGGACCCCGCCCTGGACTGGCTGCTGTTTCCCCGATGGCTAGCCAGATTGAGGGCCCCGTGTGCGACATTTGCTGGTAAAATACCGAGCCCGGCGTCTGTGGGATGTTTCTGTCCCTCTCCAGGTAGGACAGAGGGCGAAGTGTGGCTCTCAGCCATTTTACCAGCCAGGCATATCTGGCAATTTCTAAAACCGTTTTGGTCGGCACAGCTCGGGGAGGGGGGGGTTGCTGCTCTTTGACGTCTAGTGGGTAGAGGCCAGGGATGCAGCTGAACACCCTGCAGCCCCCACGACGGAGAATCATCCGACTCAGAACGGCCGAGGTGCTGTGCCAGGTTGAGAAACCCAGCGACAGGCATGCCTCGTTTCATGGCGACTCGCTTTATTGCGCCCCGCAGGTGTGTGTTGTTTTACAAATTGACGCCAAGACCCTCCACCAGCGAAAAGAAAAGATCGCAGCTCGCTGTAGTGCCGTGTTCCGGAGCAACCTGCAGTACTTGCGAGGTGTGCCTGTGCCCATGGCCTCCCCCTCCCTGCCTCACCTTCCCAGAGGTCTGGGGAAGAACTTGGAATAACCCTAAATGAGAGGCGAGGGGAGGAGGGCCGATTCCCCTAGCAAGAGGCTGCCTTTGGTGCCACCAGCCTCTTCCTGCTCAAACCATGGGCCCTGCAGGAAGTAGGTCTGGGTGCTGTTGGGAGGAGCTGAGACCAGGGGCAGGGAACGGGCCTGAAGTGCTCACCCCCAGGTCAGCCCAGGTCTGAGCTCTGTTCGCAGATTTTCCCGAAGCTGGGCTGCTGACGTGGGCGTGGACGCCTGATGCCTTTGACCTGCTGGCATTTACCCTTCTCAACTCACACCTCACTCTTCCAGTATTTACCCCGGGAAAGTAACACCCCAGGGGTATATCAGGGCTCCTCATTCCTCGTGGCTCCCCAGTCTGCTTCCCTCCAGCAATAGAAGGTTCCAGTGTGGTTAGACCAGAGGCCCAGGGTGGGGGAGCAAGGCCCTCCCCACTCGTGGTGTCAGCGGAGCAAGAGGGAGAGAGGGCGGACATCAGCCACAGGCAGGGGGTGACGGAATTGAGTTGGGCTCAAGGAATGTGTTCCAGGGATCGGGGCAGGTGGCATTCCCAGGGCAGGATGGATGAAGCAGTTGCCCCTGCCCAGGTGCCAGGCCACCCCACCCTACAGCCCTCACTGCCCTCCTCCCACTTCCTAGCAGTATCCATGGCCTCTTGTTCACTCCTGGACCCTGGAACCCTGGTGGGGTGAGAGGGCAGGTGGCAGTTTCTGGTTTGACTTCTGCGTTTTTGGTGGAGTTTTTTTTTTTTTATTGTGCTGGTGGTGGTGGTTTTTGGTCTTTTAACTTTATTTATTTATTTATGGTCGTTTAACTTTAAAAGGCTTGAGTGAGACTCCCATCCTTTTAGGAAAACAAAAGCACCGCAGTAGGGCCCCCTCTGTCGTGTGCCTCTTGGGGCAGCACTCAGACCAGCACCAGCACCCGAGCTGTTGAGGAGAAGGCTGTTGGGGAAGAAAGCGGTGGGGCGCTCCCTGGGAGCCGGGCGGCCTTCCCCAGGCAGTCCTCACTCCTGTGCATCAGGCCTGTAAATAGACTCATTCTGAGCTGCAGCTCTGCCTGGCGTTTACACACTCTGCCCAGGATGGGACTGGACTCTCTTCCTCTAAGAGGAGGGACAAATCGCTCCCAAATCCATTGCCGAGGCCCCAGGGTCCGAGTCTGGCTCTGGGTCAGTAGCGGTGCTTTAACTGTGGCCAGAGCTCGGGGCACGGCCGTGGCCGCTCTGAAGGGCTCCTGTCCACCTGCTGGGTAAACTCAGCCCCAGACCAGACTCCAGACGGAGCAGGAAGAAGTCAGGGTTGTGTCTGAGCGTGCATGGACCTGCTCACTTCCAGGTGACCCGGCGCTTCCCTCTGGGTCGGGATGAGCAGTGGTGACATGAGGCAGCCCCACCTCAAAATATCAGGGTTGAGGTCCTCTCCCGGCTGCCTCTCCTCCCAGCACATCCCCGTGGGTCCCTGTGCCACCCACTCTGGAGCAGGCGTCAGTGTGGTCCTGGCCACCCTGGGGGATTTCCAGTGTGAGCTCACGCTGCTGCTCCCAGTTTCCCATCCTGCTGAGCCAGGCTGGGGGAGGGGTGGCGGGGACGGCAGCACCCTCCCAGCGTGCAGGCTGACCTGGCCTGGTGACCGGGGCCGCGAAGCTGCCAGGGAGGCAGCTCGCAGGACACAGGCCAGGAGGAGGAGCCCTGCCTGCCCCTCTTTAGGGAAATCGAGGGCTTCCCCACACTGCCCGTGAAGTGACTATGGCCTCCCAGGGTGAGTTAGACGGGCATAAAGAAAAACTCACCTTTTCCTGTCATCTTCAGGGACTTACAGAGAGCTGCCGAGTCCCCACTCCCTCATGCAGGGAATGTTTGTGGGGTCCCACCCAGATGCTGGTCATTTGCAATTCCAAAGCTGCCGGTAGGAAGGATGTTCTGCCCGCCCCCCCCCCCCCCCCCCCACAAAGTGGTTGGAGCTGGGTGGGCAGACCGGAGACCCTGGCCTGGAGGGTGGTGGAAAGCAATGGGCAGGGGTCTAGGAGAGTGTGGTCAGCAGGATGGGGTCACTTCAATAGGTGCCTCAGTTTCCCCAGCTGTGCAGTGGGTAGCCGTAGGCCGTGGGAGGGCGGCAGTGAGGATTCCAGTGGTGGTTCGCAGAAAGCCTTGGGCCGGTGCCCAGCCACACTGGGAACTGGCGAGGGAGCCGTCAAGGTAACGGGATCGGGACTGCTCTTCGGGGCCCGGCTGTGCTCCCTTGGCCAGCGTGTGGTGACGGAGCCCGTGCCTCATGGGCTGGGCGGGGGGCGGGGGGCGGTTCTGGCTGGGAACATGGGACAGAATGGCAGTGCTGCTGCTGTTCTGTAGAAGTGGCCAGTCTGGGTGGGAGGGCGGTGGTGCCATGTAGAGCAAGGGCACCGAGGATGGGTTCGATCTAGGCCAGGCGTGAGCTGCCACCCTGCCCCGGGGTTCCCCGCCTGCCAGCCTGTGTGTCATGATGGTGTTGGGGGGAGGATGTCATGGAGGCGGAGACGCTCAGCTCAGCTCTGCTCCCGGGCCCAGCGCAGGGCAAGCTGCCCACAGCCGTGGTTTTCTCTGCTTCCCACCTGTGGCCCTGGAGCCCACACCGAGCGCATGCTTAGCTGGTCGTGGCCGTGGCCCTGGCCCTGGCCCCGGCCCCGGCAAGAAACCCCTTTTCCCTGGCGGGGTGGCTCTCCCCCGGCATGCCTCTCCCCTGGCCCTACAAGGCCAAAGCACAGGTGGGGGATCTGCTGGAGCGGGACTTGCAGCCAAGGTCAGACCTTATCAGCCAGGAAGATGATGAGATAAGGACAGGTGAGAGAGTGTGAGAGCCCTTTCGTGAACGGAGAAGGCTTGGATGATGTCATTGCTGCTTGAGGGGGTGGGAGTGGCTCAGGACTCAAAGGCCCGAGCTCCTGGAACCAGATCTGGGCTGCTCAGTCACCTCACCGCCCCGGCCTGCGCTTTTGCCACTTGGTCTCACCAGTTCTTGGGTGACAGGAGGCTGCAGAATGTGGGGGCGTCACAGCCCCACCACCTCCTAACTGGGGGGCCTTGGACAGGTGACTTAACGCCTCTGAGCCTCAGTTTCCCCACCTGTCAAGTAGAGGTTTGTTACCTCGAGGCTCTTGGCTCCGATATAGAGACCAAGTGAGTGACGATGGCAGAGGCCAGCCAGAATTCCCATTACTGGCCGCCCACAGGGTCCCGGGCGCTGTACATTCATGATCTCATGTCATCGCTACTGCATTCCTGGGACGGGGGCATCATCCCATTTCACAGCAGAGAAAACTGAGGCTCAGATGGGGTAACTTGCCCAAAGTTTCCCAGCACAGTAGGTGGTCAAGGCGGGGTTTGAGCCCTGTCCCCAGCCGCCCCCCCCCCAGCCCTCACTCCTCAACCAGAGGACCCATGCTGCCCCCAATAAAGGGGGGGGCAGTGATGAGTAGGTAGGTTTTGAAGGCCCCCTGGTGTGAGTGGCCTGGATGGGCCTGTGTCAAGTGTCCCGATGTCCCAGCAGTCCAGGGGCTGTGGCCGGCCAGCCTCTCCCAGGGAACCAGCAAGCCCCAGGGCAGAGTTCTGGGAAATCGGGTTATTAGCTCTGGGTTTATTAGCTCTTTAGTGACGGTTTACGAGCTGAAAAGTGTTTGCCCTGCTGAGGGGCACGGGCGCCCTGTCCTGAGCGTGTTGCGGTGCAGGGCCCAGGGCAGAAAGCCCTGACTTCTGGCTCAGTGACCGGGATCAGGTGCTCACCTCTCTGAAATACGGCCTAGCTGCCCTGGCCTGTGTGGCTCAGTTGGTTGAGCGTCGTCCTGTGCACCAGAAGGTCGCTGGTTCGATTCCCAGTCAGGGCACATGCCGCAGTTGTGTGGGCTTGATCCCTAGTCGGGGGCATACAGGAGGCAGCAATCAGTTTCTCTCCCTTCCCCCCCAACATCAATTTTAAAAACTTATTGAAATATGTATACACTGAGTGGCCAGATTATTATGATCTTTGAACGCATAATAATCTGGCCACTCAGTGTGTGTGTGTGTGTGTGTGTGTGTGTGTGTGTGTGTGTGTGTGTGTGTGTGTGTATAGAGGCCCAGTGCATGAATTCGTGCATGGGTGGGGTCCGGCCTGCCTGCTGATTGAACTCCTGGTCGAAGGGACAATTTGCATATTAGCCTCTTATTATATAGGCTATACACTGAGTGGCCAGATGATTATGCGTTCAGAGATCATCATCATCTGGACACTCAGTGTATACGGCCTACCTAATGGTGACCAGGGCACCTGGAGTTCAGACCCCTGGGAGGATGCTCAGCATTTTAAACAGCACAAACTGAGGCTCAGAGATGTTAAGTGGCTTATCCAAGATCACAGCATTTGGGGCCGAGCCTGAGACTGCTGTTTGGACAATGTTTTCACTGCCTGGAGCCAGGCCACGGGGAGGAGGTGGGAAGATGGGTAGACTCCTCCGTTGCAAACACGGAGAGCCCCATGCTGGGCACTGAGAGGGGTCGTGTCTGGGAACAGCCTCGTCACACCTGGGTGTCAGGGAGTCCAGAGAGTCCCAGAGGGGCACCTGGGTGGGGACCATGGTGGGCCCAGCACTGTGTCCACTTAGGGACACCCGGTGCACTCTCACTTCCAATGGTGCCCACCCCCATACGTTACCGGCAGCTGTATCATCTTAGGACGTGGGCACACGGGGCTCGGGTGCTCCCAGCTCAGCCAGCTTCCTGGACCCAAGGAGCCCCACAGAGGATGGGCATTCACTCCTCTGCCAGCCCCACAGCGGGGGTAGGAGGGCGCTCTTGGGGTCTCCTCTGCTCTAGAACGTGGCAGCCCCCTCCCCACGCCCACATACTCACACTCTGCTCCTGGCGGCACCCTGGAACCCAACACCGCTTCCCGTGTCTGTGGTCGGCCGTGCCACCCAAGCCACTCTAACTGGGTCACAGGGTGCCCAGAACTGGGTCTGATGGGGGAAGGCTGGTGGGTCACCGCACCTGAGCCTGCCCCTCCAGATCTTGTATTCCGAGCTGAGTTTGAGCAAAGCCCTTCAGGGGGTGGGGTGGCCTAGGGGGCTCTCTGGGCAGCTGTCGGGGAGTGGGACCTGTCCCCGTGGGACATGGGTCTGGCACAAATGGCAGGTGTTTCCATTTTTCCTCTCCCCTGGGCGGTGGGGCTGAAGCCCGTGCCCCTGCAGGGTGGTGTGTGTGTGTGCGCGCGTGCGTGCTGCTGGCACCTCCGGGGAAGTGGGTGCTTGCCAGGAGGAGGGAGTCCCTTTCCTCCCTGCCTGTCACTGACTTTGGTGATTGGGTTTCAGCCACCAACTGGGACAGTTTCTTTCCTTCCCAAATCCTGCCCCGCTCCCCCTGGCCAGGGCAGGGCGGGGTGCAGGGGTGCCTGAGGCTATGCAGGCAGCGTGGGGGCCCATGGAGGGACACCAGGGTAGGTGACGGCCCTGCCGTGGGCTGCTCCTTCCGGGTCTGGTGGGTCAGCAGAGGCAGGGGTTTCGCTGGGGATTGCATCGTGGGGGGTGGGGGCCATTTCCTCTTTCGCTTGGCAGCTTTCTAAAAATGACGGGTTCCCAGAAGGGCTGTGGGAGGGAAAATCGCGTATTGGTTTCTGTGGCAGGGAAGCAGGGAGACCGGCCACTTCCTCGCCGCCCCCCCACCTCCATCCTGTGAGTCAGCGGGGGGACGGCAGGGCAGCCCAGCCTCTGGGGCAGCTGGAAGTCACTCCCCCCTGCAGGGGACCCCTAAGCTTCCAGCTCACTGATGGCCTGCCCCTTTCCTCTCTGGAGGGGACTGCTCGCCCCTTGTCCGAGGGCCCCTCCCTCCCCATTTGTGGGCACAGGCGGTTGGAGGGTTGGAGCCCTCCTGTCCATCACCTGCCTGCTTCACCTGGGGTCCAAGCTACTGCTGGCTCCCAAAGCCCCTTGGAGCCTGGGGGTGGTGGAGACCCCGCCCACCTTTAGCAAGACCGGGGAGTCTTCTGGAGCCTGCTAGTGTGGGGTGGGCTGGTGGCTGGCAGGTAGAGCCAGAGGGAGGGGGCCGGAGCCAGACTCCTTGGTGCAGGTGGCACTAGGGGGCAGACAGGGAGGCGGGTGGGGAGGCCCCCAGCACCATGCCAGGACGCACATGGGTGCTGTCGGGGACCTCCCTGGGCGACTGTGTGCCCGGGCGATGTGTCTGGACAGAGCGTCCCTGGCAGTGCCCAGCCGCGCCCTTAGTGGGGAAACCGGCTCCTCCTGCGGCTGCGGCTCAGTGCTGGGTCCTGGCTGCTGCTCCCCGGCCTAGGCTGCTGGGCATGAGGTGGTGGGGGGGTGGAGAGGGCGAGGGTTATGCCTCAACACATGATGATTGGAGTGCTGTACCACCCCAACCCCATGCCGGACCCCACCCTAAACCCCCTCCCTCTCCCCAGGCTCCTTAGGAGTCTCCTAACGACCCTGGGGCTGAGGACCTTCTGGGGAAGGCCCCACCGAGTCGGGGCCCAGCTTGGGCAGGTGGCAGTGGCTTAGCCAGGCGGACAGGCCCAGACCTCCCTCCGCCCCACTCGTGGCTGGGAGCGGGCAGGGGTCTGAGAGCAGCGGATGTGACTGGGCCGGAGGAAGCCTGGTCCCAGGATGTCACAATTTCCTGCAGTGAGCAAGCACTTCTGGGGCGCAGGAGATAAGTGGTGGGCGGGGCGCTGCCGGAGCTCTGCAGCCCCGGCTCCTCCACGCCCTAGACTTGGGCTGTGCAGGCCCAAGGGTGGGAGTGACGCCCCCTGACCCTCACTCCTGAGCCCTGAGGAAGGGGCTGGGAGGGGCACACTGTCTCAGGAGCAGCCCCTCCCCTCCACGGCGGAGAGGGCTGGGGAAGTGACGTTTGGTACCAGATGTGTGGGCTTCCTGGGGTCAGAGCTGGGCCATCGCCTTCTCCAACTCCCTCGATGAATGGAGAAGGAAACTGAGGCGGGGAGGGGGCACGGGGGGGGGGGGGGGTTGCTCACAGGTGAGGACTTGGCACTGCTCTGTGAAGATGGGTACACGGCTCTCCTAGGTTGGTGCTGATGCCAGCAGCACAGCGGGTCCTGGGCCAGGCGTCCCGGCGGGGGGGTGGGGGGGTGAAGGGGTGGGGGTGGTGGTGGTATGGCCTTGGGATGGGAGGGCTGGCTGGGAGTCTGGGCTGTGCTGGGGTTGGGGAACAGGCCGTCTACCGGGGACTCATCCTGGGACAGGTTCCTCCATCCTCGGCCCCGGTCACAGCCGGGCGGGACCCAGGCACTCAGTGGAGCTTCCCGAGGAGGCTGCGTCCTGGGCTGGCTGCAGGGTTGGGGGTGACCGTTTCTGCCCAGGGTGGATGTGGACTGACCACCTGCCGCCATGCGTGTGCCCCTCGCACCGGCTCTCAGGGCTGACTGTATGTCAGGCCGTGCCGCCCAGTGTCGGCAGACCCGTGGGTGCCGAGGGAGCCTGTGAGAAGCGGTTGATTCTGTCTGGTGGTGGCAGGGAAGGCCTCCTGGAGGAAGTGACATTTTACTTTCCTTAAAGCAGCTGGTAGGCGTGAGCCAGGCAGCTGAGGTGGAGCCTGGCATGCCAGGTGCGGGGCCTCAGATAAGAGGAGGTGGGAGCTGGGGGGACGGGATGTGTCTGGCGGGGTGTGGTCGCTCTGAGTTCCAGAAGGATCCTGCCTGTTTGGTGACCTGGCCAGAGCTCGGGCCTGGCAGCCCCGCTCACCCCCGCCTTCCTGTGCTGCCCGCCTGCCTGCCTTCTTGGTGCCCGTGTCCCAGGGCAGCTCTCCCCATGCCCTCTCTCTGCCCCCGGGTCCCGAAGGAGGCCAGGCCGGGGAACTTTCCATGCCGGGGCCCAGGTGAGGCTGTCGTCTTGGAGCTGTCCCCAGAGTGGCATTGCCACCTGGCTCCTGGGACTGAGGAGCACCTGCCCCACACCGAGCCCACTGCCCGTGACTTCCGGGCCTGGGCTGCCCGGGCCTGGGCTCGGGACCCCCAGCGCTGGGTGGAGAAAGAAGGACGCCGAGTCTGAGGTCGGGCCTGAAAGAAGCAGGGAGTGTCTCGAGCCCCTGCTCTGCCTCGGATCCCCCTCCAGGGGCCCTCCCCACCCGAAGTTCAGCACCAAAGGCTCTGATCCAATATGTAGAGCAAAGGGGTGCCGCCCTGTGGACTCAGAGGAGGCCCAGACCCACCCCCAGCCTCTGGGCCGCCCCATGGCAGTTCCTTGGCTCCTGGGTGCCCAGGTCCCTCTAAAGACCGCCATTTGCAGAGTACTCGGACGCTGGCCAAGATTTTCTGTGGCCTTGTCCTGGCCGGTGTGGCTCGGTGGGTAGAGCGTCGAACTGCGGCCTGAAGGGTCCCAGGTTTGATTCCAGTCAAGGGCACATGCCTGGGTTGCGGGCTCGATCCCCAGTTGGGGACGTGCAGGAGGCAGCCGATCCATGATTCTCTCTCATCATTGATGTTTCTATCTCTCTCCCTCTCCTTTCCTCTCTGAAATCAATAGAAATATATTTTAAAAAAAAGATTTTCTGTGGCCTGGACTCTCCACAGTCTCCACGATGGTGTGCCTTCCAGCGCACCCCAACTCTAGCGAGGGTGGGGGCACCACTTTCCCCAGGACACCTCGAGCCCTGCAGCCAGAGCGGCTTGTGTCCCAGCTGCTCCCCTTCCTGGCGCTGTGAGCTTGGGCGAGTTGCTTAGCTCCTCTGAGCCTCATTCCCCACCCCCCAGTGGAAGCGATGATGATGCCCCGGCAGGGGTGTTGAGGATAGAGCGGGGTGCTGTCCGGGAAGGGCCACATGGCCTGGTGCCCCTGAGGATGGCATGCTGCTGCCCTCTCAGAGACAACTTACTCCCTTTACTTTAAAAAAAAAAAAAAAAAAAAGATATATTTTTATTTACTTCACAGAGAAAGGGACGGGGAGAGAGAAAAACACCAATGATGAGAGAGAATCACTGATTGGCTGCCTCCTGCACGCCCCACACTGGGGATCAAGCCCATAACCTGGTCATGTTCCCCCACCCAGGAATCGAACCATGACCTCCTGGTTCACAGGTCGACGCTCAACCACTGAGCCACGCCGGCCGGGCTTATTCCCCTTTCCGTGCTTCATCTTACGTTGAGTGGACTTCACCTCGATACATGAACGAACCCCAGCGATAGCAATGAGAACACTTCCAATAGTTTGAACACTGCCCTTCCATTCCTACAGGCTTTAGGCCGAGAGCACCGGAGAGCTGCCCTGCTGGCCTGGAGCGGCTGTCTGTCTCTCCACGCATGCGTCCACCTGTCCACGCAGCTGAGGCTTGACCCCGAGCATCCCTGCAGAGTGCGGAGGGGCTGGAACATGCTCTGGAGACCTCTGCGACAGACGCAGCACGCCGTGAGCTGAGCCCACACTCTGAAGGTAGGACGCTGGGTAGCCGGGAGGGTGGCCACGGTGCTGGCTGCTTCCCGCTGTGCACTTGATTTTCAACAAATACGTGGTGATGCCCCCTGTGGGCCACGCTCGGCGATGCTCAGGAGGGAGGAAGTTAGTCCCGCGCCGTCGGAGAGGACGTGGGTGACCCTCGGTCAAGTGCAGGCCTGTGTGGCCCTCCGGCCCAGGCGCCCGGCCCCAGCCTGTGTTTTTGGCCACGACCCTCCAGCACCTCCCTGAAGGGCTGGGCAGGTGGGACAGTGAGGGGCCCACAGCCGCTGCAGGGGTGGGAGAGGGCGAGGTGGGGCAAAGCCACGCAGGGCCCAGCGTTCCCAGGGAGGAGGCTGGGCTATGTTTAAGTGAGAACAGGAAACCCTGGCACAGAGCTGAGCCCAGAAGGACATGGCGTCATAACCAGTCGGGAGCTAGGTGAACCTCGGGTATTCCACTCGGCGAGACCTTGCGGTCGCCAGGAGAGAGCTGTCTGTGTGGCTGACGGGACAGTGCCCACCCCAGGACCGGGGGGAGTGAGTGCGTGGGTCCTGTCCTCGGTGCAGAACGATCTGGAAGGACAGGCACATGGCTTCCTCCTGCGGGACGGGCGACAGGCGGGCCACGAGCTCACTCTGCCCTGTGTAGGCCTCTGAGTCTTCTTTCTTTGCTTTCTTTTTTTTTCTTGTTTGCAATGAACATACACTGAGTGGCCAGATTACTATGATCTCTGAACGCATACTAATCTGGCCCCTCTGTGTATTTGTATCTCAAATGGGTACCAAAAGTATTCTAGACTTTTGCTGGAGATCAACCACCTGTTTGCCCTGAGCTTTCTATTAGCCAGTGCAAAGGGGAAAACTGATCAGGTGCACAATTTATAGTATCTTTGATATCAAATCAATGAGGTGCTCAAGAGAAGTACACTGAGTGGCCAGATGATTATGCGTTCAGAGAGCACCATAATCTGGCCACTCAGTGTATATTACTTGTATCATTAAAATAGAACATTTTGCCGAAACCGGTTTGGCTCAGTGGATAGAGTGTCGGTCTGCAGACTGAAGGGTCCCAGGTTCGATTCCGGTCGAGGGCATGAACCTTGGCTGTGGGCACATCTCCGGCCAGGGGTGTGCAGGAGGCAGCTGATCGATGTTTCTCTCTCATCGATGTTTTTGGCTCTCTATCCCTCTCCCTTCTTCTCTGTGGGAAGTCAAAAAAATATATTAAAAAATATATATATTTATTAAAAAAAAAAAGATAGAACATTTTTCCTCCGTGAAAAGAAAAAAGGACCAGACAGGTGGCAGTTTCAGTTAACCTTTGAAAAAGGAACCGGGCTGCCGAGGGGGACAGGGGCAGATGTCTTTCGAGTCTGAGAATTAGGCTGAGCCGCCACTTCCTCCCTCCCAGCAGTGCAGGGCCATTGGCTGTGGACCGGTCACCAGATGGCCCCCAGTTTTCGTGTCCTCCCCCAGGCCCAGCCCAGGGACAGAGGCAGGGCCTGGCCCCCTGGCGGCCTCAGTCTCTGCGGCTCTCCACCCTGTGCCCTGCGCCTCTCTGCCGTGGTCCTCGCCTGAGCAGAGACCAGAAATGGATGGAGGTGGGGAGTCGGGGACTTCCCAGACCCTCCTGGTCTGGAATGCAAATGAAGGGGGACAGAAATAGACCTTTTTAAAAAAACATTTGTATTGATTTCAGAGAGGAAGGGAGAGGGGGAGGGAGAGAGAAATATCCATGATGAGAATCATTGATCACCTGCCTCCTGTGTGCCCCTCACTTGGGATCAAGCCTGCAATCCGGGCATGTGCCCTGACCGGGAATCGAACCGTGACCTCTGGGTTCATAAGTCGACGCCCAACCACTGAGCCCCGCCCGGCTGGGCAGAAATAGACCTTCTTGCCGTACCCCACTCAGCCGATTCCGTCTCTGCCCTGTGACTTAGTGTCCGGGGTTAGGTTAGAACCAACTTTTGGCAGGTTGTTCTCAGTCAGGGCTGCCCGCCCTGGCACCTGGGTCTCCACGTCCCCTCTGGTTCTCCACTCACCCGTGTCCCCCTCCCCATCTCCTTTCCAGCCACCCCGCCCGCCTGCCCGCCATGGCCTCTGCAGACAAGAATGGCGAGAGCGTCTCCTCGGTGTCCGGCAGCCGCCTGCAGAGCCGGAAGCCACCCAACCTGTCCATCACCATCCCACCGCCCGAGGCCGCGGCCCCTGATGAGCACGCCAGCATGCTGCCCCAGGTGAGGGGCTGCCCCAGCTGAGGGGCTGCCCCAGGTGAGGCCCGCCCCAGGTGACAGGTGTGCCCACGGGACCCCTTCCAGGCAGTTCCACTTCCTGGACGAGGCTCCTCCCCAGCCTGCTGCCCGTGTGGCCCCGACTTAGGCCTGTGCCCCTCTGTGGGCCCCGCACTCAACGCCCCCGGAGAAATAGGAGCTGTGTCCCAGGACAGGCGTGCGGTCCCACCCGGGACCTGGCTGTTTCTAGCTCCTTTCGGGGGGCGTGGGCTGTCTGGTGGGACTGGGGTGTAGGGGCGCGTGTGTCCTCAGCCCAGCAGCCTGACCTCCGCGCCTGGCTCCTCGGAGAGAATAGAAGTGAATCAGTGTTTCCACCCGGCCGGACCCCGTCCATAAAGAGCGCATTGACGCAGGCCAGCCCCGCGTGGGCGCCCGCAGCCTGGGCACAAAGGGGCCGTGTTGGTGCCGCCGCTCCCCCCACGGGTGCTTTCAGACACACAGGGCAGGCCGACACCGTGGTGTGACGGGGGAGCACTGAATGAGGAGGCAGGGAAATGCACGCGGGGGTTTTCTGGAAAACATTAGAAAATGGTGATTTTTACCCTCGGAATGAAAGCAGCTCGGGGGTGGAAGTTGGGGATGAGGTTTGTTCTCAGAGGTGTCCTGTTGGGAGCCGGGCTCCGCGCCTGCGCACGCCCACCCTCTGCTGCCCCCCTGCCCCCCGCAGAGGCCCAGGAACCCCGCCTTCCTGAAGAGTGTCAGCCTGCAGGAGCCCCGGGGACGATGGCAGGAGGGCTCGGAGAAGCGCCCCGGCTTCCGCCGCCAGGCCTCCCTGTCTCAGAGCATCCGCAAGTGAGCACGCCAGCCCGGGGACTCACAGGCCTGTCCCCATCCGTGTCCCCTTCTAGAAGGCGTAGGCTGGCCTTAGTGAGCGGCCTCTCCCTGCAGGGTGGACTGGGAGTCGAACACCGTGTTGCAGGGGGAAGCTGGGGCGCAGGGGCACGTGCCTCGCATAGGCACAGGTGGATCCGAGGGGTTCGAGGGGCCCAGCCCAGCTCCTCATGCTCTTTCCCACCTCTGCTCCTCTGGCCACGGGGACCGAACCAGGGGCTCAAGGGGGAGCTGACCTGCCCCTGCCGCTGCATACATGTGCCCTGTCATCCCCTGCACACATGCACGGTCACCTGTCATCACTCCTTACACACATGCCTTGTCACCCTCTGCATACACACAGGTGCCATCAACTCTCATCACTTCCCCTGTGCACATGTGCATGGTCAGCTCTCGTCATGCCCTGCATATGCACATGACCTGTCTCCTCCCTTCACACATTCAAGGTCACCTCTCGTCAGCCCTGACACACATGCACGGTCACCTCTTGTCACAGCTGCATGCACGCGTGTGCCACCGACTCTCACATTGCTTCCCCTGTGCACACGTGGGCATGGTCAGCTCTCGTTACCCCTCCACATGCGCGTGCCCCGTCCTGGTCCTCGGAGCCTCACCGCCCCCTCCGTCCGCAGGGGCACCGCGCAGTGGTTCGGGGTCAGCGGCGACTGGGAGCTGGAGCGGCAGCACTGGCAGCGCCGGAGCCTGCACCACTGCAGCGTGCGCTATGGCCGCCTCAAGGCCTCGTGCCAGCGCGACCTGGAGCTCCCCAGCCAGGACGTGCCTTCCTTCCAGGACACCGAGTCCCCGAAGCCCTGCAAGATGCCCAAGGTGGGTCCCATCGGGCCACGGGGGCGGCGGGCACTGCACCAGGGGCCCGGCGGCTCTGCTCACCGCCTCCCTCCCGTCCAGATTGTGGACCCGCTGGCCCGAGGCCGGGCCTTCCGCCACCCCGACGAGGTGGACCGGCCCCACGCCCCACACCCACCGCTGACCCCCGGGGTCCTGTCCCTCACCTCCTTCACCAGCGTCCGCTCTGGCCACTCCCACCTGCCCCGCCGGAAGAGGATGTCCGTGGCCCACATGAGTTTTCAAGCTGCCTCTGCCCTCCTCAAGGTGAGGCCGCCCTGCCCCTGCCCACGCTCCCTCCCGCTCCCCGCAGCAGCCCCCGGGAGACCACCTCGGCGCCTCCCTCTGTGCCCAGGGCAGTGGATGCCTGGGACCCCTGGGCAGAGGGAGGGCCTGCAGCCCAGCAGCCGGGCCCACGTCCCAGCCCCCAATTCCCTCCTGAGCCCTGCCATCTCTCTGTCTGGGGAAACTGGTTTTGCACCAACGGGCTGGGGAAGTAGTGAACCGTGCTGTCAGCCTTCATCACCACGTTGCCTGAGCCCATTGTCGGTGCTGGGCCAGGGGGCTGCAGAGGGCGCTGAACCCGTTCACTGCCCTGGAGAGCCCAGCCCGGGTGAGGGCCCATTCGGTGTGGTAAGCGGAGGGCCTGCCCAGAGCAGGAGCTGCCCTGTCTCGCCCAGGAGAAGGGCTGGTGTCAGGGAAGGCACTTGAGCCGAGCCCAGAAAAATAAGGAAAAGTTTGCCAGGAAAGCAAGGGAGGGAACAGCATTCTCAACAGAGGGAAAGGCCAATGCAAAGGCCCGGAGCAGGAGGGGCGTGGCCTTTGGGGGAGCAGCAGGTGGTGCTCCAGGGTTTTAGTTACAATGGCAGGAGATGGGATCAAAAGGAGGGCGGGGCCTGGTGTGCCAAGCCGAGGAGCCAGGCCTCGGGGAGATGGCACGAGGCTCGGGAATGAAGGCGGGAATGAAGGCAAGTGGTGGGCGTCAGCTGCCCGGCCAGAGAGCAGACCGCGGCCAGCCGTGGGGGAGGGGTGATGCCTCCAGGGCTGTGAAGCCGGTGCCGTGTCCCTGCCGTGTCCCTGGCCCCCAGTGCTCTGGGCAGATCGCACCTCTGAGGCGCTGTCCCCAGAGGGAGGGCTTGACGATCCCTTTGGTGTGGGGGGCGCCCGACCCGGGGCTGATGCCCATGCCTCTGCCCTGCGCACAGGGGCGATCGGTGCTGGATGCCGCTGCACCGCGGTGCCGGGTGGTCAAACGCAGCTTCGCCTACCCCAGCTTCCTGGAGGAAGATGCCGTCGACGGGGCAGACACGTTTGACTCCTCGTTTTTTAGTAAGGCAAGCACGGGGCGTGGGCCCTCGGGCAGGGCGCAGGGTGGCCTGGGAGCTGGAAGGGGTGACCTGGCCCTGACCATCCCCTGCCAGGAGCCCCTGAGGGACCCAGAGGCCCACTGGTGGGATGGAGGTGCCACCTTGGGGTGCTCCTAGGTCCCCGTTTTTCTGTCAGAGCGAGGACCTGGGGGGGGAGGATGACCCCCCAGAAAAGTCACGGCCGGGGCCAACACATGCACCTGCCACCTCCCTCCCAGCGAGCCGCCTGGCCTGCCTTTGACTTGAGCAGTGGGGGCAGAACTGGGGACAAGGGCTCTCACGCTGCCTCTTTCTGTGTCCGCCGCTCCACCCCACCCCAGGAAGAAATGAGCTCTATGCCTGACGACGTGTTTGAGTCTCCCCCGCTCTCCGCCAGCTGCTTCCGGGCGATCCCACGCTCGGCCTCCCCCGTCTCCCCCGACGGGGTGCAGGTCTCTCTGTGAGTTCCGGGCAGTCCCTCCTGCAGGAGGAGGGAGGTGGCAGAGCTGGGAAAGGGCTCCCCAGAGCCCAGGGATCTTGGGGGGGGCAGTCCCTAGACCACAAGTCCCTCCTGGGCTGTGCAAGGTGGGCGCCGGGCTGAGAGCCACCGTCCCGGCAGGAAGGAGTACGGCCGCACCCCCGTGCCGGTGGCCAAGCGCGGCAAGCGCATCGCCTCCAAGGTGAAGCACTTTGCCTTCGACCGGCAGAAGCGGCACTACGGCCTGGGCGTGGTGGGCAGCTGGCTGAACCGCCGCTACCGCCGCAGCATCAGCAGCACGGTGCAGCGGCAGCTGGAGAGCTTCGACAGCCACCGGTGAGTGCGGGCGCCGTCCACGCCACGCCGGGAGCACTGGGAGGGGACCTCTTCTCCCCTCTCCCCACCTCACACACCGCCCAGGCAGCGGTCTGTCAACAGCATCCATCGAGCGCCAGCCCACAGGCCCTGCGACGGAGCCCCGACGGGATGCAGCAGGGAGGGCTGGGTGGGTCAGAGGGACAGTTAACGCCCCCAACCCAAGCCATGAGTGAGGGGACTGTGGTTGGGTGGCACATGCAAAGACCTTGGGGGAAGCCAGAGAATGGGGAGGGGCAGTTCTCGCAGAGTGGACAATTGGCAATGATCCAATAGAGATTTGATCCCAATTACAAAACACTGAGAAATGACAAGTGTGGCCAGTGTCCTAAGGAGGAGGGCAGAGAGCGGGAGGGGACAGCTGGGGGTGCGGTCAGGATGAGCTGCAGTTAGCTGGCTGAGGAGAAATGGGAAGAACCTCCCTGACAAAGGAAGCAGCATGTGCAAAGGCCCTGTGGCTGCCAGGAACTGCAAGAGGAGAGGAAGCCCCAGGAGGTGGGTGGGCACAGCAGGGCCTTGCCACCAGCGGGAGGGACTGATATTAGACTTTACCCAAGGGCAGCGGGAAGCCATAAGGGTTTGGAGCTGGGAGAGAGGTGCGTAGAGGTGCCTTTTAGAAGCCGCTGGTGACGGATGAGTGGGAGGGAGTACAAGTGCAGGGTAGGGAGCAGGGGTGCTGAGCGTCGGGGTGCTGACCCAGCCTCTGCCCCAGGCCCTACTTCACCTATTGGCTGACTTTCGTCCACATCATCATCACGCTGCTGGTGATCTGCACATACGGCATCGCGCCCGTGGGCTTCGCCCAGCATGTCACCACCCAGCTGGTGAGTTGGGCTGCAGAAGTGGGGTCCCCTCCCAGCGTTCCCATCCTGGGGGTCCCAGCCCCCCAAGAGGCTTCAGCATCGCAGGCCATTGAATGCCTCCCACAGCAACAGCCCTCCCAGTGGGAGGGCGTCCTGGGCTCCTACTGCTTTGCCCCTGGCCCTTTCCTGGGGCCCGGCCCTGGCAAGGAATCCCCGTCGCCTCCTTCTACCTCCTTCCACCCCTGCCAGGTGCTCAGGAACAAAGGCGTGTACGAGAGCGTGAAGTACCTGCAGCAGGAGAACTTCTGGATCGGCCCCAGCTCGGTGAGGGCCGGGGCACAGCCAGCAGCTCAGCAGGAGCCCCGGGCCCTGTCTCCCCAGCTGGGCGGGGAGGGGTCGGCTGGCCCGTACCCTCTCATCAGGGGACACCCAACAGAGCGGGAGCTCACTCCCCCCCACACACAGATTGACTTGATCCACCTGGGAGCCAAGTTCTCGCCCTGCATCCGGAAGGACCGGCAGATCGAGCAGCTGGTGCTGCGGGAGCGAGACCTGGAGCGGGACTCAGGCTGCTGCGTCCAGAACGACCACTCCGGCTGCATCCAGACCCAGCGGAAGGACTGCTCGGTGGGCGGGCCGCCATCCACCCTGGGTCCTCCACCACGTCCACTGCCCTGGCCTGGGGGGGGATCTTCTAGGGCAGTGACCACGTCCCCTCTTCCTTCCTCTGCCCTCCCCGGCCTCATGCACCCCTGTCCACGGCCCTGCACACCCCTGTCCATGGCCCCATACATCCCTGTACACACCCCTTTACACCCCTACACATGGCCCAGCACAGGAAGGATGCCGACCTCCCCAGCCCAAGCCAGTGAAAGCCGGGTCTGGAGAATGTTACCCGGGGGTGGGGTCCTGAGGACAGGAAGGGCCTCTCCTGGGGGGTCCCCTGACCGCTCTGCGGTGTGGCCGCCTGGCCTGACAGCCCCCCCTCCTCAGGAGACTTTGGCCACTTTTGTGAAGTGGCAGGATGACACGGGGCCCCCCGTGGACAAGTCCGATCTGGGCCAGACGCGGACGTCGGGCGCCGTGTGCCACCAGGACCCCAGGTGCGTCCCAGGTGGCCCTCGGCCAGGCTGTCCGAGAAGATGGGGTGGAGGGTCGCGTTGTCTGTGCCCCCAACAGGGACATTGGCGGGTGGGTGTGGCTGGCTGAGGGTGCCCCAGCCCCTCATTTGGCCCCCTTCTGGCCTCTCCCTCCAGGACCTGTGAGGAGCCGGCCTCCAGTGGTGCCCACATCTGGCCTGATGACATTACCAAGTGGCCAGTGAGTACGCGGGGCAGAGGGCGGTCTGGGAAGGGTGGGGAGGGGCTCCCGCCACACCACCCGCCTGGTCGGTGCCCCGCAGATCTGCACGGAGCAGGCCAGGAGTAACCGCACGGGCTTCCTGCACATAGACTGCCAGATCCGGGGCCGCCCCTGCTGCATCGGCACCAAGGGCAGGTGAGCGCCCGCCTCCGCCCCGAGCCTCCTGCGGCCCTCCGCCTCACTGGGCTCACGTCCTCCCGCGTCCACTCTAGGGCCCCTGTGGTGGGAGCAGGACGAAGGGGTGCTTCCCCAGAGCCCGGGGCTCTCAGAGGGGCACCGCCTTCCCACTAGCAGTGCTGGCTGTGGCCAGGCACTGGCGCCAGGCAAGGTGGGCAGGGTACTCCGGGCCCTGACACTCCCCCTCCCCCTAGCTGTGAGATCACCACTCGGGAGTACTGTGAGTTCATGCATGGCTATTTCCACGAGGAGGCGACGCTCTGCTCGCAGGTGAGGTGTGGCCTGGCGGGACCCAGTGGGGCTCGGGCATAAGATGCTGGGCATTGCCCGGCCGGCGAGGCTCAGTGGTTGAGCGTCAACCTATGAACCAGGAGGTCACGGTTTGATTCCTGTCAGGGCGTATGCCCGGGTTGTGGGCTTCATCCCCAGTGTGGGGCGTGCAGGAGGCAGCTGATCCATGATTCTCTCTCATCATTGATGTTTCTCTCTCTCCTTCTCCCTTCCTCTCTGAAATCAATAAAAATATATTTATTTTTTTTAAAAAAAAAGGCTTGGCTCAGTGGATAGAGCATTGGCCTGCAGACTGAAAGGTCCCAGGTTCGATTCTGGTCAAGGGCATGTACCTTGGTTGGGGGCACATCCTCAGTTAGGAGGTGTGCAGGAGGCAGCTGATTGATGTTTCTCTCTCATCAATGTTTCTGACTATCTCTCTCCCTTCCTCTCTGTAAAAATCAATAAAATATATATACACACACACACACACACACATACACACACACATATATATATATATATATAAAAAAAGCTGATGCCATTTGGGGACTCAGCCCCATCTGGTTTTCCAGATGACCTAATAAATTCATAGTTCTTTACTCCCTCTGCTCCCCCAAAAAGAGAAGCAGTGCATGCCAGCTACTGGAGCTGGCCTCACGGGGGCCCTCCTGCAGCGGGTATCGGCTCAGCCCACCCACACCCGGGCCTCCAACCCAGCCAGGCCCCGGTCACTGATCCCCATGCTCGCCCCCAGGTGCACTGCTTGGACAAGGTGTGTGGGCTGCTGCCCTTTCTCAACCCCGAGGTCCCAGACCAGTTCTACAGGCTCTGGCTGTCCCTGTTCCTCCACGCCGGGTAAGGCTCCGAGATGCCCACCCCCGGGGCCCTGCGGTGGCCGCCCCCCGGGCCCCCCGCAGAGGGGCTCCTGGGCCAGGGGCGGCCCTCCCGCCCCACCTCTCTGGAGTGCCTGTCTGGCAGCTGCGGCAGACGGGGAGGCTGATGGCTGTCCCCCGCCCCAGCCTGGTGCACTGCTTCGTGTCCGTGGTCTTCCAAATGACCATCCTGCGCGACCTGGAGAAGCTGGCCGGCTGGCACCGCATCTCCATCATCTTCATCCTCAGCGGCATCACCGGCAATCTCGCCAGCGCCATCTTCCTCCCGTACCGGGCAGAGGTAGGGACTCGGTCGGGGCAGGAGGGTGGGGAGGGCACACGGCCCCTCCCTGGCCGGGCTCAACAGCGGATGAATGGCTAAGCTGGAGGCTTATTGGCTGATCCCTTAATCCTGGGCGCGAGGGAGCTTGTCCCTGAGTCATGCTCAGATGGCACCTCCAGAAAGACCTTCTGGACGCTGCCCCTCTCTCTGCTCCTCCCTCTGCGTCCGTTCTCCATGACCACTGCCCACCACCAGGTCCCAGATCTGCATGCAGGTAGAGCCATAGGAAGTGGCCAGGGTGTGACCATTCTTGACCCGTAGTCACCACAGGTTTTGTTTGTTTGTTTTTTAATATGTTTTTATTGATTTTTAGAGAGAGAGGAAGGGAGAGGGAGAGGGATAGAGAGAGAAAAACATCGATGAGAGAAAAACATCATCGATCGGCTGCCTCCTGCACGCCCCACACTGGCGATCAAGCCCGCAACCCCGGGCATGTGCCCTGACTGGGAATGGAACCAGCGACCTCTCGCGCAGTTCATGGGACAGTGCTCAACCACTGAACCACACCAGCCCGGCAGGAATGGCAGTTTTTGACCCGTTCGCCCTAAGGCGGCTGCCCTGCCCAGTGCCGGGCCCCTCCCCCAGGGCACCGGGCACGTGGGGGGTGCCCTTTGGCCGAAGGGGTGGTGGAATCAGCCCAGCCATGGCCCAGCGGCCCCAGCTGTCCCCTGAGCTTCGGGGCCCCACCGTGGGTCGGGCTCCCCGATAGGCTGACCGGGTGCCGGGGCTCCCTGCGCACCTGGTTCCTGGGAGTGAGCCGCCCCCTCCCCCACCAGGTGGGCCCGGCGGGGTCGCAGTTCGGCCTCCTGGCCTGCCTCTTCGTGGAGCTGTTCCAGAGCTGGCAGCTGCTGGAGCGGCCCTGGAGGGCCTTCCTCCACCTGGCGGCTGTGGTGCTCTGCCTGTTCGTGTGCGGCCTGCTGCCCTGGATCGACAACATCGCCCACATCTTCGGCTTCCTCAGCGGCCTGCTGCTGGCCTTCGCCTTCCTGCCCTACATCACCTTCGGCACCAGCGACAAGTACCGCAAGCGCGCCCTCATCCTGGTGTCGCTGCTGGTCTTCGCCGGCCTCTTCGCCTCGCTGGTCGTCTGGCTCTACGTCTACCCCATCCACTGGCCCTGGATCGAGCACCTCACCTGCTTCCCCTTCACCAGCCGCTTCTGTGAGAAGTACGAGCTGGACCAGGTGCTGCACTGACGCCCCCCTGGCCGGCCGGGCGCGGCTGCCGCCCGCAGCACCACCGGCAACACGGGGCCGAGCCCGGGACACGGGGGCCGAGCCTGGGGCGGGCTGCCTGCCTGCAGAGCAACCCACCCACATTCCAGAGACCCACCGGCAGGGCGCCCAGGCCCTGGTGCTGGTTCAGAGATGGTCACACAGGCGGGTTCCCCGGGGATGAGGTGCCCTCCTCGGGCGTTCCTGGCCCGGCTGGGGTGCACCCTTGAGCACCTGCTTCTCCGCAGCTCAGGGCCCAGGCCCCGACTTACCCTGCTGTCGGGACCCCCATCTCCCACCACAGCCTCTGCTGAGTGCTGGGGCCTTTCCCACCGTGACTGTGAGCGTGGCCTTACCGGGGACGTGGCCTTACCGGGGACGTGGCCAGGCGCCCCACCAGGTTCCCACCCCGACCTCACCACGACCCTCTCCCTGTTTCTCCTCCCCTCTCTGCCCTACCAGCCGGTTCCTCAGTGGCTGCTGGGTCTGCCATCAGGTGACCAGGTATGGGAGAGGCTTTGGCCGTGGCCTGGGGCCGAGCAGCCGCATGGAGACGGGGAAGCAGGAGCCTGGGCATGTTTGCAGCGAGCAGAGGCTGTGCTGCCCGCCCCCTCACCCGGCCTGTCAGTGTCTGCCTCACGGGGCTGCCTCTGACGACAGCAGCCCCCCACCATCGGCCGGGGCCACCCCGAGGACCCGCCCCCAGGATTGCCCGGGGCTCAGTCAGGGCGTCTGTTACCTGTTTATAGTTTGGTCCTAATTTTTAAAGTAACGCTAAGTTTGTATGGATGATGTCTCAAATATATTAAATGATATTCTTCAGGGAACGTCTTCTTTCGACCCAAGGCCTCGGGAAGAGTGAAAGCCAGAACCTTAATTTGGGGGTGGGAGAGGGTGGGGGTCGGCTGGGAGGAGCTCATGGGCAGGGGCTGGCAGGAAGGGGCGGTGGGGATCTTGTGGGACTTCTGGGGGATTTGGTTGGAACCGAAACCGGGTTGGGGTCCCATGGAGGGCCTCAGGGGGGTCTCTTGAGGGGTTGGAATTAAATTCTTAGACTCCAAGAATTTGGGGTGGTGCTGATTGTAGGGGCAGGGAGGCTGGGCCGAGGAGCAGGCCTCCCTGGACAGCTTCATTCACGGTACCTGTGCCTCACCCAACCCTTCCCCATGCAGGGGAGCCACCCACTCGGTTACTGTGGGCCGAGGACCCAGCCCCTGCACCCTCCAGCTCCCAGCTCCCCCCGCCCCCCATTCCAGGGCTAAAAGGAGAAAGGACCTCCCTGGGACCCGGGAGAACAAGGGCCCTGTACTGGGCTCCTGTGAAGGACACCCTGGTCCTGAGCCGCCGTGCCTGTCTCCTGCAGGGCCCCGTCGGTTCTGAGATGGGCGGGAGCTGAGGCAGGCTGCTTGTCCCCACTTGCCAGCCCCACTCGGGCACAGTCGAGTCCGGGAGGTCTGGAGGGTCTTGTGGGGACAGCCTGCAGGACACATCTCGTGTTCAGCTGGGAGAATGGCCCTGTTCTCTTTTATAAAAAATATTTTTTTAATAGAGTCCCGATGTGCAAGAGTAGGCCTTCCTTCCCCTGGCTGCCTGCACCGGCTTCCCTCTGGCGCCCGGGACCTGGGCTGCTTCCCTTCAGCCGCCCGCAGGCACCCGGGCCCCGGGCTGGCTTCCGGCTTTGTGAGGAATGACGTCCAGTCTGATCAGCATATTACCCTTTTATTATTAGATTGATTTCAGAGAGGGAGAGAGAGAAACATCAGTGATGAGAGAGAGAATCATTGATCGGCTGCCTCCTGCACGCCCCACACTGGGGATCTGAGCCCACAACCTGGGCATGTGCCCTGACCAGGAATCGAACAGTGACCTGGTTCATAGGCTCAACCACTGAGACACACCGGCTGGGCGTGGCCTTTCTCTATTTCACCCCTCCCCCCCTGCCTGGGCATCCCGGCGGAGCTGGGGGAGGCAGGGCAGGGCACTGGAGGCAGGAGAGAGCCCCCGGCCCCCCTCCCTGCAGCCCGCTCAGCAGCTGTACCTCCTCAGGGAGGCGTGGCCCTGCAGCGAGCACTGGAGCTCCGTGAAGGCCAGCGGGCCCACGGTCACGGCGCAGGGGCCCACAGGGTGGAAGCCGAACCGCTCGTAGAAGGGCACCAGCGCGTCCTCGCACATGAGCACGGCCCGGCGCACGGCCGGCTGGCCGCCCAGGTGGCACAGGTAGCGCCACAGCAGGAGGGAGCCCCGGCCCTGCTGCCGGAAGGTGCGGCGCACGGCCAGCACGTGCAGGTGGGCCGTGTGGCCCCCGGGCCGGTGCAGCAGCAGACTCCTGCGGGCGAGAGGCATGAGGCTGCGTCACCTGAGCCCACATCTCAGCGGGTGCCCCCTGAGGGCCTCCAGTCAGGCCTCTCCCACCCCAGAGGACCCCAAAGTGCATACCCCCACCCCCTTCGTGGCAGGCCCTTCGCGAGGGCTCTAGAGACCCCAGCGATCAGGACCTCTTGCCCCGGGAGGGAACCCACAGCCTGTGTCTGGTTTGGAGGAAGAAATTGCAGTTCCGGGCTCCCCACCCTTGTCCGGCTGAGAGGGGCCGGCACCGGGGCCGGGGTGGGGGCCTCTTCCAGAGGTTTCCTGGGGCTGGGCATCGCCGCCCCGCCCCGCCCCGCCACGCCCTCCTCGGAGCATCCTTACCAACCCACCCACCCCCACCCCCAGTCCTCACCGGTGTGAGCCTGTCCTCGTCCCACAGCGAGCCGATGATGAAGGCCACGAGGCGGCCCTCGTGGAACCAGCCCAGGGAGAGCTCCGGGCACAGGGTCAGGAAGCGCTGGAGCTCGTCCAGGTGCAGGGGACACACGCCCGAGACGGAGATGAAGGCTGCGGGAGGCCCGGGGGTGGCTCAGGGGGCACCGTGCCACGCGTCCACCCCCCAGCCCTCCCCACAGGAAAGCGGGGATTCAGGGCTGCACACGCACAGGAACACGCACATATGGGAACACACACACACATGGGAACACACACACGGGAACGCACACACAGGAACACGCGCACACACAGGAATGCGCACGGGAACATGCACACACACGGGAACACACAGGAACGCACACACAGGGAACACGTACACGCATGGGAACACGCACACACAGGAACACACATGGGAACACACACACGTACGGGAACATGCACACACGGGAACACGCACGGGAACACGCACACAGTCTGGTACTCTCACTCCCCAGGCCCGGAGCCGCGAGGGTCTCCTCCCCCAGGCCCGGTGGGGCTGCTCACCTTCCCGCTCGATCTCAAACACGCCGGCCGCGTCCTGGGGGGTGAGGCAGCGGAACTCGCTGGCGGGGAGTGTGCGGCGCCGCTGGCAGCTGGGCGTCTCGGGCATCCCGGGCGGCAGGCGCAGGGCCACGGGCGGCAGGCAGTGAATGCTCTGCGTGGACATCCTCGCTGCTGGGGCCCCTCCGCGGGAGACGAAGGTGCTGGCACCTGTTGGTCAGGGGCCTGGTCGTCCTCTCAGGAGGGATGGGCCAGAGGGAGGGTGCGTGTCGCCTCTTTTGTAGCTGCACCTGGGGTGGGGCCGGCCCCAAAGCGGACAGCAATCCTCCCCCGACCCGTACCTGCCCCCCCCCCGCGTCCCCCCCCCCCCCCGCCAGCTGCTTTGGGGATTAAGCTCGGTGCTCTCCCACCCTTTCCTGGAAGCCAGAAGCACACACAGAGCAGCCCCTCCAAACCGCGATCTAGCCTCATGGCCTTCAGGGGCATCGCAGCCTCAGGAGAGCAGGAGGGTGGGCAGGGCTCAGGGGAGCCCAGGGCACCCCGACAGCGTTGCTCCAGCGGGGAGGGGACATGGGCCTTCACTGGCCACTCCCAGTGCAGTGAGGGTGGGCAGGCTGGTTGTCTGACTTGCCCAGAGGGGCCCTTTCTGGTCCTTTGGGGACAAGATGGTGTCGCCTCAGTCCTCAGCCCTAGAGAACAAGCCCCTTAACCAATCAGGTCCTCGGGGAGCCCACATTTACCCGGTGGCCTTGGGCTGGGCTGTGCACAGGGGGGCGGGGGGTGGCGAGGAGGGGAGTCAGGGAGGGGGAGGGCCCTCATGGGCAGCATGCCAAGTATCCCCTGCTCCCCCTGGCTCGCCGTTGGTTTCTCCCATGACCCCTGCGGATGTACAGCTCTTAGAGGAGGCTACCCACCCCCTTACAAAGCTACATGGTGCCCGAGCCGGTGTGGCTCAGTGGATAGAGCACCAGCCTGCGGACCAAAGGGTCCCGGGTTCGATTCCAGTCCAGGGCACGTACCTCGGTTGCAGGCTCCTCCCCGGCCCAGGCCCTGGTCGGGGCGCACGCAGGAGGCAACCAATCGATGTGTTTCTCTCACATCGCTATTTCTCTCTCTCACTCTCCCTAAAAATCACTGGGAAATATCCTCAGGTGGGGATTAACAACAAACAAACAAAACGCCCTGGCTTCCAATCTGCCCTCCGCCTCCACCTCTTCTCACCGAGTCTCAAAGCCCCACGCAGGGTACTCCTGTCCCTGAAGTCTGGGCGCCGGGCGGGGGTCCCACTCACCAGGCAAAGCCCAGGTTCCCCCACAGAGCCAGTCCCCCCCGGTGCGTCCACAGGGGCAGGAACCCGGAAAATCAGGGCGCTGATGTGCACAGCTGTGGGGGCAGGGTGGCCCGGCCCCACGTGATGTGCTCAGAGGTCTCTAATCCTCCCCCCCCCCCCCCCCCGCCACCCGCCTCCCAGTTTCACCAGCAGGAGGGAGCAGCCTCCTTTAATCCACGCCCGCCCGCCCATCCAGCGAGAATTAGCCCGTTTTACAGGGAGCCCGGGGTGAACACTCTCAGGGAAGCGGCTGGCAGCCAGGTCTGCTCCCCGTTACCCGCTGTTCCCGCCTGAGCGCTGGGCCCAGTGCTTTCCCAGTGGCCGGTCCCCATCTTCATGGCTCTCCTGCTGGTCGACAGACAGGGTCCCCAAGTCAGAGTCCACCCAAGCGAAGGGAGGAGACCCTACATCTGGCCCCCGGGGGTGCAGGTAGAGCCGGTGAGCCTGCGGGGGGGCTGTGGCAAGCCACCATGAGGACTTGATCCCTGTCAAACCCTCCAGGTCCTGCCCGTGTAAATTACCGCTCCGTCATGTATGTGACCAAAGCCTGCTTCCCTAGTGGGTCTCTTCCGGGAGCACCTGGGCAAATTCCCAAACCCACAGGCGCCGGTCAGTCCCCACGTTCCCCGCTCTTCATCCCATCCCCCTCGTCCCTTGTCCAGCTGTCATAAGAAAACAACTCCAACAAGCACGAGGTTCGAGAGATTCTCGACCCCTGGCCATCCCCATACCCCGCCTTGCCTCCCACGCCTGCCATCCCCCTGAGGCGCTTCACCCCGCGGTGGGAGCCTTGGGCATGCCCCCGGGACCCACGCTCCCACCCCACGTACCCACCCAACATTAAAGGAGCAAGAACATTCTCTACAGGCAACCCCAAAAGACCATCGACCATAGAAGGGACTGTGGAATATACGCAAGAGGGAAGATTATCCAGCAACGAGAGCGAGCAAACCCATACAGCACCCAGCACCACGGGCGACTCTCCCACGCCATAGAGGGCAGGGCGGTCCCACGTGAGACTGGCTGCCCGCGGCGGGCTTCGGGGGCTGGAAATGTAAGAGTGGAAGGCTGCTCACCTGGGGGAAGTGGAGGCCCAGCAGGCTGCCTCCCTGAGCACTTTTGTACCTGAGTGTCCCACTGGAAGTCTATTACGTACTAGAGGCCCGGTGCACGACATTCATGCACTGTGGGGGAGGGTTCCTCAGCCCGGCCTGCACCCTCTTGCAGTCCGGGACCCCCAAGAGGTCCTTAGCGCTGCCACAGAAGCAGGAGAGGCTCCCGCCACCACCACTACGCTCACCAGCCTTGAGCCCTGCTTCTGGCTGAGCGGCACTCCCACTGTGGGAGCACACTGACCACCAGGGGGTAGCTCCTGTGTTGAGTGTCTGGCCCCTGGTGGTCAGTGTGCTTCATAGCAACCAGTCGTTCCTCCGTTCGGTCTATTTGCATATTAGCTTTTTTATTATATAGGATAGGATTCGCAAGATTGCTCCAATCTAACATTCAGACCAGACTCCCTGACTGCCAGGGACCTCGGCGCCACCCTGTTCCCAGAACCTGGAGTGAGTTCTTGCTACGGAAAACTCCCCAGTAAGCTACCTCCTGCTCTTGCGTCCCCCGCCCCACCCAGGCCCGTCTCTCAGTCCCAGAGACTGCCCTTGCCCCCCTTTCTCCCCTTCAGCTCACACCTCTCCTGTGACCTGCGTTTGTCCCTTGCCAGCACCCACCCCTGTCCTTCCAACACACGTACCTCCTGCCCCATCAGGGCCTGGCTTCTACGCCCGCCCAGCAAGGCTGATCCCCAGCCCACCCATCCCAGGAGAGCCTGTTCTCACCCATGATCCGTGATCTGTGATCTGGGAGGAATGGTGATACCAGCCCTGCCCTGTGCTGCTGGGCTCACGTGGTCCTGACCCTGTGGTGACTCCAGACCAGCCCCGGAGCCCCCACACACCCACACTCATCCCCTTCTCCAGGTCCCTCCGCCGTCTGAGGCCCAGCAGCACCCCTCCCCTGGCCACCAGGCGGGTCCCATCCCACAACAGACTCCGCAGAGTTGACCAGAAGGACCTCCTCAGGCTTGGCCTTCAGGCCTGGTGCCAGGAACACGTCCAAGACCTGGGCTGGGCACCCCCCACCTCAAGATCCCAGCAAAGGCCTCCTCTGTCCTTCTTATACTCTGATGCTCCCCTGCGCCCCCTGGTGACCGATCACGAGCTCCTGGAGGCGCCAGAGAAGGGCAGGCAGGCTGTTCCATCCGCCTCTCTTTTGATTGACTGCCAGATGGTCCTATTCTTTCTAGAAAGCACCTCTGGGCACATGGAACCCTGAGAACAAGACAAGACGGTATATTAAACATGGCTAGACTGCGGGGCAGCAGAGGGGCGGGTGATCACGGGCCTGGGGTCAACTGGAAGACAGTACACGGACATCGGGAGTAACAGAACTTGTCTCTAGTCCCAGCCTTGGCGAGTGATAATCAGCGGAGGCATTCCAGAGCACCCAAGCACCCCAACAACACCAGGGTGCCCCCCACCCCCGGCCTGTAATCAAATCCACCCGACCTGCCCTAACCGGTTTGGCTCAGTGGATAGAGTGTCGGCCTGCGGACTCAAGGGTCCCGGGTTCGATTCCCGTCAAGGGCATGTACCTTGGTTGCGGGCACATCCCCAGTAGGGGGTGTGCAGGAGGCGGCTGATCGATGTTTCTCTCTCATCGATGTTTCTAACTCTCTATCCCTCTCCCTTCCTCTCTGTAAAAAAAAAAAATCAATAAAATATATATTTTTAAAAAATCCACCCGACCAACAGTGGCCTCAGGAGATGTATGTTGTGGATAAGGCTGCTACACTTAGCAAATAAAAATCTGAATTTCAGGAAAGCAACAAGTAATTTTTTAAAGTATGCCTGGTGCACTATTTGGGACGTACTTACTCTAAAGCACTGTTTATCCAAAATTCTGATCTTACGCGTGTCCTGTATTTTATCTGAAAAACAGATTTGTGAGGTCTGAGGAAGGTACGGTCAGCACAGGCCGGGGAATGGGCAGTGAGAGAGTCAGGAAGAACCGGGCACCTGGCATGGCGGGTGGGGGGGGCGTGTCTGAGCCTCAGGTGGGGCCGAGCCCTTGGCCTCCAAACCCCTATAATGTACATCCTGGTTTGAGGCCACTGGCCATTGCTGTCACTTACTCCGCCCTCCTTGCTTTAAACCAGCTGTTTGTTCTCACACCTGGCTGCACGTTGGACTCACCTGGCAGCCTCAAAAAATTCCAACACCTGCAGGCATCCGATTTCTTTTCTTTTTTTTAATATATCTTTATTGATTTCAGAGAGGAAGGGAGAGGGAAAGAGAGATAGAAACATCAATGATGAGAGAGAATCATTGATCAGCTGCCTCCTGCACATCCCCCACTGGGGATCAAGCCCGCAACCCAGGCATGTGCCCTTGACTGGAATTGAACCTGGGACCCTTTAGTCCACAGGCCTACGCTCTATCCACTGAGCCACACCAGTCAAATTTCTAATTTCTGGGGAGGGCACCTGGCACCAGCTGTTGCTAAGAGCAAGATTCCCCAGGAATAGACTTTCTGACTCTGAGTTCTGCGTGGGGACCTTTGTTGGGCGTGTGCTCAGGCCAACCCGAGGGAGCAAGGTCAGCAGATGGCGGAGGGAGAGGTGCCGCTGAGGACTTGGGTGTAGCGGAGCCTTCAGGGCCCCAGGAGGGGCTCTGAGCTGGGCAGCCCTTCCCCCAGGTCCTGAATGGAGGCCGGAAGGCCGGCTTTGTTTCTCATGCAGACCATCCTCACAGGGTGGGGCATCTTTTTCAGCCAAGGGCAATCCTTGGACAGGGACGCAGCTGCGAGCCTTGGCAGCCGGCGCCTGGCAACTGGGGGAAGGAGCTCTCGGACCTGGAGGAGGACAGGGGGCTGTGCCCCACAGTACCCCCTGCGCGCCCATCTCCCCAAAGGCTGCCAACCCCTGGCAAGCAGAGAGCGTGCTGCAAGTGGCATGGTGCCCCTCACATCACAGGAGTCTCCCAGCCGCATGCTGGCCCTTCCGTGCAGGAGGCACTCAGCGGCGGGGCTTTCTGGGGGGTCATTCTGAAACCTCCTTTGCATAGATTGGCTGGTTCACTGCTGGGCTGAGTGGCGCCCACACTAATTTGGGGTTCAATATCGGTCCTAGGACAGAAACATTTCCTCAGGAACCTTCCAGACCTTCGGGCGTGATGTCACAGGTGAGAGGGGATCTGGAGAAAGAAGGCGCCTCTGGCTCCCTGAGCCGCTGGAATCACTGTCCGTCCAATAGGAAGGCGGTGTGAGCCCCACGTGTGATCTTCCGTTCTCTAGCAGCTACAAAGAAACAGGTGAACTTGATCTGAATCATAGATTTCATTTAACCTAATATGTAAAAAGTATTGTCATTTCAACAAGTAATAAATTATACGTGTACATATACATGTACATATATATACTCATATATTGCACCAAGTCCTCAAAATTCAGTGTGCAGTTTGCACGTACAGCACATGTCAATTCAGACCAGCCACACGCCAAGCGCTCAAGAGTCGCGTGTGGTTAGAGGCCACTGTGATGGGCAGCGCAGATCTCAACATTAAAGGCTAAGGAGAGAGCACTGCGTGGGCAGGAGTGTGGGTGCACGGGCGACGTGAGCATGCGTGTGGGGGTGTGTTTCCATACCTGAAGGAGACGGGGAGCTGGGACTTGAGAGAGACCGAGGTGAGCCGGAGACGGGACGCGCCGAGGGCCACTGGGGGAGGTTGGCTTGTTGTGGTCAATCCCTCAACAAATACCTTCTGAGCACCTACTGTGAGTCGGAGCTGTGCTGGCTGCTGGGATTACAAAGATGAAGACACAGTCCCTGTCCTCAAGGTTCACAGCCCCATGGGATAGACAAGAGTAAAAAAAAAAAAAAAAAATGGTGCCCTGGCTGGTTTGGCTCAGTGGATAGAGAGTCGGCCTGTGGACTAAGGGGTCCCGGGTTCGATTCCAGTCAAGGGCACATGTCCGGGTTGTGGGCTCAATCCCCAGTTGGGTGTGTGCAGGAGGCAGCTGATCAATGATTCTCTCTCATCATTGATTTTTCTCTCTCTTCCTCCCCCTTCCTCTCTGAAATCAATAGAAATATATTTTAAAAAAATGGTCTTAATAGAGGCTAAGAAACACAGTCCTCCAGGTATTACCAGGTCAGTGGGAGGGCAGTGGGGGATGGGGCACTTGGAAGACGTCATAGGCCCCTGATTCTTGATTTCTCCAGCCAGACACTGAGGGGGGTAGGTTCTCCAGGGAAGCTCCCCTCCCTCCCTTCCTTCAGCCAAAGCCCCAGGTGCTAAAGGCACCCTAGAGCCCCCAAACATGGGCTTCAAGGTGGGAGATCTCTGGGCCCACCTGGGTTTGCTGGCACAGGGAGGCTGGGCGAGGCCAGCGGGCTCCCCCAGGGGGCAGTGTGGGCCTGTGCGCAGTGTGGTCTGGGGAGGTGACCCCGTGGCGGGTTAAGATAGGGACAAGGTACAGCCTGCTTCCCCTAGATCAGCTCACTTCGCTGCCAGCTCTGCTGCCTCCAGAGCCACGCCAGGTCCTTGGTGAGGGGAGTGGCCAGGCTGGCTCCGTTTCTGGCAGGCACATTGGTAAATAAGCAAAATTCTCCTGAGAAGCATCTACAGTCCCCAAGAAGGGCTGGGTGTCGGGGCCATGAGAGGAAGGGGTGTCTCCATTGGGGAGTGAAGTTTTTTTTTTTTGCTGTTGTTTTTTAATCCAACCATTATGAAAATCAAAACTAAGCAGATGCTCCCATCCAGGATCACCCCACTTGCCAGCCTGGCTGCGCAGAGACCATGGCTGGGGGCTCAGAGTCTAAGAAGGAATCCAGCCTCAAACCGTGTCCAGGTTCCAGAGCATCTCGGGTCTGAATGAGGTCACAGAAGGACACCACGAGGTGGGGAGAAAGGCACTGGGCCGCTCTCTCTACAAGAGCTCAGAGGTAGCTCAAAATGGGGGCGAGAGGAAGGGCTTAGAGATAGCACGGCAGCTCCGAGGGTGAATGGTCAGGGGGTGGGGGGACCACCAAATGGAGGAACAGAAATCTCAGGCCTCTGACACCCATCAATATGGTACATAATTGAGCATAAACACTGTGCCAGGCACTGTACTAGGTATCAGGGTTACACACATTAAATACAACATAATCGCCCGGCTTGTGTGGCTCAGTGGTTGAGTGTCAACTTATGAACCAGAGGTCACGGTTCGATTCCCGGTCAGGGCACATATCTGGCTTGAGGGCTCCATCCCCAGTGTGGGGCGTGTACGAGGCAGCTGATCCATGATTCTCTCTCATCACCGATGTTTCTATCTCTCTCTCTCCCTCTCCCTTCTTCTCTCTGAAATCAACAATATATATATATATATATTAAAAAAAATACAACAGGATCTACATTCTCGAAAGGGGTTTAGTAAGGGAGAAATCAGCATCTGAAATCAAGGACTCTTACCTACAACCTAGCAGGTTCCTGGGGGTGGGGGTGGGGAACAGCAGAGGGTGGCATGCTGCTTCACAAAAGGGGGGCTCATCCTCCCTCCCTCACAGGCGGGTAATCTAAGTAAAGTGTTCAGTGTAGTACCTGGCATTAAGTTGCCGTTCAATACACGGCAGCTATTATTAGCCATTATTACAAGAAGCTGCAGAATAAACATGGCACATCTTTCTGAAGTGCCAATTTTACTCAACGATTAGGGAGGACAGGACAGCCTTTTTATATTATAACAAGCACAGGCACAAGCTGATGGAGAATGCAAAACTCACTTGGATTTTTTTTTCATTGTTTTTTTTTCCCACTGAATATATTTTAATTTAACTTTATTTCTCTTTTTGGATAATCCTCACCTGAGGACATTTTTTTCATGGATTTTTAGAGGGAGTGAAAGGGAGGGGGAGAGACAGAGAGCAAAACATCAATGTGAGAGAGACACATCGATTGGTTGCCTCCTGCACATGCCCCAATTGGGTGGAGATGGAGCTTGCAACCCAGGTATGTGCCCTTGACCAGAATCGAACCCGGGACCCTTCTGTCTGCAGGGGGACGCTCTATCCACTGAGCCAAACCGGGTAGGGCCTCCCTTGGATTTTTGATATCAAAGATTTCTGGCCTGCACTGCCCTGCTCTCTTCAGCCTACTTACACACACCCATTCTCCAATCAGCACGGGAACTAGAAAAGCTTGGAGTCAGGCGACCCAGGGTCCAGTTTTACCTTGTGACCTAAAGTAGTATAATTACTTTTTATATTTTAAAATGGCAATATGAAGCAGACCATAAGTATAACAGTTCTGCTGATCTAGAATTTTAGTGTAGGTGGGGGTGGGAGGGTTGAAATATTAAAATAATAGTTAATGCTCTAACCCAGTGGTCGGCAAACTCATTAGGCAACAGAGCCAAATATCAACGGTATGTTTGAAATTTCTTTTGAGAGCCAAATTTTTTAAACTTAAACTTCTAACGCCACTTCTTCAGAATAGACTCACCCAGGCCGTGGTATTTTGTGGAAGAGCCACACTCAAGGGGCCAAAGAGCTGCATGTGGCTCTCGAGCCGCAGTTTGCCGGCCACGGCCCTAACCGGTTTGGCTCAGTGGATAGAGCGTCGGCCTGTGGACTGAAGGGTCCCAGGTTTGATTCTGGTCAAGGGCATGTACCTTGGTTGCAGGCACATCCCCAGTAGGGAGTGTGCGGGAGGCAGCTGATCCATGTTTCTCTCTCATCGATGTTTCTAACTCTCTATCCCCCTCTCCCTTCCTCTCTGTAAACAAACAAACAAACAAACAAAAAGTTAAACTTTATTGAGGGAACTGTTTGCCAGGCATTGTTCTGTTTCATTTAATTCTCCCAATCATCTGATGAGACAGATACTGCTATTATCACCTCTATTTTACAGACGAGAACATTAAGGTGAAAAGAAGTGTATCAGCTTGCCTACCTTTATAAGATCAGAAAGTGTCAATGACAAAAGTTAGAGTCTGTGGCTCCCACTCCTAACTATCTGGCTATCTTTCCTCTCGCCAGGCATGAAAAGCCTCCTGGAGCTTTGAACTCATCTAGGAAGACTTCTAGGCAAACCGCAGGAATCACTAATGCTTGCTGACCTTTTCTGACCTTTCTCGGGGCCTCCTTCACCAACGCCTAGATCGGTCCCTAAGGAGTCACCACCTTCCAAGCTTTGCATGGAATTTCCTAACACAATATGTTCTAGATGCACTCTATACATGCCTGTGAGAGCCTTGCTTACACGCTGACATGGAGTCGCTTTTAACTACTTAATCATGTGTATGTTTTGTCTCCCCAACCGGATCGTAAACACCCAGAGGGCAGGGACTGTCTCGCTCTTTCCGGTCCCGGGTAGGAGGCTAGAGACGCCCGGGGAGCTGTTGTGGACAGCATCCGCCCCACCTCCGCCCCGCCCCTTTCCCTCGGCGACCGCTCTGCTTCCTCCGGCTCGGCTCCGCCCCTCCCGCTTCCTCCGCTTTTATCCCTCGGGCCCCGCCCCTCCCTGGTGGAGGCCTTCCTTTACCCCAGGCTCCCGCAACAGCTCCAGCGTCCCCTAGCGACCGGGCGGTAGCTCCTAGCAACCGCATCTCGGCTCCCTGACGACGGCGGCACGTCGGGCCACGTCAGCGCGCCGTGGCCCCGCCCCCGCGCCGGCTGGCCACGCCTCCCCGTGTCTGGGCCGCCGCCGCCACCTCCGCCGCCGCCGGAGACTCGCGCAGAGCAGTTATGGCGGATCCCGCAGCGCCCGCAGCCCCGGCTCCCGCCCAGGCCCCGGCTGCGGTTCCTGAGGCGGCCCCGGCCCCGGCCCCGGCCCCAGACACAGCCCCGGCCCCGGCGCCCGCCCCGGACTCGGCCTCCGGGCCGTCCTCGGACTCCGGCCCCGAAGCCGGCTCGCAGCGCCTGCTGTTCTCTCACGACCTGGTGTCGGGCCGTTACCGCGGCTCCGTGCACTTCGGGCTCGTGCGCCTCATCCACGGCGAGGACTCGGACTCGGAGGGCGAGGAGGAGGGCCGCGGGAGCTCGGGCTGCTCCGAGGCGGGGGGCGCGGGCCACGAGGAGGGCCGGGCCAGCCCGCTGCGCCGCGGCTACGTGCGCGTCCAGTGGTACCCGGAGGGCGTCAAGCAGCACGTGAAGGAGACCAAGGTGCGGCGGCCGGGCGGGCGGGGGCCGGGGCTGGCGGAGGGGCACCTACCTGCAGGGCCGGGGCCGGGGCCGGGGCTGGCGGAGGGGCACCTACCTGCAGGGCCGGGGCCGGGGCCGGGGCTGGCGGAGGGGCACCTACCTGCGGGGCCGGGGCCGGGGCCGGGGCCGGGGCCGGGGCCGGGGCCGGGGCCGGGGCCGGGGCCGGGGAGGGGCGGTGCTGCCGCCCTGGGCCCGGGTGGGAGGACCGGCCTCGGCGGAGGGGACGCTCCGGTGCAAAGTCATTGCACCAGCCTTGGGCCGCCGCGCGCCGGGCTCCCCGCGCGAAGGGATCCGAAGCCACGCTGCGGTGCGGTTGGGCCTCAAGGTTATGTACGTGGGGCCTCTGCCCGGTCGCCCCGGGGGTGCTCGGGCTCAGAGGCGCGCCGGGCATGACACCAGTGCGGCGTTTCGCTGACCCCCAGGAGCCACGTACCGCATTGTGCATCCCGGCCGGTGCCGGGAGGGGTGTGGGCATGCCCAGGCAGAGACGCAGGTGAAACCCCCGGGCGACAGAAAAGCCCCCAGAAGTTCACCAGATTGCGGTGACCGAGCCCCTTCCTGTCTTACCTTGGTGCCTCATTCCCTGGGCTGCGGGGAACTTGGTGGTGGAATCACTGCCGATCGGAGCCTTGGCATTCGCAGTGCGGGGGGGGGGGGGCTGTGACAGCTGCCCCGATCGGGGACTCCCAAGTGCAGTTGGACTTGTTGGGGGAAAGACTGGAGAACCTTGGGCGGAGGAGCGCCACCCTTTGGGAACCTGGAGGGTTTTTGTTTGTTTTTTTATGTGTGTTTTTTTGACCTGAGGCTGTAAGCAGACATCAGACTCCCATGTGGTATTTCGGTGAGGCTGGTGAATATTGCAGGTTTACCAAACCAAGGGTTTATCATCAGAAACCTGAAACCTTGACCCAAGGTTGGTGTGGTGGCTTTTCACGTCTTGTTTTCCTGAGTGTGACTTCCTATCAGTGATTCACACACGCAACCCTGTATCTCTCACCCCTTCTCCATGCCCTCCTCCCCGTGCCCTCCTCCTCCCCTTCCAGAAAACATTTCCAAGCAAGAGGGAGGACCAGGTTGTCTGAGCTGCCTGGGACGGAGGGCACGTCAGAAGTTAATCTGGGTTTCTCACACGCCGGGGGCACACGGGGGGCAGGACTGGGGCTTCGTGCCACGTGACAGGGGGTCTGTGGCGAGGGTTTGGGCAGAAAGAGCCTTCGATCCAGTTCCCAGTGGCAGGAGTGACCCGCTGAGACCCGCAGGGTCTTTTTTCCACCCTCGCCCGTGCGCATGCACCAGAGACACAGACATCCACACGCAGGACCCGGCCGCCCCTCAGAGAAATGCAAACCAGGGAAGACGATACGTCCCTGTGTGAAGTCTCTGGAGCAGGGGTCCTCAAACTTTTTAAACAGGGCCAGTTCACTGTCCCTCAGACGGTTGGAGGGCCGGACTATAGTTTAAAAAAAAAAAAACTATGAACAAATTCCTATGCACACTGCACATATCTTATTTTGAAGTAAAAAAACAAAAGTGGCAAAAACACCCGCATGTGGCCCGCGGGCCGTAGTTTGAGGACGCCTGCTCTGGAGGATAATTCTTTTTGCAGCAGCATACTTGTTAAAAAGGACCACCAGTATTGTCTTGTCGGGGAGAGAGTTTTGCTCGAGGTACTGTTTGTGCACTGTCTTACCAGCAGATGGTTGCCAGTATCTTTGCAGGGGCTTTAAAAAAATGTTTTTCCCTAACCATCTTCTCTAGAGGTTGGCGACTCCGGAATGCCCCTCGCGTGATGGGGTTCAGGGGAGCAGGCCCGCTCACTCCCCAGAGCTGCCATGCTCATCGGTTGCTCCTGTACATCTTGACTTTGGTGGTTCACTTTGTTTACAGTTATGTTCCCTCTGCCTCTCCCCCACCATGTGTAGTTGTACAAAATTTGACTTAAAATACCGATTTTGGAACTAAACAGAACATGACTTGAAGGCACCAGCTTGGATTCATGCTGAAGCTGCCCTCTTGTGACTTGTGTTGAATTGGTTGACATTTTTTTGCGGCTCCAGTGGCAGTGTTTCTGTCGCTTCTGGGCTTAGCAAAAGCCAAGGGCGGAGGAATTCTAGGAAGTGGAGGCACGGGTGGCAGGCCCAGCCCTTCCTTCAGGACTTGGGGGATAGGTTTATGTGGGGAGGGCATTCATTCCTGGCAGGTAAGCTCTGTTACCAGGAGCCGCCTGTGGCCCGGGTGAGCTGAACGTGCTCCTGTTTTGCTTCTGGCTGCGGACTAGGGGACTAGGGTGGTAGGGTGGGTCCTTGCTTGGAGCGCTGTGGTTTAGGAAGAGTTTCCTTCACACCTCCCACGCCTTATAAATCCATCGAGGTGGCAGCGTGCTGTAAAGGAGAGACCGTGAGACCGAGACAGAGCATTTAGATTCTGATATCTCCCACATCACTAATGTGGTTATGAGATTTGAGAACCCAGTTATTGGTAGAATAATGTAGTGACAGTCTTAGGAAACATTTCTTTTTAAAATTTTCACCTATTGGAATTTTTGTGTGTGTAATATGTTTTTATTGATTTGAGAGAGAAAGAGAGCGAGAGAAACATTGATGTGAGAGAGAAACATCTATCGGCTGCGTCTTGCATGCACCCAGACCAGGGATTGAGCCCACAACCTGGGCACGTGCCCTGACCAGAGATCGAACCGGGGATCTTTTGGTACACAGGGTGACACTCAACCAACTGAGCCACAGCAGCCAGGGCACCTACTGGAACTTTTAAAATAGTGTCCCTTTAATGTGGAGTAGTAGGCTGTGGAGCATTTTTGTACTTTGTTTCGTTTTGTTGTCAATCCTCACCCGAGGATATTTTTCCATTGATTTTTAGGGAGAGTGGGGGAGAGAGAGAAAGACAGAGAGAAACATCAATGTGAGAGAAACACATCGATTGGTTGCCTCCTGCACAAGCCCTGACCAGGGCCCGGCCCGAGAGGAGCCTGCAACCAAGGTACGTGTGTTGCCCTTGATGGGAATCGAACCCGGGACCTTTTGGTCTGCAGGCCAATGCTCTATCCACTGAGCCAATCTGGCTAGGGCCATTTTTGTTGTTTTCATGTTAATTTGATGGGCAATGAATAAAGGCTTAATATTACTCTCTAATGTCTTTTAACTTTTTTTTGATGAACAAATTTCAAAAAGAGGTGAAGAGGCTGGCTCATGAGTCCTCCCCCTTCCTGGCCACTTCCATAAATTTAATCAACAGAAATAAAAAACGTAGCTTTGCCTTAAAACTGCGGAACTTACTATTTAGTTCTTGAGGTTCCAGCAGTCCAGGGTAAGCCTGTAGGGCTTCCTCCCTCTCCTGACCCCTTAGCGTGATAGCGGATTTATCCACTGGAAACTTTTCCCGTTTGGCCACCGATCTCCTTGCCAGGACTTGGTCCTCCCCACCTGTGGTAATCCCTTCGGCGAAGGTTCTGATTGAAGCCAAATGCGGACAGCCTCTTCGCCTTCCTGAGCCCTGGCCAGCCTCGGCGCGTCTTCTGGCTTTACCTGCCACGTTTGGGCCCCGCAGCCCCGCCCCTGCGAGGAAGACAGCTGTGCTTCAGTCCAGGTCCTGGGTGTCCTGTTCATGCGTTAGCTCTCCCCTCTCTTGTGTGCTCTCTTGCTTTAAGCTGCCATAACACTTAGGGTCTCAGCTGGTTTGAGATGTAATGTCTGTAAATTAGAGCCGTGGCCGTGATCACCCTGCTGTGTGTGTGTAAAACATCTCTGATGACGGGCCCCTTGGGAATTGAATTGGCTTTTCGCTTTATTTTGGCTCCTCCTCAGGCCCGCATTCCCCTGGGGAAAGCTGTTTAGGTGCAGCATCGAAGCCTGTGAAGCGTGCTGGCCTCATCTGCCCAGGTGCCGGACCCATTAGGAGCAATTGCTCTAATGAACTAATAGGAAGAAGCTATGTAAGGTTACCCAAGCTGCAGGGCTAATGCACCTCATTGTATGGTATTCAGATAGGATCCCAGCGCTTACAGGCTCTGAGCTGCTCTGGGATTTTATTCTTGGTCCTTTGGTTTCCCCCTTCCGGCTCCTGGGACTCATGCCTTCCTGGTCCTCTGTCTAGCTTGTCGCCTGACTCTAGGGCACTTTCATCCGATGAGGGACGGGTGTTTGTGTCCTGTGATTGGGTGCTCTTCCTGGCTGTCACCTACTCTGAATGACCTTGGCTTACTCACTGCTTCATTTTCTCTGCTATAAAATACGAGATTTTCTAGCCCCATAAGGGAGCCTGCGCAGGTGGAATAACCAGAAGTGTGGGTGGGTGGGGCCTGGGGCGGCCACTTGGCTGTTAGCAGCTGTCATCCTGATGTCCATCAACCAGAACCAGCCCCGCCCTTCAGGAGATCACTTCCGGGTGTCACAGGGCGGTGCTACACCAAAGAGGCATCAGTTCCCATCGCTGTGGTGTTGCTTGTGACCTGGTGGATTACAGATTTGAGTTCTTTATTACGCCTCTTCTGTAAATGCTCATGAGCTTCACTCCTGTTACCTTATAAGAAATTCAGTCATGCACATTTAAAGTAACACCTGCTAAAGTCCACCCACCTCCAGGAGGGGAGGGGATGAATACCTGAGTGTGCATATTTCCCAGCATCTGGAAGGCATCTTCTGAAATTCCTGAGTGACAGGTGACGAGATTGTGAATTATAAGGATGGTAGAG
The DNA here is from genome assembly GCA_025583905.1 of Ia io. Lineage (NCBI taxonomy): Eukaryota > Metazoa > Chordata > Mammalia > Chiroptera > Vespertilionidae > Ia > Ia io. Next base: position 2,877,294 of record JAJQQW010000020.1, read on the forward strand.
TATTGCTTTTGTATTTTAAGATAATAATAAGAACAGACATAGTGTGCCAGGTGCTCAAGTGCTTATGTGTATTACTCAATACCCAGGACAACCCTGTGAATTCGGTCCTGTTCTCATGTTTCTGAGGAGGAAACTGAGGACCAGAGAGGTTAAGTAACTTCTCCAATGTCACACTGCTAATGAGTGGAGTAACCTGAACACAAACGGATGTAAAGATAGTGTGCCCTCACCTGACAGTGTTTAAGTTGAGGATTTATAGATCATTACAGCGTCTGAATACCCTGAGCAAACCTGAGGCACAAGCCCTGTGGTTGGCATGACTCATCCAGGCTTTCCACGCTTAAAATCTTAGTGGGGGAGGATGACCTCAGGTGAAGAGAGAGGAGGAGAGTGTTGGGATGGGGGAAGGTGTACCAGTTTGGGAGGGAGGTCACAGCTCTGCAGCAGTATGGGAGAAACACCGCATTTGCACTTGCGCTGTGCTGCTTTCTGTTCTAGTTTTCATTCCCTGGCCCCTCAGCCATTTTCAAAATCCCTGTCAAAGAGTGCATTTTATTTCTGCAAATGCCCTAGATGTCGAGTGAGTGCACCCTCTGCAAGTCTGATTCATTGCAACACTGGTTTGTCCCCACCTCCACCTCCACCTCCCGGAGCAAATCAAGTCGGGGAAGTGGCATTTATTCTGTGCTGCCTCGGAAATGGCCAGTGTTAGGAAATCCGCCTTACTTACTCCCTGCCTCAGCCACCTCCGTCCCCTCTGGCGGCTGTTGTCACCTCCCGCTGGGAATGCTGAGTCATGAGACAGGTTCAGAAGGACGCCTTGGAGAGAGGCTGCGTCCTGCTCAGGTCCAGTTCCTTCCCTGCAGTTGCCCTGAACTTGACTGTGCGCTCTCCACCTAATTTTTGCTTTAGGACGTGAAAGGCCTTTTTGTGCCCTCCCATCCCCGCTTCACTGTGATCCCTGCTTTTCTCTTTCATTCTCCTGTTCTATCATGAGGAACTTTTCCTCCCTTTCTTACTATTTTATTTCACCCACAGGCCTCGTGGAGTCCAGTGGCACTCTGGGGCTGTGGTTAGAGTGTGGGGCGTGAATTGCCATCACAGCTGGGCCATGTCGGTGTCAGCTGCCCCCATGGTCCCCTCAGAGTTGGATTTAGGGCAATTTCTGTGATGAGTGCGTTCTCTTAAAGAGCCATCCTGTAGTTTTCACCCGGGACAACATGATCTGTGCTCCTGTTCTGATTGGTAGAAGCTTTCAGAGTTTCTCTGCCCAGAGATGAGCCTGTTTCTGGATGGGGCTGGAGGGTGCTAATTTACACGGATACTCAAAGGCGGGCCTGCATGTATAAAGTGCTTTTTCTGCTTACAAGATGCTGTTGCTAATATTTACTAGGATTTTGCTCTTTTAACTGTCGCTCCTCCTTGAGCTCCACTGGCCAAGTCCTGAGACGGCCATGGTTTTAATGCTGCCGCGTCCACGTTGGCAGCTTACTGAGCGGGACACACATTGCCAAGTGCCTGTTTCTGACATTTCCGCCAGCCTCAGGGGCTCTGTTAGGGACCACCTGACGTGTGGTTACCGACAGGGAGGAGCAAAATGCTTGCCGAGATGTGTAGCTCAGAATAAAAGGAATCATGGTCACGGACAGCCCTCTGGGTTTGCCGACTCCCAGGCTGTGTGCCCCTGCTCGGCTCCTCAGCTGGGCTCTGCGAGGAGGGTGTCATGTCCTCATGTCCTTCCACCCAGGCTGGCTGTGCGGAGCGGGTCTGTGGTCAGTTTTACCACAGGTATATGGCGTTCTTTTGAAGCAGGATTGGGAAGTGAAATGCATGTTTTTGTGACTTAAACATGGAGGCAAATGCTGTTCTACTGTTCAGAAGTATTCAGTGAGGCAGAAGGTACTGGAGTGAATGTCCTTTTTGGGTTACATCTTGTTGAATATTTGGTTGTGGGGTTTTTGTTTGTTTGCATATTTCAAGAGACGGAAACATGTACTTTTCTGTAGCTCAGTCAAAGGATGAAGACACTAACCAAGTCACCCTTGGTTTAATGAATAGCATAGCTGTATATGGAGAAGATGCATTTTAACTGTGACAATTAACAATTTTGAATCTGAGATACTGAGTAGTGCTAAAAAGGGGGAGGGGCAGTCACTCCTGCCCCGCAATAAAGTTGAAACCCGCCGCTGGCAGGAGCAGCCGCACCTTGGGAAGGAGCCTCTTCATTTGCATCCTGCAGGGGGCGCTCCTTTCCTGCCGCCTCTGAGGCTCCTCTCCAGTTCCCATCCTTTCTGTGGGAGGTGTGCTGGAGGGGGGCCAGAGCCAGGGATGGGCACGTCCACGGGACTGCACTTGCCCCCCAGGGTGTGGATGGGAAGGACCGCGGACACATCTGTGTCCTCTGTGTAGCTCCGGGAGCATCAGACCTGATGTGCTCCTGCTGAAAGCCCCCGCTTGCTGCTCCGGCGGTTAATTACTTAAGGGAGTCCAGGGCCCTGACGTTGGTGATGTCATCTTCAAGCAAAGAAGAGAGCATCTTTCCCTGCCCTCCCCCTCCCCCTCGCCCTCGGCGTGCTTGGTGGGAAGAAGGGTCCCAGCAACCTGCTGGTGGGGCCGGTGTCTGCCTCCATATCCTCGTGACCTGCACCCCACCTGGCCTCCGCCTCTGGCATGGACGGCTCTCCTGAAGGTCACGGAAGACTAGTGCATTGCTGGTCCTGCATTCCCGACTTCCCCGTTTCTGTCCCTTTGGCCCATCAGCCTGATTGATATGGTTGGTTGATCCTCTCTTGAAAGGGAAACTTTATTCCGTTGGGTTCCATTTACTGTCCTGGATTTTTCTCTTTTGCCTTTTCCCTCTTACCTCTCTCAGACATTTCCAGAGGTCCGAGCTCTCCTTCCTCTCCTCTCCCTCGCCGTCTTGTCTTCAGTGCGCTGCTCGCTCCTGTAGCCCGGCTGGTACCTGCATGTAGACGGGCCGCCCTCCATCCACTCCCGCGCTTCTTCTCGAGCTCCACCGTGGCCTCTGGAACCCAGGCTTTGGGGTGCACCAGCTGAGGAGTGTAGTGGCTCTCCCATCCCCAAGGCTGCGGCACTCACTCTTAAAAAATTTCTTCTTCTAACTTAATTGGGAGAAATTTCCAAACGGAGAGAAAAGTTAAAGACTTGGCCAGTGATTGCTGATCACCAGCCATCACAAGGCCGCAGCTGACCTGCTGCTGCATTTGCTCGGTCTGTGGGTCTGTGTGCGGTGTGTGTGAGTGCATTCTCTCCTGACGCGGGAGCTGGGAGCAGGCGTGCTGGTGCTCACCTCTGCACACTCAAGCGTCGTCTTTTAAACGCAGAGCGTTTGCCGTCATTTACAGTCGGCCCCCTGGCCCCAGGCTTACATTTTCCTCTTCTTAAAAAGGATCTTTTGCCCTAACTGGGTGGCTAGGCTACGCTGGTTGGAGCGTTGCCCCATACACCAAGGGTTGCGGGTTAGATATCTGTCAGGGCACATGGTGGGAGGCAGCCGATCAGTGTTTCTCTCTCACATTGATGTTTCTCTCTCCCTCCCTCTCTCTTTAGAATCAATAAGAAAAGTATCCTTGAGTGAGAATTAAAAGAAAATTAAAATAATAGAATAAAAAATATTTTTATTGTGGTAAAATACACACAACATAAAATTTACCACCTTATTAAATACTTTCATAATGTTGTGCAACCATCACCACCCCCACCTCCGTGACTTTTTGTCTTGTAACGCATACCCATTAAACAATAACCACCTCCTCCCATTCTCCTTCACTCCAGCCCCTGGCAACCACCGTTCTATTTAGTTTGTGATTTTTATTAAGTGGAATTGTACAGTATTTGTCTTTTTATTACTGGCTCATTTCACGCCATGTCCTCAAGCTTTGTCCATGTTGTAGCTTGTGTCAGAATGTCCTTCCTTTTTAAGGCTGAGTAATATTCTTTGAGGTGTATATACTACTTTTTGCTTCTCCATTCATCTGTCGTTGTATACTTGGGTTGCTTCCAATGTTCTAGTTATTGTGCATAGTGCTATTATGAACCATGGATACGCAAATATCTCCTCAAGATCTTGTCATGGCCCTAGCTGGTTTGGCTCAGTGGATAGAGCCTTGACCTGAGGACTAAAGGGTCCCAGGTTCGATTCCAGTCAAGGGCAGGTGCTTGGGTTGCGCACTGGATCCCCAATAGGGGATGTGCAGGAGGCAGCCGATCAATGATTCTCTCTCATCATTGATGTTTCTATCGCTCTCTCCCTTTCCCTTTCTCTCTGGAATCGATATATATATTATATATATATGTATATATATAATATATATATGTATATATATATATATATATATATATATATATATATATATATATATATATATATATAAAAGATCGTGTCATGAATGCTTTTGCGTATATACCCAGAAGTGCAGTTGCTAGATCATGTGATCAATCTATTTCTGTTTTTTTGTAGAGCTGCCACACTGTTTTCGACAGCAGCTGTACCATTTTACATTCCCACCAACAGTGCACAAGGGTTCTATTTTGTCCACATCCTCGTCGACATTTGTTATTTTCTGTTTTTTTGATAGTAGCGATCCCAATGGGTGTGAGGTGTGTCTCATTGTAGTTTTGATTTGCATTTCCTCAATAATTAGTGATGTTGGACATCTTTTCACATGCTTGTTGGCACTTGTATATCTTCGGAGAAATGTCTAAGTGCTTCGCCCATTTTTTAACTGAGTTGCTTGGTCTTTTTTTTTTTTTTTTTTAATATATTTTATTGATTTTCTACAGAAAGGAAGAGAGAGGGATAGAGAGCTAGAAACATCGATGAGAGAGAAACATCAATCAGCTGCCTCCCGCACACCCCGCACTGGGGCTGTGCCCGTAACCAAGGTACATGCCCTTGACCGGAATCGAACCTGGGACCCTTCAGTCCGCAGGCCGACGCTCTATCCACTGAGCCAAACCGGTTTCGGCTGCTTGGTCTTTTGATTGTTGAGTTTTAGGAACTCTGTACATATTCTGGATATTAGTCATTTATTAGATAATTGATTCACAAATTTTTTCTCCCATTCTGTGGGTGTCCTTTATATTCTGTTGATAGTGTCTTTTTTTAAAAAGAAAATGTCTATTGATTTCAGAGAGGGAGAGAGATAGAAACATCAATTATGAGACCCATCGACTGGCTGCCTCCTGCTCACCCCCTACTAGGGGTTGAACCCTAAACCCCGGCATGTGCCCTGACCAGCAATCGAACCAGTGACCTCTTGGTTCATGGGACGATGCTCAACCACTGAGCTATACCAGTTGGGCTGATAGTGTCTTTTGATACATAATATTTAAAAATTTTTATGAAGTCTAAACGCCTATTTTTTTTTCTTTTGATCTGTGCCTTTGGTGCCAGGCCTCTAATCTAATTTGACATAAAATCTTTGTTCAAAATGCCTTTTAGCATCCTCCATATTTTCTGCCTACAACATTGGTATGCTCTCTGACGGCCTTGTGCCTGGGCGGGTCTCTCCTGGTCTCCTGCCTCTAGGCCCTCCTTCCGCCCAGCTGTAGCCCCGCAGCTGACCCCCCAGTGATTGCCTCCTGTCATGCCTCAGTGTGGCATTCCAGCTCCTCACCTACGTTCCATGCTTTACCTCCTGCCTCTTCAGTTGACTCCAGCGAATCCGTGTGCCCAGTTCAATGGGGCTGTTCCCTGCCTCTGACACCCCCTGCACTTAGATGCACCCTTGCATTCTCTCTCCCTGGGTTGGGAGCTTCCTGAGAAACAAAGCTCTCTCTCTGTAAAAGCTTTTGTTCCGTGTAGCTCACATGTAGAGTCATGGAAGCATTTCAGTGAGTGGCCAGATTGCTCCTGCTTTCCTACACAGTATTCTTAGCCTTTCCCCGACCTCCGTGGTCTGTGCTGGAGCAGCGGGGCCGCTTGCCACGTAGGTTGGCCATGGAATTTACTGCCCAAGCTGGGCATCCCAGGACTGGGACATGCGGGCATCCTAATGCTAAGAAGAGCAGATTAATCAAAACGCACCATATTGTAGTTTGCTGTTTTAGCAACTTCCCTCCCGAAGCTCCCCAGGCAGAGCGTGAGCTCGCCGGGCGAGGCTAGAGCGAGGCGAGGGCCGTGTCCCTCGTGGTGGAGATGCAGTTGTCCCTGGTGTTGAAACCCAGCAGAAACTGAGATCACTCCTGGCCCAGCTCCCCAGGACCGGGGCTGGAACGCAGCTAATGAAAGCCTCCCAGCTCACCACCGAGCTCTCCTTCGGGGCCTTGGCTGTGACTGAGGGGTCGAGGGAAGCACCGGTTCCATATGCAGGAGCCCCCAGAGTTCAGAGGGTGCTGGTGGTAACCTCAAAACCTGGCGGGAGCGCCCTCTCTGAGCCTCAGTTATCAGACGGCTAATGGCTGTCGGTGGAGCGGCCCTCAGGCCTCCGCTGAAAGCCCTTGGCAAGCGGACATGCACGTGTGGGTTTCCTGACGGATCCGCACATCCTCCCGTGCTCGCCTCTTCTGTGCTGGGAACGTGGGAAGGGGAGAGACGTGCAGCTGCTGAGCGCTCAGAGCAGCCCGGGATGAGGGGTGCTGGCTGTGTCCTGGGCTTGAGTGTGTCTGGGCCCAGGGAAGTGGGGCTGGGGGATGTGGTTTGACCTCCTTATGTTATAGTCAAGGAACTAAGGCCCGAGCGGCGCAATGATTGAGCTTAAGATTGATGGAAGCCACAAATGGTCAAAGACACTAAGACTAAAGGAAAGAAAAGTCCACCATCTGATTTCTGAGCAGTAGAGGCTGTTAGTAGTGCTGATTTTAGTTTTCTGGTGACTCAGTTACACTGGAGACAGGTTCTGGTGTTCAACTTGAAAAATAAAATCTGATTTACACTATGATTCAGGACATACAGCTAAGAAAACCTCCTACTCAATACCTGGGGACCAGGCAGTCATTAATTGCAGCTTAACCCAAGTCGCCTTAAAAAAAGAAGCCAAACAGCTTTATTGAGGTCTAACACACACCATAACATTCACCCTTTCAAAGTATACAATTAAAGTATATTCAAAGTCTTGTGCACCCACCATCACTGTCTAGAGTTAGAACATATCATCACCCCCAAAGAAACCCTAGCCCAGTGATGGGCAACCTTTTGAGCCTGGTGTGTCAAACTTCGCCAAAAAACTGAGCCTAACTCGGGTAGTGTGTCACTTTGAGGAAAAACATTATTTTGCGATATTTATAGTTTAAATAACATAAGTGTATAATTGTTATATATAATTGTATTTAATAAACCTCAGCGGCCGCGTGTCATCAGAAATGGCTACGCGTGTCAGTACTAACACGCATGTCATAGGTTCGCCATCACTGCCCTAGCCCCATTAGCAGTCACACCGCCTTTCCCCCTCTCCCTGCCCCTGGCAACCACTTCCTGTCACCAGGGGTTTGCCTGCCCTGGACTTTTTTTTTTTTTTAAATATATTTTATTGATTTTTCACAGAGAGAAAGGGAGAGGGATAGAGAGCTAGAAACATCGATGAGAGAGATACATCGACCAACTGCCTCCTGCACACCCCCCACCGGGGATGTGCCCGCAACCAAAGTACATGCCCTTGACTGGAATCGAACCTGGGACCTTTCAGTCCGCAGACCGACGCTCTATCCACTGAGCCAAACCGGTTTCGGCTGGACTTTTCATATAAATGGAAACGTACACTGTGTGGCCTGTGATGCCTGGCTTCTTTCGCTGAGCACGCTTTCAAGGTCCTTTCACGTTGGAGCAGCATCCGTCCTTTATTCCTGTTCGTGGCCGGGTAGTTAATATTCCATGGCGTGGAGATGCCACGTTTTGTGTACCCTTTCGTGAGGTGCTGGGCACAGGTTGGCTCCACTCGGGGGCTGCTTTGAGCGGTTTGTGAGTGGCCCATGTACTGCCCGTTCTCTTGGGTGCTGCTCCCAGGAGTGGACTTGCCGGGTAATATGGTCGCTCTGTGTTAACCTTTTGAGCAGCTGCCAGACTTTTCCAGAGGCCGCATCCCTTCACATTCCCGCCAGCAGGCGCGAGGCTTCGTTTCTCCACACCCTCCCGCCTCTGCTTGTTGTGGGTCTTTGGATGGTAGCCGTCCCAGGAGCATGAGGGCATCTCCCTGTGATGTGGGGTGCGCTGTCCTGGTGACCAGCGATGCCGAGCAGCTTGTTCCTGGGCTTATTGCCATTTGTGTATCTTCTTTCGAGAAATGGCTCTTCAGGTAAACCCTCTGGTTTTTATTTATTTATTTATTTATTTAAAATATTTTATTGATTTTTTTACAGAGAGGAAGGGAGAGGAATAGAGAGTTAGAAACATGGATGAGAGAGAAACATCGATCAGCTGCCTCCTGCACACCTCCTACTGGGGATGTGCCCGCAACCAAGGTACATGACCTTGACCGGAATCGAACCTGGGACCTTTCAGTCCGCAGGCCGACGCTCTATCCACTGAGCCAAACCAGTTAGGGCAAACCCTCTGGTTTTTAACTGGCTCATTTGTTGGCTTGCCTCGTAGGCCCTGTCCTTGGGCCTTCTCTGTCCTTCAGAGCCTGGCAGGTGAGCGCCACCTCCCGTGGTGGGTGGCCATGCTGTCACTGGGTCTGTGCCAGGCGTCTTGCATCACGTTGGGATGTAACCGCCTTCCTAGTTGAGTATGCTTTAGAGCTTCGAATTAAACCTCTCCGGGAACCCGCTGGGGCTCCACAGTCACCCTGGACTGGAAAGGGGGTGCCTAGGTCTTCTGGGACAGCGGGCGGGGCAGCTTTCAAATAGGTACCAGTCGCGTGCACCAGAGTGCGCCGGCCACCATGTCAGCTTTCCAGAGGCAGAGCCCATCCCGTCCGTCTGCTCGGCTCTCTCCGAGCCTGGACTGGAACGTCCTTCTGCGGTGGGACATGGAATGCTTGGTGAGCAACACGAGTGGACTTCGGTAACAGTCGTTTCTGTATCCGTTCGGCGGGTCTGAGACGTGGCTCGGTGAGAGCGGGGAGAGCTCCTGTGTGTGCTGGGCAGTGCGGCCTGAGCGTGGGGAGTGATCCTGGCCACCGGGGCTCACAGACCCTCCATCCTGAGCGGGTCTGTGTGCGAGCGGCACATGCGCTGCTGTTGTGTTTGGTGACTTTCTCGGTGATTGCCTCTAGTTTAGCATTTAAGAATCTGACTTAACTTTGTACGTGTGTAAAGTGTTGCTCACCCACGCCTGCCTCATGACACGGCAGGCTTCCTTCCTGAGCCCAGCCTTGGCCTGGATCAGCTCCTGCCGTGATGGCTCCATCACAGCAGCCGGTGGAACTTTGCGTGCCTTGGACACTGGAAACCAAGCCATTTGCAGGAGCAGACAGGGAGCCTTTGCCGAGGATCGCGGGCGTTCCTGCTGGAGCTGTGCTTCCCTCCCCCCGACTGCAGCTCAGAACAGCAGCTCTGGGAGCCGTGGAGCACGAACCCGTCTCCGAACCAAGTAGCTGAACGGCGAAACTAAGCTCTTCTGAGCCTTGAATTTGTGAGTTCTGGTTTTTTTGTTGACTTACTGTCATCTCTCCATCTTCAAATGCGTCCCATGGTTGTATGCGCAGCGTTAGGCTGAGACCTCTGGCTGGCGTCCTTAGGGAAACATGGCAGATTCACTTCCGCCACCTCCTCCAGAGACTGCTGAAACCACAGTAAACCGTTTATCTTAAAGTATGAAGCCAGAGGACAAAGAATGGGAGAGAAGACAGTAATAGACAAAGGATTTCAAGTTTGGGAAGATGGGAAGTGGGCGGAGACTGCGCAGAGCGGAGCACGCTGGACCACTGGTGCTGCCGAGAGACCCTCGGGGACGGGAGGCACCTACTGTCTGTTGCCCACACGGCAGTGAGGTTTGGGCCTAAAGACAGGGATTAGGTGAGAGTCTGCACAGGGAGATTACACTCCCCAAGTTGCCTCTTCATTTCTGCAAACCAGAGAATACCCATGCCCTCTGCCCAGAGAGCGCGGAGGGTTATGTTCTGAGAAACGGACCGGAGAGACTCCGGATTGAAGTGCCTCAGGCAGAGGGCACAACACGGAACTGAAAGAGGGATTCGTGAAAGTCTGTGCCCTGAAAGGGGGGTCCCAGCCCTGTCCCCGCCTGCTCCCAGCGAGCTGCGACCCGGCGTGAGGCGGGGTGGAGGAGGCCCCTCTGGGGAAAGTGAAGTGTTGGGGACAGACCTGCAGCCGCTGGCGTTGCAGCCCCTCAAACAGCAGAAGCCATTGCGCTCCTCCACAGCCCAAAGCCTCTGTGTTCACAAGCTTCTGTCAGCTTTTGATTGCCATTTTTAACTTTGTATTTTGAAATAATTATAGATTCGCAGGGAGCTGCAAAAATGGTATGGAGTTGTCCCCTGTGCCCTTCATCCAGTTTCCCCCGTGGGTACATCTTACATAACCACGGAGAGCGTCAAACTGGGGGCATGGCATTGGTGCACGTGTGTGTGCAGTTCTGTGCCATTTTATTACATGTAGTTTCATGTGAGCGCCGCAGCAATCAAGATACAGAGCTGTCGCAGCACCACAAAGATACCTACCCCCTCTGTGAAGTAGGACTGGACAGCCAGGGACCACGGGACGTAAGCAGGGAAGTCGCAGCATGAATGAATGAAGGGCAGAGGCCAGACCAGCATCACAGGAAACAAAGTATTGATGCTGCAGACAGAACAAGCCCTCAAACAAGAAGCGAATGTCCTCAGAGAAATAAGCCAATATTAGGTCAATGGAATAAAGCAGGATGCTCTCAAAATCAGGACAAGAAAGAATTATTGGAAAGTAACAGTATTAGGGGGAGGGGGATAGTTGACAAAGACCCCCATGAAATAGAATAAAAATTTCTGACATCTAGGCAATCTATAAAGAAAGAGAGGGAAAACAAAGGACAGGAATCTGTCAAAGAAATCAGAAATCTTTCCAGAGTTGGTGATCACAGGGTTCCAGGATGGTGAATGGTGAATGGAAAAAGTCCTAACTGGCGCATGGTGTAATTCCAGAACACTGGGGATAAAGCTTCCAAAGAGAGCAAACAGGTCGCACACAAAAAGTTTGGGAATGAGGATGCGTGGATGCTTTCAACCTCACGGGCAGCCAGCGGGCAGTGGAGTGCATTTCCAGTCTAACGGCAGAGTGAGCAAATGTAGAACCACCCCTACTGCAGCACGGAGAAATGCTACGTAAACTGCAGCACAGATTTTGAGTGCATGCTGAGCTTATAGGAAAGAAAAGGGACAGGGAGAAACTCAAAGAGGGACTTTAACGCCAGAGCAGAGCAGGCCTACTGATGTGGCAGCTCTGGGGGGTGTTTGTTGGACCCCTAAATAGGCCCTAAAATAATAGAGATTTGGGTTTTAATGAACCTGTAAAGTATAGAATTGAAATACAAATCCCCTCAAAGGGCTATTTCCTGATAGAAGGGATTTGAGGAAATAATTCCCACGTTTCAGGACTCCCCAAGCTTACTAGCTAGGCTTCTTGGAGATGGAGAAGGAAGCCTTTTGTAGAGTGACCCTTTCACTTGGATTCCTAAGATCTCCACAGATGATGAGCGCTCGCTAGGAAATTGCTAAACATGCAGAAATTAAAGCAGGAGTCAGCCACAACAGAAAGGATTTCCAGCATTTAAAAACTTCAGCTAATAGGAGAGATTATCCTCTCTCTATATAAAAGCCTAAGCAACCGAACAACCGGTCGCTATGATGCGCACTGACCACCAGGGGACAGACGCTCAATGCACAGGATTGGGCGCCCTCCTGTCTGGATCAGGCCTGCGGGGATCAGACTCCCTCCTGTCTGGATTGGGCCTGCGGGGATTGGGCTGAAACCAGTTATTCGACATACCCCAAGGGGTCCCGGATTGGGAGAGGGCGCAGGCCAAGCCAAGGGACCCCTCCAGTGCATGAATCCATGCACCAGGCCTCTAGTGTATAATAAAAGCCTAATATGCTAAGTGTCCAAACGTTCGACCAGTCGCTATGACATGCACTGACCACCAGGGGACAGACACTCTGACCAGTAGGTTAGTTTGCTGCTGGGGTCCGGCTGATTGGGACTGGGCAAAATGGGCCGGACATGCCCTGGAGTCCTCCCATGGTCCCTCCCTGGCCCTGATCATGTACTGGTGGGGTCCCTCAGCCTGGCCTGCACCCTCTCGCAGTCCGCAGGCCAGGCTGAGGGACCACACTGGGCCTCTAGTAAAATATAAACATTTAAAATGATTAAAGGGCTAAAGGAAAGGAAAAAATAAGACACAATAATTTTAAAAGGGCTATTTTTTATTTTATTTTATTTTTTACCGTTACCTGAGGATATGTTTATTGCCTCCCATACATGCTCCTATCGGGGATGGAACCAGTAACCTAGGTATGTGCCCTGACTGGGAATTGAACCCATAACCTTTTGGTGTACAGGATGATGCTCCAACCAACTAAGCCATGCTGGCCAGGGCAAAAGGGACTATTTATAAACAGAACCAGATAAAACCTCTTGAATGAAGGATCTAATCATTGAATTAAAAACCCAGTGGAAATGTTAAATAGCGAAGTAGACACACCTCACGAGAAAATTATATGAACCAGAAAATAGATCCGAAGAAGTTAAGTAGAATGCGCAGATAAAGGAAGAGAAGTGGGAGTGCGGAGGATAGGATGAGAGGGCCCAGCCTGGTCTAATGGGCGTTCCCAAAGGGAGAAGAGCATCTTAAAAGCAGCCTAAGAGGAAGACATACCCCCAAGGTTCACAGTGAGACTCAGCAGATGTCTAAGTAGTACCACGATGGAGGAAGCCTTCAGCGTGCTGAGGAAAATGAGTTGTTGGCTTAGTTTTCAGGAACCAGCTTAAGTCGTCATTCAATAGTGAGAACAAAGTAAAGGCATTTGTACAGAAAGAAGAAACTGAGTTTATTCGCTAACAGGCCTCAACTGTGCTTGAGGAAGAAGGAAGCTAAATCCAGGAGAAAGGAGAGGCCGTGGAGTGGTGGGCAAGACGTTGGAACCAGCGCCTGCCAGCGTAGTAGGTGTTGTTTGTCGAATGAGTGGATGGATGGATGGATGGATGGCCAACAGTTGATCAGGGAGCAGCATATAATGAATAAATAATAAATGTCCAAGCCCAGACTTCTCTACAGGACAGGCCCTGCCCTGCCAGCCCCGATAGAGCCGAGGCGGACTGGAGCTCAGGCCCGAGAAAAGCCGGGTTACTGTCAGACGCTCCTGTCACACCCTCCCGTGTTCCCTTAACAGCTCCTGTGCCTGATCCCTTTCAGGACAGTTCAAACTGCTCTGAGGGGAGCGACCTCGGACATAATCGTGGAAGCGTTCAGGGGGCCCAGGTGGGAGGCACGAGAACTGCCGCAAGGATCCTGGCGCTTCGACCCCAAACCATCATGCAGGCCTGCCTTCCCCTCCGTGGCTTGGTTGGCCCTGAAAGGAAGGACCAGACCATAGCAGAGCCCTTGGGGCGTTGCCATCTGTCCGTGTGGTCCCCCACACCTGCCTCCTCGGGGGAGTCCCTGCCTGCCTGCCTGCCTGCCTGCCGCGGATCTGCAGTCTTCTCTGCCCTAAGCTCACAAGCATGACAGAGCCATCGGAGGACCAGCCCCCTGCTCCCCACTCCACCCCTACTTCAGTGAGAACCTGGCCCGGAGGAAGGAGTCGGCCTTGGCTCGGGGTGCTGGCGTGTTCTTTTTACAGCCGCCTTCTACCGTGCTTGCATTTTTAAAAATAGAGTGCCGAGTGAGTCCCTTTCCGTCCGCGTCTGCTTCGGGAGGTAGGATGCATTTGCAGCGAGTGTGGCTACTGATCGATCCTCAGGGTTGGGCGTGTGGACGGAGGAGCCAAGATGCGCTGGGTGGAGGCGAGGTTGGACATCACGGGCCGCCGGGGGAAGGGTGAGCCCTCAGCTCTTTGCCGACCAAAGATTACGTCATTTTGAAGATTGTGTCATTTTTCTGAGGGTTCGCAGTGGGGAGGATGAAGGAGGGGGTGGGAGCATCTATCTGCCGAGGTCCTGTGGCCATCCTGCAGAAGTGGAGCAGGCGGGACACGCCCTTCCTGCCAGGGCGCGTCTTTCTCAGGCTTGGAGCTCGTAGGTGCTGGGAGAACCGGATTTTAAGCACCAGCTTGTGCCCACCCAGTAACCCAGCTCTACACACCAGGTTCTGTGGTCTCAGCGTGGGCCCAGGAGCTGCCTTCTGCCTGGAAGTCTTCACGGCAGCAGCACTGTGCCCCCAGGTGTCCGCGGTGCGTGCTGGCGGACTCGGGGCTTTGCCACCTTGGCAGCAGCCGGCCTGGGTCAGGTCCCTTGCCTCTCGGTCAGCGAGGTGCTCAAAGCTGTCCCAGAGTCTGCGGCTCTGTCCTTGGCGTCTGTCTGGGACCTGGCCTAGACCACGGGCTGCACCACCTGAGCAGCCAAAGTCGGGGCCACATCCCTTTGCGGACCTGGAGCGTGTGTACCTGTTCAAAGATGGGCCACAGGCGTGAGTCAGGGATGCTGAAGGCAGGTGCCAGTCAGCTCTCTCACTTGTTAATTCTCTAAACCACCTTGCTGTTGCATCTTGAGCCCCAGATTTATGTCTTTACATTTTTCTAAAATTAAAAACAAATGCCCTAAGTAGTTGGGGTTCCGTGTTATTCTAGATTCTAGAATCTAGAAGAAAGAGAAACTTACTGGTTAAAGTAGAACAGTTTTAACCTGGGCGATTATTCGACTTGCCCAGGAATGTTAAGAGACAGATTCTGGCTTTATCTGGAGATTCACTCAGCGGGTTGGGGTGAAAAATCAGGACTCTGTTTTTTGAGACCTGAGGGTTCTGATAAAGGGCTGCCTTCAGACCTGGTGCTGCGCGACCGTTCCCGGCGCTGGCTGCTTGTGTTAGTTGTCCGGTGCAGCCACGGGCAGTCACACACAGCAAGACACGGTTCCTGCCGACGGGGTCTGTCTAGTCATCAGAGCTTCCGTGCGATGGCTCCGTACATGTTTAAAAACCCTGGTCCTTCTCCCCGCAAGGAACCTGTCAAAGCTGCTCGTTTTTCTTCATGCTCCTGCTATTTCGACACTGCCAAGTTCAGTCCCTCTGTTTTCATGGGCACTTCCACCACTTGGTCTTCAGGGGCAGCAGGTGTGATCAGCGAACCCCCCTTGCCGTTGCTGATGCTGAGGCACCGTGTCCAGAAACGGGTGCTGTTGCTCGGTCCGTTTCCATCCCTCGCCCCAGGCATGTGGCCTCCTCCAGGTCTGTGGGGACGCGTTCTGGCTGAGAAGTCCTTCCCAGGGGCCCAGGAGGAGCCTGAGGAAGGGAGGAAGCTCTGAGCCTAACTGCAGAACCGACGCCAAGAGGCCGGGTCCTGTTCACCAGTTACCCTGCTGCCCGACCGCAGGGGCAGGCGCGGGGCCGGTGGAAACCAGGGCCTGGAGTGGTGGCAGGGAGTGAGCTCTGGAGCTGGCAGTTTGATCCTTCGTAAGCCAGGGTGCCATGCCCGTAAGCCAGGGTGCCATGCCCGGGCCAAGACCAGGGGGTGGGGCTCTTTCTCCATGCCCGCTCTTCCCACCAGATGCGCCAGATCGCTGCATCCCAAGCACTGCAGCATCTGCAGCCCAGGCTCCAGCTGGCCTTCTGCCAGCGCAGCTCCCAGGCCTCCCCACTCAGCAGGCAGTTGGGCTCAGTCCCCTTTCTCTGTTTTCTCTGTCCCCTTGGCAGGCTGAGCCTCCAGGCCGTTCCAGCTGGCAGTGATGCACCGCAGGCTTCTGGTCTGCAGTGTGCGGTCAGGGAGTGGGCGCTGGGGACAGGACCCGGCCGGTCCCTGGGCAGCCCTGGAGGTGGGGAATACAGCGGCCTGGCCAGTTCTCCCCTGCAGCAGAGGGGGTAGGGGTGTCCTATTGCTGCCTCTTTCCTGCATCTGTGCAGCGGGCCCTTCCCGCCTTCCCCCCACCTGCCTTCTCCTGCCTGCCTTCCCACACCTGCCTTCTCCTACCTGCCTTCCCCCCACTGCCTTCCCCCACTGCCATGCAGAAGCAGGAATTTGTGTCCCACAACTCAGCTCAGCAGTGTATTTACTTGTGTATCAATGTATTCAGGGATTTTATTTTGGGTCCCCCATCTAAAGGTAACTTCTTTAAAGCCAAGGCGCATTCCTATATATTATCTTCCTGTCTCATTCTGAATTTGTAGAAAACAAAACACTCAACTATTGAATTGATTGGCCTCCAGCTTTAGTTTTAGCGGAGCTTCTGTTGAATGGTCTCTGTAGCACATGACTGACAGAGTGTTCTAGTGAGGGGCACCAACGTCTGTCTTTTCTTCTGCTCAGCCATTTCCCGCTGCTGATGCCCGCCCCCAAGCACAGAGGCCTCTGGCCGTTGGTGATTTGCTGGCAGATCCTCTGTCCTCAGGTGGGCAGGTTGCTGATCGCTGACTGTCAGGGGCACAGCCACGTGATGGTCAGCCGCTCTGAGAACGTCCTTACACTGGCCTATTCCAGGGTCCCTCACGGTCATGTCCCCAGTCCAGTCGGAACTGGAAACAGCTGAGGAAGAGGCTGGAAGAGGAGCCCAGCTCCAGCCCACAACCAGTGCCATTTCCGCCACTCCCGCCGCACTGCCCTGAAGTCCACACTGTATTGGCGTTTTAAGTCAGAAAGCGTTACAAGTTCTCCACCCCACAGTGTCTGTGTGTGAGCATATAGATCTTGGCCCTTGTTTGTTTGCTTGTTGTTGTTGTTGTTTAATATGTTTTTATTGATTGGTTAGCGCGAGGGGAAGGGAGGGTATGTGCCCTGACTGGGAATCAAACCGGCGACCTTTCAGTGCCTAGGACGACACTCAACCAACTGAAACACAGTGGCCAGGGCAGTTTGCTTGTGTTTTGGCTCCAGACCAACTGCTGATGGGAAGAGATGTCGTTCTCCTTGATGTAACTGGGCGAAACCCCAGCCAGAGACAACACGGCAGTCAGAGGCCACAGCAGCAGCTCCCACAGGCCCAGAGTGGAGAGAGCTTTTCCTGCTGCTATAACAGGAGAGGCTCTCTCAGGAAGTGTGGGCCGGCCAGAAACACGTCCCCTCTGCTCTTCCCGCAGCCCGCGGGCAGGCTGCACGCTGGAGCCAGTGGCCTGAGCTCCAGGCCCACTCCACCACGCAGGAGCCGCGGGGCTGGGAACAAGTTACTTATTGTCTCTCTGACTCAGTGTACGTCTCTGTAAAATGGGAATGATACTGACAGTACACTTACTCCATGGATCTACATGCTTACACACAGACACTGTGGGGTGGAGGGTCTCACAGGTTAAAACACAAAGCACCTAGCAAATGCCTGGAGAGGAGTAAGGGCCGGGGTGCTGTCGCCTAGAGGCAGAGGACTCCCGACCGAGCCCCAGGAGCACAGCCGTCCCTTCCAGAACAGGATGCAGGGAGCACGAGACGGGAGGAGGGAGAGGAAAGGAGGGCTTGTGGAAGGGCCTGTCAGTGAGAGGCACTCGGTGGGAGAGTGGCTCTGGGAGAAGGGCAATGCCAGGACAGGGATGGAGGGGACGGTGGGAACCCTTCCAGACACCATTTGCTCGTTTTCTGGAATTGCCAGGGGCAGGGAATGTCGCCAGGACAGAGGCCACCGTACCACTTTCCCTCCCTGCCACTCCCACCTGCGAAAGGCCCTCCCTGCCCTGGGAGAGGAGCTGCGCCGCGGAGTGGAGTCACACTGCAGAGGGCCAGACACAGGTCAGGAGAGCCCCGGAGGCTGGTGCTGCCACCCAGGCTCCCTGCCTGGGAGCGCTGCAGCCGAGGCGCAGGTCAGCAAAGGGGCAGGAGCAAGCCCACCTGGCCGCAGTGCGCCAGCTGCCCCTGCCATGCTGTTCCTGCCCGGGCCTCGGAGCAGGGGCTCAGCCCGGGAGAGTCTGCACCGAGCAGGGCCTGTGTCTGTGCCACTCTCCCTCCCTGTCCTGGAAGCTCTCTCGGGGATCAACACACCGCCAAGGGGGGGACGCGATCTACAGACTCACTGCGTCCTTCTCAGGGATCCCTGAGCCGGCGAGGTGGCGGTGCCGGCTGCCACAGCTCACACCAAAAATGGCATCCCCTCCCACCCCACGCCGCCTTCGTGGTCTCCCATCGAATTTCCTGGGGCTGCGACTTCTGGTTTCTATGGCAACTTGGAAAGACCTGCAATTGTGGTTTTTTGGAGTCTAAAATGAGAGCCGAGGTTTGAGATAGGGTGGGACCCACTGGAAATACCATGTCCTGGACAGAGCCGGGCACCGAGGGTCACAGGGGAGGACATTCTCTGACTTCGAGAAGTTGCACTGTCACTCCACCACCCTTAGCAAAGCTCCACGCAGCCCGCCCAGCCTCCTGGGATCTTCGAGCAGCCGGCGAGGAGCCTGTGCCCGGGGCCCGGAGTCGGGCAGTGACCACAGCCAGTGTCTGTTGAGCACCTGCTGTGTGCCAGGCACCTGTGACCATCTGCTTTCACTGCCTGATTAGTCCCCCAGCCACTCTAAGGGCTGCTGTCGCCTCCTTTTATACACGTGTGCACACGTGATTTGCCTGAGGCTTCAGCGCTGGCATGTCTACGTGTCTGGCCAAGGGTCTCATCTGGGCCAGGGGCTTATGTTCCCTGTGGCTTTCATTGATGGCAGGCCCGTCACTCCCCTTTCTGTAAGTCACTGTCTAGTTACAGCGGAGTTGCTCTCTGTCATCGTTGCCAACCTTTTGGTGACATTGATCCACTGTCTCTTCTCTTTCCGTGGACGTCGCCTTTCCATGCCCCAGGCTTGAGCGTGCAGAGTGTTGTTTGAGGAAACAGCTCACCACCCTGTGGTGTGAGGTCTTGCAGGTGCCTGTCCAAAGAAGGTGGGCACAGAGACCCCCCATTACCAGACCCAATGAGGAACTACAGAGAGCGGCCCCAGGGTGGGGACCAGCAACGAAGACGCGCTGACCTGGTGGGGAACCGGCTCCCACCGGGCTGTGGAGGGGCCCGGGGCCCGGCAGAGGACAGGCAGCTCTCCGGAGCCCTGGCTGTCCGCCGGGCGGGGAGCGGCTGCTGCGGTGTTTGCTGTGCAGTTGGCCAGGCTCCCGCAGCCGGCTGTCCCGAGTTACTCAGCGCCTGCAGGGCTCCGCAGCAGAGAGATAAGGGGCAGGCTGCAGCTGGCCAGCAAGGATAGCCCGGATTAGAAGGTGGTGTCGGCTGATAGCGGCCTCAGGGTGACCCACACAGCTGGCGTCACGCTCGCCCATCCCTCTCGCCCTCATCGCACGGCGAGGGCAGCCACTCGGACAGAAAGTCTCACTCCTAGGAAACGTTCGCTGTGTAGAGCACGCTCTTAAATCTCTACTTTACATGGTGCCTTCTGTGATCTGCCCCTCCGCCACACTCTGATCCACATGACCTCCGGAGCCTCGTGCTGGCCTTTGGAGGCGGAGTTAGTGCCTGGAGTTCTGGCCCCTGACCTGGGTGCGGTGAGGGGGGTGCTCCTGGGGTTCATGAAAAAAACACCGAGCGCTTGGGATTTGTGCTCTGGGCTGTAGTGTGTCACCTTCCCCGCGACGCTGGGCAGAGGTGTGTCCTGGGGTGACTCCAGAGACCACTCACCCTCGTGTTTTCTCGTCCAGCTGAAACTAGAGGACCGCTCCGTGGTGCCCCGGGACGTGGTCCGGCACATGCGCTCCACCGTGAGTCCTGCGTCCCACCCCGGCGCGGTTGCTTGCGGGTGGTCTGGGCCGGGTGTCGTGGTGGCTGGGGCCGGTGCCTGCTCAGCCTATGCCTTCCCCTCCCAGGACAGCCAGTGCGGCACCGTGATCGACGTCAGCATCGACTGCGCCGTCAAGCTCATCGGCACCAACTGCATCATTTACCCCGTCAACAGCAAGGACCTGCAGCACATCTGGGTGAGCCTCCGCCGCTCTCCCTCTCCCCTCGCTCCTTGGTCTCTTCTCGGGACCTGAGTGCTGCCCCTGCCAGGTGAGCCGCCAGGCCGGGCCTCCCGCTCCCGCGGAGCCCTCCTGCCGCATCCTGTCTGTAAGCCATTCAGACACGAGGTCGGACTCGCCCTGTGTCTCCAGCCCAGCGTGGGTGGCAGGTGTGACTCTCATGGCCCAGTTTCCTTTCTCCTCTAACTCTTCCCTTCCCTTTAAACAAGCTGCTCTTCAGTACTTTACTTTTAACATTTATTTCAAACTTCCCAGAAGGTTGTAAGTTCTTGTATCCCCGGCATGACCAGGCTCCTCTGCTCTTAACGTTCCGCTCCGTTTGCTCCCCCACCTGCCCCTCCCCCACATCCCCTCCCCTCCTCTTAGCCTTTCTTCCTCAATCAGGATCCCAGTGGCCCCTAGTACTACAGTGTGTGTGTCCCCACTCAGGAGCTCTCCTGTGTGACTACATTCCCCAGAGCAGGGTCGGTGCTTCACTGCCAGTCCACAGTGTCAGTTGTCCCGCAGCACCCTCTCCCGTCCTGACCCAGAATGCCATTCAGGAACACACCTTGCACTTCGTGGTCACCTCCTGGATTTCCTCCAGCCTGGACCGGCTCCCCAGTCTTGCTTCGTCTTGCGTACCCTGTACACCCATCGTTTGGCCCTCAGCGTGGAGCTTCTGAGGTGGCCTCAGCACCAGCCTCAGCCCTGCATCCTTGGCAGGGCCGCCCCAGAAATGCTACCGAGCTCTTCCCTGGCCCAGTGTCCAGGGGCGGCACCATGGCCAAGGTCACTGTGACCCCAGTCACCTTGGTGTCTGCCACACCTCCCCACCATAAAGTCACCGTTTACCTCTTTACAAGTAATTCTGAGTCGTGGGGAGGTGCTCTGGGATTGTGTCAATAATTTGTCACACGTCAGACCCCAGCCTGCCAGCCTCAGCCTCCATTAGCAGTCCCGCCTGTACCGGCAGCACTCTGATGGCTCCATTGTCCCCCGTCCCCCCCGTTTTTGTACAGTGGCCTCTGCTGTGTGGAAGAGCGTTTTAAGGCAGTAACCCTTCTGCTCATTTACTTATCCATTCACTGTTGACATCAGTGTGGGCCCCGAGGCTCCTGTCTCATTCCGTTGGTCAGGAGCCATTACCACCAGTATTTGTTTTGTTGCTTAAATGATCCCAGGTTTGGCCAGTAGAAGCCCCTTCAGGCTGGCGTCTGGCCTTTTGGCTGTCATTTTTCTGGTTCCTTTTTACTTTCCATCTTGTATTTTTCTGGTCCAGCCCCCAAGTCAGTCACTTCTCCAAGGAGCCCTGGTGCCTTCAGAGCAGAAAGCCAGGTTTCAAAACCAAGGTGTGCACGTGTGCTGGGCGTGCCGACTGCTGAGGCCCTTTCGGGACAGAACGCAGAGATACGTGTGTGCGCACACATCCAGGTGTCAGCACCTGTTCTGTGTGTAACTACCACAGGAGTTGGTTGAAACGTGGCTCTTGGCATCCTCAGGATATTTATGTGCTTAAACCATTTCATGTCCTGTGCGGGTAGCTGCCCTCCTCAGCCCACTCCACTCCAGAGTCCTAGATCCTTGGGTGCCACGCCTGGCAGCACTCACACAGGAAGGGGAGTGGGTGCAGCTAGAACCGGGGAGAAGCCTGCTGGCTGCAGCAGTCACTAGGCCAGGACTGACCAGGCCACGTCCGGACAGTCAGCTGTGTAGATCCTTCCTCCC
Source organism: Ia io (assembly GCA_025583905.1). Taxonomy (NCBI): domain Eukaryota; kingdom Metazoa; phylum Chordata; class Mammalia; order Chiroptera; family Vespertilionidae; genus Ia; species Ia io. Next base: position 2,898,959 of record JAJQQW010000020.1, read on the forward strand.
GTCTCCATGGAGCACAGAGAGGATGGTGCCCTGGACACCATGTTGCCTGCCGCCTCTCACACCCCGTGTCTGGTCCGCAGCCCTTCATGTATGGGGACTACATCGCCTATGACTGCTGGCTGGGGAAGGTCTATGACCTGAAGAACCAGATCATCCTGAAGCTGTCCAATGGGGCCAGGTATGCTCCCCAGGGCGGGCTTCCGTGCGGCGGGTGCCGGGGGGCACTCGGGGCCTGACCTGGCCGGGCCTCTATCACCAGAGCCTAGTGCTCCCTCAGTTTCTGGTCTTGGCCCGTCTTGGTTTGGGGAGAGAAGCAGCATCACTTAGGGCAGTGGTCGGCAAACTCATTAGTCAACAGAGCGGCAAACAGCGGCTCACAAGCCGCAGTTTGCCGACCACTGACTTAGGGTATCTGCTGGGAGCTTGTGCTTTGGACATTTGAATGGTGCTGGGCACGCAGAGAGCGGGTTAGGGTTTTGTTCGTTTTAGGAGTTTATTTGTACCAGGCCAGAGGCTGAGCTGTGCACGGAGGAGGAATTGTGCCATCTTAGGGCATGTGACACACGGACGCGTGGGGATAGCTCTTTCCAATACCGATCAGCATCCCCTGGTCCTGGCTGCCAGGCCTCCCCTGAGGCTCGGTCACTGTGCCGCGTGGTCACCACGCCCGTGTTCACTGTTCCAGGTGCTCCATGAACACAGAAGACGGTGCCAAGCTCTATGACGTCTGCCCACACGTCAGCGACTCAGTACGTGTTGGGAGGGTGCGGAGGGGGCTCATGTTCCTTGTTCCTCCGGGCTGTGGAGGAAAAGGACTTCTTAGCGCAGAGCTGTAGCTGGCCCAGGCTAAATGCTGCTACTGGGCACGGTGGTTTCCTAGAAAGGGGCAGAGAGGATTAGGACTTCTCTTTGTATTGTGTTACCGTCCATGTCATCCTTTTAAAACCTCCGTCGTTTTGTCTAGCGTGTAAGCAATGTTAGTGCAGCGCGACGTCGTAGAACAGGAGTTTACAACCGTCTGTAAATAAGTGCGCTGGGCGCGATCACACAGGGTGGGGGCCCCTGCCCTCTAGAGCCTTAGTCCCCCAGTGTCCTCCGACCAGTGACATTGGTGTGGCCGAGCTTGTGCTGCTCTGGAGCCTTGGGTTTGTTTTAGGGACCGTGGAGGCCTTGCTGGGGGCAGGTGTTGGGCGAGGGGGGGGCAGGCGAGGAGGGGGGGCTGAAGGTGGCAAGGGAAGCACCACCCCCCGAGGAGGCACTGCTCACGAGCACTTTCCTCTGGCTCCGAATCCTGCAGGGTCTCTTCTTCGACGATTCCTACGGCTTCTACCCGGGCCAGGTGCTCATCGGCCCCGCCAAGATCTTCTCCAGTGTCCAGTGGCTGTCGGGAGTGAAGCCCGTGCTCAGCACCAAGAGCAAGTTCCGGGTGGTGGTGGAAGAGGTAGGGCTGGGGGCCGGCGGGGCGGTGGGGTGGGACCTGGAGCTGAGCACCCCGCCCTGTCCTTGCCTGCGCTGAGAGCTGAGCCTGTTGGCCTCTGGACCCTGTTATCTGAAAGGGCTTGAGGATAAGGAGAACCCAGGCTGTGGTCATGGGGTGACCAATAGGCAGATGTCCCCCAGCCTGACAGACCCAGGCTGAACAAGGTGGGCAGTGGGGAGTGGCAGGTCCACTGGGCCCTGAGGCAGTGAGGAGGTGACAGGGATTGCAGGCTGGGGCCTCAGTGACAGGGGGGCCTGCTCCGGGGTGTCGTACTGGTGAACCCTGAAGACCGACTCCTGCCCTGGAGGTCAGGTGGGCTCTGGCAGCTGCTTAAAGGGAGAGCGCAGAGCCTGCTGCCTACGGCCCTGCTTCTCACCGCCCAGGTGCAGGTTGTGGAACTGAAAGTCACATGGATTACCAAGAGCTTCTGTCCAGGGGGCACGGACAGCGTCAGCCCCCCACCCTCTGTCATCACCCAGGAGAACCTAGGCAGGTGAGCGGTTCCAGCATGCCACCCCCTCAAAAACCCTAGGGTCAGGCCCCGAGCAAGACTCTGGCCACAGCGCAGATGGGGGCCGAGAACTGCTGGCCCAGCTCCGCTCCTCCCTCCCAGGGTGAAGCGTCTCGGATGCTTTGACCATGCTCAGCGGCAGCTGGGGGAGCGCTGCCTGTTTGTCTTCCCGGCCAAGGTAGAGCTGGCCAAGATTGCCTGTGAATGTCCGGAAAAGCACTGCGCCCAGGGGGAGGGCTCGATGGCCAAGAAGGTATGTCCGTGGGTTGGGCTGGTGGGCATTGAGGAACTGGCAGGATGGTCTGTGCTTCAGGTCGTGGGGGGCAGTCTTGGTGACCTTTGAGGCCACGTAGGTGTACATAGCTGTCACTCCCCAGACCACGCTGCCTGGGGTCAGCCTGCCTGGGTGTCCCACTCTGCAGGGCAGGGTACGCCAGGCCATGGCCACAGCTCCCTCCTGCTCTGCCTTGCAGGTGAAGCGCCTGTTGAAGAAGCAGGTTGTGAGGATCATGTCCTGCTCCCCCGATGCCCAGTGCTCCAGGGACCATTCCGCGGAGGAGCCAGGCAAGAGGGGGGGGCCCAAAACCAAGAGTGAAACAGGGTCCGCCAGCCCCGAGGAGACGCCCGACGGTTCCGCCAGCCCCGGGGAGATGCAGGACGAGGGCCCCGAGGAGGCCCTGGAGGCGGGCGAGCCGCTGCCCCCCTTCCTGCTGAAGGAGGGTGGAGACGACAGGCTGCACTCCGCCGAGCAGGACGCCGATGACGAGGCTGCCGACGACACGGACGACACCAGCTCTGTCACCTCCTCCGCCAGCTCCACTACCTCCTCTCAGAGCGGCAGTGGCACGAATCGCAAAAAGAGCATCCCCTTGTCTATCAAGAACTTAAAGCGAAAACACAAGAGGAAGAAGAATAAAATCACCCGTGACTTCAAGCCGGGCGACAGGTACACCCAGAGGGCAGGGCGCCCTCCTTCCTGGCTGAGTGGCGAGCCTGGGACCATCCCCTTAACCCCCCATGTGCACACTTGGGCTCACACACAGGGTCTGCAACCCTGTAAAGCAGGGGTGGGGACCCTTTTCCCTGCCAAGGGCAGTTTGGATACTTATGACATCATTTGTGGGCCTTAATTATCAACTTAAAAATTGGCCTGCTCTATTTGGTCAGACCTTTAATTAACTCAACCCTAATGCGTTGGCAGGGCCAGACCGAATGATTTCATGGGCCTTATATGACCCTCGGGCCGAATGTCCCCCACCCCTGCTATAAAGGCTCGTGGTACCCAGCTGAGATGATGTAGGTGCCTGGGGTTGGCCCGGGTGGAAGGAGAGATCTGAGAGGAAGACAGAGGGTGGGGCGGTGGCCTTGACCCCGAGTCTGGCCTCTGGGACCATTCACTTGAGCTCTCCAAACGGGATGTTCTCAGGAAGGTCATAGGGCGTGGAAGCTCTAGGTGAGCACCCACTGGCCTGTCTCCCATGTCTGGAATGAAGGTTCAGGCCACCAAGCCCGCGAGAAAGAGGGAGGGTGGAAGGGTGCCTGCCTGGCCCCCGGAGGCCTTTGCCTGGCCTGGCTCACTGGCCCCCTGCAGGGTGGCGGTGGAGGTGGTGACCACGATGACCTCAGCAGACGTCATGTGGCAAGACGGCTCCGTCGAGTGCAACATCCGCTCCAACGACCTCTTCCCGGTGCACCACCTGGACAACAACGAGTTCTGCCCCGGGGACTTCGTGGTGGACAAGCGAGGTAGTGCCGGCTCCAGGCGGCCATTCCCACTGAGGGCTGGCGGGCCTGAAACGGGCAAGAGGGCTCAGGTCAGGAGACTCCCTGTGAGGTGGCTGCTCCTTTGAGGCCTGGGGGAGCCTTTTCTGGCTTCTGACCTCGCCAGGGAACACGTGGGTTCCGTGCCCTGCGGTGCTTGACACGTAGTGGGTGGGAGAGAGGGTGGCAGGTGACCCCACCAGGGCTCCTTAATCGTGTGCTCTCTGGTTCCCTAGTCCAGAGCTGCCCAGACCCCGCTGTCTACGGTGTGGTGCAGTCTGGGGACCACGTGGGCCGCACCTGCGTGGTGAAGTGGTTCAAGCTGCGGCCGAGTGGGGACGACGTGGAGGTGAGTGTGCAGCCCTGCTTCCTCCTCAGGGGGGCTCTGGTGGGCTGGGCGCAGGGCCCTGGGCTCACGACAACCCATCCTGTGCCCAGCTGATTGGAGAAGAGGAAGACGTGAGCGTTTATGACATCGCTGACCACCCTGACTTCCGGTTCCGCACAACTGACATCGTCATTCGCATCGGCAACACTGAGGACGGAGCTCCTCCCAAGGAGGATGAGGTATGCACCCCCAAGTTCAAGTTGCCATAGCTGCCCCTCCTGTGCAGCAGCTGCAGTGCCTGGTGGTGCCACCAGGTGGCTCCGGGAGACCAGACCTCAAGTCCTCTGGCTCATCCCAAGCTGCCCCTCCACCCCAGCACCCGCCAAGGAGCGCCTGCACCTGCCATCAGGGTCGGGTTGGGCTCACACAGCGGCCCAGCCCGGTGCAGTTGCTAGGGAAGCCCTCTCCTGTCCTGAGCGCCGGAGCGGGATGAGCGCCGCAGGAACCCAGGCCAGGCTGGGAGGTGGCGTCTGAGCCGGGCCTGGGAGCACAGGTGGGATGGTGGGTATGGTCGGGCAGGTTCCAGCAGAGGAAGAGGAGGAGCAAAAGGCCTGAGGCTGGCACCGTCTGGAAGGACAGGATGCCTGGAGAGACCTGCGAGCGGGAGGGGTCAGAGGCAGGGGGTGCTCGGCGGCGGCAGGTGGAGTGGGAGTCGGGGCACAGGGCACGTTGGAGGTGTTTGAGCAAGGGGGCCCCATGCTTGAGCTGCTCACTGGCCTTCTCCAGATGGTGCCCACTTCCCTCCGATTTTTACGGCCTCACCCTTGCCACCCACTGCTGGCATTCCCTTTCAGAGGTGCTGGCCTCACCCCTCCTGTAGGGCTGCACCTTTGACCCTGTCCCGTTTGCCCAGCAGCCGTCGGTTGGCCAGGTGGCCCGCGTAGACGTCAGCAGCAAGGTGGAGGTGGTGTGGGCCGACAACTCCAAGACCATCATCCTGCCCCAGGTACGGCCCTGCCAGGCCCAGACCGCTCAGCTGCAGCGGCGGGGGCCGGGGGCCAGGCCCTCACCCTCCTGGGGAGGCATTTTCTTGTGGGTGGCAGAGTTCCAGGGAAAGCTTGAGAGGGAGGCAGCATCGCTCACCCAGTTCTGTGGTCTCCCCCGCCTGGCAGCCTCCATGTGCGTGTGGCCGTCACAGGCCTCCCTGATGGGCCTGGGCCCTCTCACTGTGCTGAGGACATGCAGGCTTTGCCACCCACCTTCCAGGGACCCTTCACGGAACTGAGGAAGGAGAAGAGCCGCCCGCTCAGCACCTGCTGGGCTTCTGAGTTCAGGGCTGTTCTCAGTGTCTTCTTTCTCCTCTGTGGTCGAGCCATCCTCAGGCCCAGCTCTCCCCTCCTTAAGGGCTGGGACACGTGACCCAGGCCAGCTGTCCCGGACTGCCCCCTCCTCTGGCATGTTCCAGCTCCCAGTGTAGCCACACAGGCCTCTGGCCTGAGTCCTCTGGGCTGGGGCTGCCTGAGTCCACGGGGCAGAGCAGTCTATGGGCTGGGCTCCAGTGCTGTTGCTGGGATGGAGCAGGTGAAGGCACTTCCCAGAGACGTAGGTGGCACCTAGCACAGAGCCACCTGCAGAGCCCAGAGGAGGAGGGGAGGGTGGAGCGGCTGCCATGGCCTCCGGTTTCTGAGGGCCGGGCCCCTGGTGCCGGCGGAGCTCTCAGAGGTGCCGTCTGTCCCCAGCACCTGTACAACATCGAGTCTGAGATCGAGGAGTCGGACTACGACTCGGTGGAAGGCAGCACCAGTGGGGCGTCCTCCGATGAGTGGGAGGACGACAGTGACAGCTGGGAGACGGACAATGGGCTGGTGGAGGACGAGCACCCCAAGATAGAGGAGCCCCCCATCCCACCCGCTGAACAGCTGGCGGCCTCCGAGGAGGACAAGGGCGTGGTGATCAGTGAAGAGGCTGCCACGGCCGCCATCCAGGGGGCTGTGGCCATGGCTGCCCCGGGGGCCGGTCTGCCAGAGAAGGCCGGCCAGGACGGGCCCCCGAAGAGCTTCCGGGAGCTGAAGGAGGCCATCAGGATCCTGGAGAGCCTCAAGAACATGACGGTGGAGCAGCTGCTGACGGGCTCCCCCACCTCCCCGACCGTGGAGCCCGAGAGGCCGACGCGGGAGAAGAAGTTCCTGGATGACATCAAGAAGCTGCAGGAGAACCTCAAGAAGACCCTGGACAACGTGGCCATTGCGGAGGAGGAGAAGATGGAGGCCCTGCCGGACACAGAGCGCAAGGAGGACAAGCCCGAGGCGCAGTCTCCCGGGAAGGCCGAGTGGCCCAGCGAGACGCCGGTGCTCTGCCAGCAGTGCGGCGGCAAGCCTGGCGTCACCTTCACCAGCGCCAAGGGCGAGGTCTTCTCCGTGCTGGAGTTCGCGCCCTGTGAGTTCCCCCCTGGGTGCTTAGATCTGGGGGCAGAGCCTAGTCCCCACCCAGCCCCACTGCTGCTCCAGGGCCGGGGGCACAGACACTTCCCTGTGTGGCCACCGGTCCTGGTGGCAGGAGAGACGGGGGACGGGGGACGACGAGGGCGGGGGCTACTCACCTGTGTGGGGAGCACGCACGCAGCTGCCCTTCCAGATGGCAAGCTCAGGCCTCGCATCAGGGAGTGCACGTTCTCTTCCCCCTCTAGCGAATCATTCTTTTAAGAAAATTGAGTTCCAGCCCCCAGAGGCCAAGAAGTTCTTCAGTGCAGTGCGCAAGGAGATGGCGCTGCTGGCCACCTCGCTGCCCGACGGCATCGCGGTCAAGACTTTCGAGGACAGAATGGCAAGTAGCCCGTGGGCGGCGTGGGCAGGCGCAGATGGGCACTGTGGATCCCTGGCCTTCGGGCCTGATGGCACTCACTGTGAGAGGCCGCTCACACTTGTGATGAGGCGAGAAGCACGCTTGGTCAGGTTGGGGCAGTCCAACACCTGGGCCCAGACCAGGTGGCTGCTGCTTTCCTCCCTCTGTTTTAAAGTTAGTCTCACATTATATAATGGTTTTATAATTGTTACCCGAGTGCAGTCTTCTTTTTTTTTTAAGCATATCTTCATTGACCTCAGAGAGGAAAGGAGAGGGGAGAGAGACAGAAACATCACTGATGAGAGAGAACTGTTGATCAGCTGCCTCCCGCACTCTCCCCCCCACTATGGACCGAGCCTGCAACCGGGCACGTGCCCCCGACCACAATCGAACCTGGGACCCTTCAGTCCGCAGGCCAACGCTCTGTCCATTGAGCCACACCAGCCAGGGCCCAGACATCTTTCTGAAAAATGAGCCCATTACAGAAAAGGCTGAGGTGACCTCTGGCCATTGCCCACCTGGCCCTCGGGGTCCTGACTTGAGGCGTTTGGTGCGTTTCCTTACGGGTGATATTTTTTATATTTTACATTCTGATGTATCGTCATAAACACAAGCTGTTTTGTATGATTGTTTTTACATAAATAGCATGGCATCGTGCACATCACCTGTAACTTGCTTTTCTCACTTAGGGTAATTTCAAGATCTGCCCAGGCTGGTTCATATTGGCCTAGTCTCCATCCCTTTTTAGCCACGGAATAGCCCTCATGTGATAACATCACGCTCTCTCTCCCCTCTGTCCTGGTGGCGGGCCTGGGGTTTGAGTCATGCTGCCCATGCTGTGTCATTGCTTCCTTGTTTATTCCAGGAAGGGAAAGCGCCCCCCCCACCCCCCCCCCCCCCCCCGTTTCTTGTTCAGCAGACCTCTGCTGGGCCCTCGGTGTGCCGGGCACCCTGAGGCTGAGCTGGAGTCTGACCGAGGCCCCAGCTCCGCCCAAAAAAGACACCACAGCCAAAACCAGTTTGGTTCAGTGGACTGAAGGGTCCCAGGTTCGATTCCGGTCAAGGGCATGTACCTTGGTTGCGGGCTCATCCCCAGTAGGGGGTGTGCAGGAGGCAGCTGATAGATGTTTCTCTCTCATCGATGTTTCTAACTCTCTCTCCCTCTCTATTCCTCTCTGTAAAAAATCAATAAAATATATTTAAAAAAAGAGAGAGAGAGAGAGACCACAGAGCGTGCTGCTCAGGCGGCCCTGCGGCCCCAACCACAGGGCAGGGCTTGGTTCTTGGCTTTTAGGAAAAGTCTTTTTGAAAATTCCAACCTCTGCTGAGGGAGAAGGGAATAGTATTTTTTTGTTGTTATTTTGTTCTGTTTTCCCCCAAATCTCCCTCAGAGGGAAAGGGACGCAATGCGGGAACCTGAGGTCCACAGTGGCTCCGAGAGAGCATTCACATCCCGTCACTCACCGGCTGGGCCACTGACCCCATCCCCACGTGACACAGATCTCGGTGTCTGTGGCTCTGCCCACATGTCCTTCTGGTTCCCTGAAAGCAGGCGCGGCCGCCATCCTGCAGCGTCCTTCCCCTCTGATGGTTGTCATAGTTCTTGCCTTGTTGGGCCTGGGTCATGGCCGTGTTTGAGGAAGCCTTCTAAAATAATGGTTAAAGAGAAATAAAACCTGGAAAGTTCCTTTTATGCCAGGCGTTCAAAGACGCTAGGTGGGTCTGAACGGGGGTTGCATTAGCATCTCGCCGCCGGCTGCGTGGGGAGCCGCAGGTGCTGCTCTGTGCCCGCGGCGCTCTGGGGAAGTGCAGAACCAGACCTGTCTGCAGAGCCCCTGCCAGCCACGGCCTCCTTCCTCCAGGACCTCTTCTCAGCCCTGATCAAGGGCCCCACTCGCACCCCCTATGAGGACGGCCTCTACCTGTTTGACATCCAGCTCCCCAACATCTACCCGGCCGTGCCCCCCCACTTCTGCTACCTCTCCCAGTGCAGTGGCCGTCTGAACCCCAACCTGTATGACAATGGGAAGGTGTGCGTCAGCCTCCTGGGCACCTGGATCGGAAAGGTCAGTCCCATGCTAGCACCCGTCGGGATGGGGAACAGGCCCTTGGGGTGGTGTCTGGGACAGAGGTGACCGTGCTGTGTGTTTCAGGGGACAGAGAGGTGGACAAGCAAATCCAGCCTTCTCCAGGTGCTCATCTCCATCCAAGGTACAGTGGGTGGGGCCCGGGTGCTGATGGGAGGCCTGGAGGGCACAGCGCTGGCCGTCCCCTTGGGGGTCAGCCGGTCCTGATGGGCTTCCTGCTCGCAGGTCTGATCCTGGTGAATGAACCGTACTACAACGAAGCCGGCTTCGACAGCGACCGGGGCCTGCAGGAGGGCTACGAGAACAGCCGCTGCTACAACGAGATGGCGCTGATCCGCGTGGTGCAGTCCATGACGCAGCTGGTGCGGCGGCCGGCCGAGGTCTTCGAGCAGGAGATCCGGCAGCACTTCAGCACCGGCGGCTGGCGGCTGGTGAACCGCATCGAGTCCTGGCTGGAGACGCACGCCCTGCTGGAGCAGGCCCAGGCCCTGCCCAACGGGATCTCCAAGGACAGCGGCTCTGCAGGGCCGCCTGGCGTGGCCGAGCTCTCAGACAGCGGCCGGGAGGAAGCGGAGGACGGCGGGCTGGCCCCTGGAGAAGCCTCCCCAGGCTCAGACTCGGAGGGCGGCGCCCAGGGCCCGGCCGCAACCAGCAGAGACCACACAGATCAGGCTTCGGAGGCAGCGCCGGACGCCTCAGTGCCACCCAGTGTCAAACCAAAGAAGCGGAGAAAGAGCTACCGGAGCTTCTTGCCTGAGAAGAGCGGCTACCCTGACATCGGCTTTCCCCTCTTCCCGCTTTCCAAGGGGTTCATCAAGAGCATACGGGGCGTACTGGCCCAGTTCCGGGCCGCTCTGATCGAGGCCGGCATGCCTGAGAGCACAGACAACAAGTAGCGCCAGCCCCGAGGAAGGAGGATTGTGGTGGGAGAGGCCAGCACCTGCTCACTCCCTCCCCCAGGCCCTCCCCCTTCCCGCTCTCCTGTCCCCTGCAAGCCCCCCTGCCCTCCTCCCGGGTGAGTTTGATGCTGACGTGCAAGGAGTTTCTTGAGACGCTGCCATTTCTGTTCGGAAGCAATCTTCCAGCAGGCGAGCCCTGTGCGAAGCAGGCTGAACCCTGTTGCTGACTGTCCACTCTCACCCTCTCACCCCAGGCGGGAAGTTGGCACTTGTCCCCTTGCCGCCTCCCTCTCGGGTGGGAGGCGGAGTTTTCCGAGGGCCGGGCTCCGGGGGCTCCGGGGCCCAGAGCTTTGCAGAGCAGCAGGATGAGGGGCCGTGCCTTGCATGAAGTGTGGGTTGCTCCAGCCATTTCCCTGGTCCCTGTCTTCCTCTTCAGTGCCATTGTAGCTTCCCCATGTCCCCGGCCACTGCCTCCAGGGCCTCCCTTGGCCCCAGCATCACACTCTCCCCTGGGAGCTACAGCCGCTGCCACTGACGCCTGGCCCTGTTCTGGCCCTGTTCTGGCCCATGTACCACAGGACAGCCCTCGGCCTGTTGAACTTGCTCTCTAAGAGACCAGGCTGGGCTCAGGTGCCACCCAGAGGTGGTGGCTCTCACACTAACGCGCAGTGAGGCCTGGGAGCTGCTGGGAGAGAAACAGCTGTAGGTGCCTTGCTCTTCCTGCCCACGTGGCTGGGTGGGCAGTTCTGGCTTGAACCGAAGCCATGTCCGCTCCCCGCTCAGTCCCGTCCCAGGACCCCGGAGGCGGGAGCAGCAGCACATCCAGGGCCTGGGCCGCGCTGGGGCCTCTCCCACGGACTCTGCCCCTCCCACTACCAAATGCTCACGCGGGGAGGTGGCCTGTAGCTCGAAACACGGAGCCAGCCCTCTCCCGTGAGGAGGCGGCCCTGTCAGCCCTTCCCTTACAGACTCCGCAGGCTCAGTCTGCGGAGAGGTGGCGGGCGTGGCGTCTCCCTCGCAGGGATGGGCCCAGAGGTTTACACGTTTTCTAAGCTTTTGATAATGTGAAGCTCCAGGTTAAGAGGACGCTGTTGAGCACAGCGCAGGTATGTAATTTTTGGTGTATGTATGTAATATTTAAGGTTGGAAGAAAATAAATTTCAAAAGCAAAGATATTAACTCTTATTAGAAACACAAAACAAACAAAGAAGCCAAAGCATGATGCGTCTTGTCCGCCGCAAGCTGGCTCCTCACTTGAGCTGTGCCATTTCCACCCGGCGGGCAGCAGCCGCGGGGGAGGGGGCCCGGCCGCATCCCGTGAGGAACACCCGGGGCGGCTGGTGGCCGTGCTTCAGTGCGCCGTTCATGTGGAGATGTGAATGCCTACTGCTTAAGATCTGTATAAAGTGCTGTGTGATTAAACCTTTTTTTACTTGCTTTTTTTTTTTTTTGCGGGGGGGTGTTTGGCTCCTTACAATGTACAAGAAGACAAGGTGGCACCATTAAACCTGCCTCTGCCATTCACGTGGGCTCTGTCGCCTTTCTTCCCCTCTGGGCACCTCACACCCTCCCCGGGGAAGGAGACCCTGTTGGTGGGAGGCCCGGCCCTGCACTTGGCCCTGCCCTTGGTGCTCCGGTGCCTTCCGCATTCCCAGGAGGCACCGAGGAGCTCGGGTTTCAGAGGGCCAGTGCGCCTGCCTCTGGGCAGGGCTGTGTGTGTGCTAGAGCCCGTTTCAGCAGCGTGGGCCACCTTCCAGGTGCTGGGGAGCTGGCATGGAAGCACCTGCCTGGGCTGTAAGCCAAAATGGCTGCCCAGTTGGGAGACTGGCATCTGCCCCTCCCTGCTGCTTCCTTTTAACTGCTGCCCAACAGTGCCCACAAGGATGGGCCGGAGGAGGCTGCACAGCCTAGAGCCCTCAGTGGAGGGATGACCGGCTTCTTTAAGAAGGGAACAGGTGCCTGTCCCTTTCCGTTCTGGTCCTTGTTTCCCCAATGCCCCTTCCTTGAGGCATTTTCCCTTTCCGCTGAGACTAGCTGTGTGTCTAGGTAAGACTGGCATACTAGCTCTGAGCTGGCTGCGCTCCCTGGCTGAGAAGGGGGTATAATCAGCTTTGGGGCTGGGCCTTACTCCCTGCAAAGATACCTGGACCAGCTCTGGGCCTGTGCTCACCACCACAATGACTGCCCAATCCGGAGGCACCCCTGGGCATTACATTAAATACTAGAGTCTGACTGGAGCAAGACCCCACTCCCCCGCCACCCCTCGGATCAGACCAGGAGGCTGGCAATGCCACTTTATTTGGATTCACGGGGTGGGGCTCCCAGAACAATAGGGTGGCTTCCACACACAATGGGTAAACCAGCTGGGCCCCTGGCCCAAGGCCTCAGCCTGGCCTTTGGCGGGCAGAGCAGGTCCTTCTGAAGCACAGCCTCTCCCCACCGGAGTCCTCCCCCCTCCCCCGGGAGCTGGGACAGGCCCTCCATGGGGAAGGAGGGAGGGTCCTGAGCGCAGATTACACTAAGTAGACAGTAAGGCACAGCCAGGCGAGGGGTCATACGGGGTCTCCTGGAGGTGGCATCTGCGGAGGCTGCTGGCTGGGTGGCGGTGGCTGTGGCTCCAGAGGGGATGAAGGCTCACTGACCATCCAGAAGTAGTTTGGGTGCACCTGGCCCTGCACAGCCTCGCTGACCATCAGCTCGCCGTCCACAGCAAACATCCCCTTCCCATCCTTGGGCTCCAGGCGGAAGGCCACCACGGGCACGTACACCAAGTAGGGACAGTCGCACTCCATGTGCCTGCCCTTCTCCATGGCCAGGAAGAGGCGCAGCAGCATGGCCCGAGACACGCCTGCCCGCACGTAGAACAGGTGCATGGCGCCGGCCGCGCGGTGGCCCATGGGGGCAGCGAACATCTCGCTGCCCAGGTGCGAGTGCAGCAGTGCCAGCACCAGCACGAAGTCCTGCTCGGGCACCACAGTCCAGTGAGCGGGCACCGGCTCCTCCAGGGGCACGAGGTGGGTGTCCACAGGGCCCTGCTGGTCCTGCCGGTCCAGAGCAGGGGAGGCGGGCACGCTGGAGACCACCCGTTCCGCGGGCAGGTAGGCCAGTTGGCCCTGGTAGACCCGCAGGGCGGCCAGGCGCAGGAGGGTGCCCACAGTGAAGCGCATCTCCCCCAGGCGCCGGAACTTCTCACTTTCGATGTCCACGTCCGCAATGAAGCCCCAGGCCAGGCTGAGCACCGAGAAGACCCGCAGCCCGGACACCATCTGCAGGGACAGCAGGTTCATGGGCGCCAGCCGCCGGCGACACAGCAGCAGCGTGCAGTTGTTCAGGAGGTCTTCGTTGGTCACCTGCTCGTAGCTGTGGGGGGAGGACTCATGCAGCCTCTGCAGACCAGGGGGGCAGGGAGACGAGCGGGCAGAGGCAGCCACGAGAGGGCCCCACAACTGAGGGTGGGCGCTCCAGCAAAGAGGGAGTGGAAGCGACCCTCGCAGATGAGATTTCCTAAAAGAAACCCAGGCAGGGGGCCCGCTCTGAGGGGAAACGGAGGCCCGCTCTGGCCCTGGGTTCTCACCCGGCATAATGGTTCAGAGAAGCCGCCAGTGCATTGCCGGAACCGGCCGGGAGGCTACACAGGGGCTTCCGGATGGCGGTCTCCCAGTCGGGCCGCTCCATGAGCCCGTTCACCACCTGTGGGAGCACAGCGGCCTCAGCCTGGCTCAGCCTGGGGGCGCCCCGCGCCGCCCCCCACGCCGGGCCCCCGGGTGCAGGCCTCACCTCGTGCATCAGCCCGTCTCCAGACATGACCACCAGCGCGTCCCAGCGTCCCAGCTCCTCCGCCCGCACCAGCTCCCGGGCGTGGTTCCGCCGCTCTAGGAGGGGGCGGACCAGGTGGCCATGGAGCAGGGTTCCCATCAGTGCGGGCTCCGCTCCCGCCCACCTCGGGGAGGCACTCACCAGTGAGCATGAGCCTGAAGGAGACGTCCGCCTGCGCCAGCCGCGGCTGCACGTGGCTCCGGAAGAGCTGCAGGCCCTTGCCCTTGCCGCCGCGCGGGTTCAGCAGCACCAGCACGCGGCAGGGCCGGGGGAGCAGGTTCCGGGGACCACCGGCTGCAAAAAACAAACCTGAAAAGGCCGAGTCCCCACCCGGCCACTAGGGGGCGCGGGCCACAGCAGGGGTACCGGGATGGAAACGGTGCCTGAAGTACCGGGTACTGGATGCGGGAGAGGCTAGCCAGAGGCGGCGGCCTCCGGCAGGGAGCTCCAGGGGGAGCAGGGCACCCCGACATCCCTGTCCCTGGTTCAGGCCCTGCCAGTATCCGGCCTCCTCAGGGACAGCGTTCCCCTCCGGCGTCCCCCGCCCGTCTCCTTTGTCCAGCTGAACGGGCATCCTTCCTGGTTAGGGAGAGAAGGGATCCCCCTGTAGCTCTTCCCCACCGGCCCCCACAAACCTTGATCCATAACCTCGGCCCGCAGCCCCGGCTGCCGCGGGCTCCCGGGCGCCGTCGGGGCGCTGTCCGCGGCGGTCGCTCCTGCCTTCAGCTCCTTATCGGCGCTGCCCAGGCGGGCGTCGCGGTGCCGGCTGTGGGGCTCGCCCTCCGCGCGCGGAGTCCGGGCTGTGGGGACACCCGCACCATCCCCTTCGGCTGCCGGGTCTGAGGAAGAGGAGACAGCGCTGGCGGGGTCCGGAGCGGCTCCCCGAGGTGAGGGGCGCGCAGCCAGACGCCCGGACCCCGCGCGGGGAGCAGCGCGCCTGGGCATCGCTGAAGGCTCGGAGGTCCGGGCTGGTTTCGGAGAGGTCCAGAGCCAAGGCCCGGTGGCACCCAGGGCGCTCCCGTCCTGGGACCGAGCTGCCAACCGCTGTGCCGAAGGCTCTCTTCCCGGGGCCTCGGGTTCCGGCCCGACGGGTGACTCAGAGCCCGCGGCTCCGTCCGTCGGACCAGTCACCTCACACCCCGCCCCCGGGGCCGCAGGGGGAGCGGGGTCCGGTGACGTAAAATCCCAGAACTTGACACCGTGGGGCACGAAGTAAGTTCGGGGCGAGCCACCCCAACCCCAGCTCCAGCATGGCCGGGGGAGCCGCGCGCACCTTCAATGGCCCGGCTCCGCCGGGACGCGCGCCGCGATCGTGGGAGCAGCGCCGGGACCGCGCGAAGACGGAGCCCAAGCCCGGCCGCCAGCCGCCGCCTCCCTCGGCCGAGTGGGCGCGGAGGCCACGCGACCCGTGGCCCAGTTCTCCGGGCCGCCCAGGAGCCACGAGCCACGAGCCGAGGAGGCAGGGCGGGCGGCCGGCCCTACCCAGTCTGTCCGGTTTGCGGGGAGGCGCCACCTCGGTGCCTAGAGCGGACGCAGCTCGTCCCGGGCGCAGCCCCGCGGCGGAGGCACACGGTGGCGGGTAGGCGCCGGCTCCACGGCCTCGCCGCCTCCGGCCGCCAACTTTCTGCTCCGCCGGGCCGCCCCTCGCCGAGCAGCGGGGCGGGCTCGAGCTTCCGCGCCCGGCCGGCCCCGCCCCGCGCCCCGCGCGCTCCAGGGGGCGGGCCCGGCGCGGCTGGGGCCCGCCCACTCCCCGTCTCCCGGGCCGCCTCCCGCTAGTCCGCGCCGGCGGCTCGGCCGCCGCCAGACCCTCGGCGGGGTCCCGGGCGTGGCTACGCGCCCCGGCCGCTCGGAGCGGGCGGCCGGCGCAAAGCGGGTGCCGCAGCCCGGCCGGGGGAGACGCGAAGGTTGTCCGCGCGGCCCAAGCCCCGGACCCGGCCGCGAGCGCAGCGTTCCGGGCGCGTGAAGGTGAACGCGCAGCGCAGGCTCCCCGCGAACTCGCCGCGGCGCCCAGAGTCGTGGCGGCCGGGACGGGTCTTCCCCCTTCACGCGCCCGGCTGCAGCCCCCTGGGAACCGGAGGCCTACAGCCCGCCCGGCCGCGCCGGGGTGCCTCTCCCGCTGCCCCGTCCTCCCGCAGAGCGTTAGTCTAGCTCCCTGACGCCCAAGCAGCCCAGCGCGCCGCCCCGGGGAGGGGGCGCCTTTGTCAAGAACATCCCAGCACCTTCGAGGCTCCTCTGGGCCAAAGGAGCGGCTCCTGCGGCCGGCGGTCCGGCCCACCGCGCCCCGCCAACCCGGGAGGGAGCCTGGGGGTGTCAGTGGGCCTGGGGGTCCGCACCGGGATTGGGGAGCCCAGCATCGGGGCGTGGCCCTCGTCCCTACACCGGCTCAGCCGGAAGGTGCAGAAGTGCGGGGAGTTTTCCGTGGAGGCAAAGGGCGCGTGTTAGCGTGTGAGAGCCACAATCACGGGCGCACGTGTCCGCGACCCACTCCTCACCTCTCCGGAGGGCTGTGGGCGGAGGTCGGGGAAGGGGCTGCCCAGACCGGCGCAGGTGGGGCCAAAGCGGAGAAACCAAACCCCTGTAGGGGGCTGAGGTGGTCCAGGCCCTGGCCGCACCGAGTTCACCCGCCCGCACCTGCCCCCGCGCGGCCCCCACACACCTCCCCCCATCACCCCTTAAACTCGAGAAGGGGCGTCTGGTCGCGCCTCGGCGGCCGCGCTTCCAGCACCGGGGCGGGGCCCGAGGGTCCCCAGGCAGGGGAAGGGCAGGCGGGGACCCGCGAGTCCCCGGCCGGCGGCTCCGCGCGCGACACGGCGGTGCGCGTCTCCGCCCCCGCCGCCCCGGGCATTCCCGGCTGCGTCCCGAGCGCCCGGGCGCATTCCGGGAAGGTGACTCAGCGCCGGGCTCACGGACGAGGAAGCCACGGACCTAAGAATGAGGGGCGGGACCTGGGGCATCACCGCCCTGTGGCAGCGCGGCGCCCGCCCGGGTCTGATCCGGAACGTCCCAGCCCCCACCGCACCCCCCGGGGCTCGGGCGGGCGCAGCGCCGCAGCCGCAGTGCCGCGGCCCCGCGACGCCGGGACCCGAGCGGCGTCCGGAGGAAAGGGCTCCGCGTGGGACCCGGGGGCCAGACCCCGCCCTCATCTTCCCTCCTCCCCTGTGCGCTCCCCCCCCCACCCCCACCCCCACCCCGAGCAGGGGTCGGAGTCTGGGCTTTTGGCGCCTGGAGGTCGCGGCACGCGGGATGGGGCTCCCGGACACGTCGGCCGGGCGCCTCCCCTTTCTTCGCCCTCTCCCTCTCGCGAGGGCACTGCCATCAGGCCTGAGTGGCCGCCGCCTTTAAACCTTGGGGTCAGATGGGAAACAGGCTCTGGAATGGGAAGACATGGTTGTGCCGAGTCTGCGATGGGACAGGACGCCTCTCCTCCGCCCGGCACCCCAGGCTGGAGCCCCTGGAGTCGGGGGGCGGGGGGCGGGGGTTAGAAACCCAGCGGGGGAGGGGAGGCGGGCGCCTGCTGGGTGCCCTATGCGGCCTGGGGACCCAGTGGGAGGAGGTGAAGGGCAAAGCCGGCTGGCCCCAGTTCGGACCCACACAATGGCTCCTCTGTCCTCCCTGCCGCCTCTCCCCCTGCCCCCCTCATCTCCGGACTCCGCTCTGGCCCCTCATTCTTGTCATTCACCTCCCCCCGCCCAGGCTGCCTGTCTGCCCGTCTCTCAAGAACTCTCATCTCTGGGAACTTGCCCGTCAGCATCTCTGGCCCAAGAGACAGGGTTGAGCCAGAGCGAGATGGGGAACCGAAACCCTGAGAGGTGAAGGGCTTGTCCAGGCTCCAGACCAGCTGTCAGCAGCCCCAGAGGCACAGCCAGGAGTGCTGGCCCCCAGCTCGGAGGCTGAGCTACCCAGCCTCCGCCCTGATGCTCCAGTGTCCCCTGGCCTGGCGGGTTGCTTTCCACGGAGCTGCCCCGGTTAACCCAGCTGCTCAGTCTCCCCGGGAAAGAGGACGCATCTTCAAAGCCACTCTAGGCTTCATCCCGCCTCCCAGGTCCTGATGAAGCAACTGGCCGCTGTGCCCGGCCAGGCCCATCACGGGCCTGGCATCAGTTTGATCTGACCTGATGGCCAACCCAGAGCTTGGCACGCAGGTAATACCGGTCTCACAAGTGAAAGAGACTGCCTTTCAATTTCCCCAGCCACCCCACCCCCATTCCTGCTTCTGGGCAGCCTCCCCAGGGAGACACACCTGAGCACCCCCTTTTTTCTTCTCTGTTAAAGAAAGCAGGCGTTCACGGGGCCTCGCCCCAGCTCTCCAGAAGCTTGGAGCCCAGGCTGCCAGGTGGCAGATGACTTGCTTTTGTTAGGCCAGGATTCCTGCCATCTCTCCCTTCCCCGAAGCTACGAGCTACCTCCCTTGACCTCCAGTCCTTTCTGCCCAGGAGACGGCAAGGGAAGGGATGCGGCCAGCCCGCAAACTCTTTTCAGACCTGGGTTCTAGGACAGCCCCAGAGGTGGCTCACCACCCAGCTCTTCCTAGATGCTGGTGGCTGCTCCAGGCCGGGGATGGTGGGGCTGCCCTGTGGAGAGCGGCTATAGTGTTTGGACAGGTTCAAGCCTCAGACTGATGAGAGGGCACAGTCCTCTCTTGGCCACGTGCAAGTCTCAGCTTGGAGGGCAGAGCCCTCCCAGCACAATGATAGCCAACAGCTGGAGTTGTCAGCTTGAACCTGTGGTCCGAACACGTGGCCCCAGGTGCCTGAGTGATGTGGGCTGATAGAGTTCAGGTGCATGCAATTGAGTAGGATCGAAACCCACGAGAATGTTGTAAACATCTTGACCACGCCCTTCCTTTGCCCCGTGGCATCTGCTATAAAATGAAGACACAGGTTGTCGTCCGTGGCGCTGTCGCTAGCTCCATCAGAGAGGACAGCGTCCCACCCAGGCCGTTGTTATGCCCAGAGTTCAGGGTCCCCAATAATCAACCACCAGGGAGCCTTTTCTCCGATGCAAAAGCAAAGAGTCTTTATTCAAACCCGGGTTTGGCTCCCAGCCTCCTCCTGACGCAGCAGTGGGGCCAGAGAGAGCGATCCCCGGGGGAGCGATGGGTTATAAAGGGTTGGTCATTTGGGTGGGCTTAGGGAAGTGACGTGGTTACAGAGATTGCCTAATTTGGACAGAGTCTACTTTACATTCCTATTGGCAGGTTTATGCAACTGTTACATTCTCGCGGTTTTCTCAGAAAAAGGAGTCATATACATAGTTACACGGGATGGAGGGTACAGTACCTTTTGTGCTGTCCTGCTCTGCCCTTTCTCCGTGTTCATTCTCTTGTCTTTTCTCAATCCTTCACTGCCCCCCTCAGGCTCACCGAACCTGGCTGAGCTGGCGCGGCACATAAGGCGCCCAATGAGGGGCTGAGTGTGCCATGGCTGTGCCGGCTCGCCACACTGCCCCACGCGGGAGCTGGGGAGCTGCCAGGCCCTCGGGACTCAGTTGCTTGCAGAGTGTGTGGTGGGTGAGCCTAGCTCTACCCTTTGTTAACATGGCTGTCCGTGCTGAGGCTGGAACCCAGGTCTCTTTCCTGCCTGTGGCCTCTGCCTCCCACATGGCCGCATGCACCTCGCCCGCCTGCCCTCACCTGCAGGCCAGCTCATCCTGGCTCGGGGTCGGGGCAATCCCCTTCCCGCGCCCTCTCAGTGCGAACGCCCTGAAGGCCGCCCATTCCACTCATTCCAGCTGTGTGCCCCACACCTGTCTCAGGCAGTTGTACCCGGATCATTCCAGCTGCCTGCCCCGCACCCGTCTCAGGCAGTTGTACCCAGATCATGACCAAGTACCACAAACGGTGCCTTCCCGGGTGTTGACTGTCTCCCAGTCCGGAGCCGGAAGTCTGAGATCCAGGTGTGGGCGGGTCAGAGCCTTCCAAGGCTGCGAGGAGCCTCTGCCCAGGCCTCTGCCCAGCTTCCGGTGGTTGCCGGCAATCTTCGGGGTTCCTTGGCTGTGGATGCGTCCCCTGACCTCTGCCTCATTGTGTGGCCTTCTCCCTGCAAGCGTTGGCTGAGGTGTGTTCTGTTAGGGCCTGCACTCTCTTCTGGGGCATGTCCTTTTTCAAATGCCAATTACTCTGGGAGGGAAAACCAATGAGTTATGAGGACTCTAGTGTTAATTAATGTACCACATTTTAATAAAAATAACAGCCCGGCCCTAACCGGTTTGGCTCAGTGGATAGAGCATTGGCCTGAGGACTGAAAGGTCCCAGGTTCGATTCCGGTCAAGGGCATGTACGTTGGTTGCGGGCACATCCCAGTGGAAGGTGTGCAGGAGGCAGCTGATCAATGTTTCTCTCTCATCGATGTTTCTAACTCTCTACCCCTCTCCCGTCCTCTCTGTAAAAAATCAATAAAATATATTAAAACATATATGTATATATAACAGCCCGGCCGGCGTGGCTCAGTGGTGAGCATCAACCTATGAACCAGGAGGTCGTGGTTCGATTCCCGGTCAGGGCACATGCCCAGGTTGCGGGCTCGGTCCCCAAGTGTGGAGCGGGCGGGAGGCAGCCGATCGATGATTCTCATAATTGATGTTTCTATTTCTCCCTCCCTCTCCCTCTCTGAGATCAATATAAGTATATTTTAAAATATACACATCTATAGCAATACTACGTGTCTTTAGCAGGGGAGGCAGTGTGTGCTGACATGGGTGCGGGGGGCCTGGAAGCTGGACCACCGCCCAGCGTTGTGGTGCGCGCTGTAGGGAGGCGGCGTGGGTCTGCGCTGGCCCCGGCTTGCCCGCTGCTCTGCTGCCTCCGCTTTCACCCCTCGCCTCCTTCCGAGGCTTACGGCCGGTCTGGCTTCGGAGCTGGTGGGCTTGTCCCCTGGCGCTTGGGAGAACAAATCTGAGCTTTGTGCTGGAGTATTAGGTTCCCGTTGTTGCAGAAAGGGACTCCCCTGCAGCGCTGAAGGCCAAGGTTACAGTGGGCCTCGCCTCTTCTCCACTCCAGAGGCCGCCGGCATTCCTGGGCTCAGGCCTTGCCTCCACCCCCAACGCCGGCCGCATAGCCACTGCAGGTCTCCGTCCGGCTTTTGCTTCTGCTCTCACATCTTCTCGGACTCCCACCTCCCTGCCTCCCTCTCCTAGGGCCCCCGGGTCTACAGCACTGCCCCCCCCCCCAAAAAAAGAACCCAGGATAACCTCCCAGTCTCAAGAGCCAGAACGTCATCACAGCTGCGAAGTTCCTTTTGCCATATAAGGTCACATTCATAGGTTTGGGATTTTCCCCCTTTTTTTTTTAAAGGTTCGGGATTTTGACGTGGACATCTCTGTGGTGCGGTTATTCTGCAACCACAGATGGGGAGGGAGGGAGCCCGGCTGCGTCCTGCTTGGCAGCAGAACCTTCTTTCTCACACCCCCCACCTCCCGGCGCTACCAAGTGAACACAGACCAGGAACTTGCTGTCCCCCAAATCCGCATCTGCCGTGTGGGGCTGAAAAACACTCTTGCTCGGATCCTGTAGCCTTCGCCGTCGTCTTTGGCTCATCCCAATGAGGTCCCCACATCGGAAACTGGATTCCATTTTTTAAAAATCACCCAGGAGAAACTGCCGTCCTGGCTGCAGGGATTCCAGGCTCGCAAACCAGGACTTTCCACCTGAGGAAGGGGTGGGACCGGCCGCCCGTGCATCGGGGGCAGAATTCCCCGCTGGGTTTGGCCGGAAGGGCTTACTAGCCACAGGGCACGCCCCCTGGGGACCAAACTGAAGCCCGTGGCCCTTTCAGATCCTGTCATGTGACCTCCCCGTCCAGCTGCTGCTCATCCCTGTGCTGAGGCTGGACCAGGCCTGCCACGTGGAGCCCTGCAGCCAGGGACATTCCACCGCCCCGTGACATCCGCTCCCCTGGTCTCCAAACCCAGCCCGCACCCCAGATACATCCTGGTGAGGGGGACGGGCCCCCTGGACTTGGTACTCACCGCTCACTTCTGGTTCTGAGCCCGGGCGGCAGGTACAAGTCCTCCTTCGGGGAAGAGAGGCCCCCAGCGCCTGCCTCGCCTCGGGCAGCTCCCCGGGGACGGGGCACCGGGTGGGGCACCGGGCAGGGCAGCGGGAAGGCCAGGCCGGCGCTGTTGTCTTTCAGCGGCCGCTCCCTCGGGATGGGCGTGGGCACGGTTTTCCAGGGGCTTTTTGCTTTCACATCTCTCTAAAGCTTTGTCCTTGGGTCGCTCCCAAAACAAACAGGCCGTGGGCTGGACACAGCCGCCACCAGGCCCTGCACGTGTGCCAATGGCCTGGGGCTGTTTGCTCCCACGGGGTGGGGTGGACGCCCCTCTGAGCCCAGGGGAGGCGAAGTCCTTCCTCACCACTCACCCCTCACCCCAGGGGGGAAGCACACGACGCCTCTGGGAACACCCTCAGGGAGCCACACGATGGGCCCCTGGTGGCCACATCCAAACCTTGGTGCTATTCAGGCTTCCAACACGGAGGCCAATTTGTGGGGGGAGGGGACAGAAGCGGGGTAGAGAGCCTACCTGAGCAGAGCAAGGACGATGGGGCCAGGTACAGAAAGTCAGCAGGGAGGAAAGTCCTGGTGCCCAGCAAAGGACAGTTGTAGGGGGGCCCTCACCCCCAGGGAGGCCTTCTCTCCCCTGGCACGTCGCTGGTCATGCTGTGTGGACCCCTGGCCTTCCCTCCCTAAGATAACCTCCAGGCCTCAGGTGCATTTCAGCTCTAGGCCCAGAAAAGCAACAAAGCCAGACCAGGGACCCCATGGCTGCCTCAGGCCCAGCTGCATTGGATAATGACCCCCTGGCACCGACCCATGGGTCAGTGGAGACCCAGACCCTGAGAGGGCTCAGCTGGAAAGCTGCCGAATATTCTATCAGATCTTCCCCGGGGACCTCCCCTAAGCTCTCCACCCTGAAAACCTTTAGGACTGGAGCCAGTGCGCTCTCCCTCCCTCCCCGGAGCGCGCCCTGCCCTTCCTTCCCCTCCACCCCCACCCCCCTCCCCCGTCCCAGGCACCTCACCTTTAGCCTCCTCATTCCCCAGCTCCCAGGGCCCTTCCTTTGCCTCTGTAACGTGCTTCCTAAGGCCATTTCTTCTAGGAATGACTTCTTCTCCCTCTGGGATTTGCCCAGCAAATGTTCTCTTACCGTTTGGGTCTCGGCTCTGAATTCTTTCCCAGCCAGAACCCAGGTTCCGAGGTTGCTGGACCCAGGTGGGTCTGACACCTCGGGTCTAACCCCCGGAGCCATTCCAAGCACCAAACAGACGCGGAGCCTGGAGCGGGGCCTGCCTACCCCTGCCTACCCCTGCATCCCAAAATAGGCATCACAGAGCCTTCCCGGAGGCTCCCTGCTGAGGGTCAAACCCTTCGGCCCTTTTCCAGACACAACCCAGGAATCTGTCATGATTATACCGGGCGGCTGGGCAGCTGGGCGGGGGCAGCTGGGCGGGGAAGGCGCTGAGGGCAAGGGACACTG
This sequence comes from Ia io, assembly GCA_025583905.1. NCBI lineage: Eukaryota > Metazoa > Chordata > Mammalia > Chiroptera > Vespertilionidae > Ia > Ia io. The sequence continues at coordinate 2,922,156 of JAJQQW010000020.1, forward strand.
ACCGGATGCCCACTAACCGTGGAGCGGAGCGGTGCTGGCTGTCTGACAGGAGGGCCATTTCCCAGAGCAGAGTCCCTCATCCTCTGGGCTCGCCGCCCTGGAGTCCTGACCAAGGGGGCATGGCTGAGATGAGATGGCGTTTCTCCTCGAGGCACCATCAGCTGGTCCCAGCAGCCCTCTCCGAAACTCACTGTCTCCAGACGGAATGGGGAACCAAGTGATTACCTGTCAAAGCTCACAGACTCATTTGCTAGTGAAATAATTTTGCTAAAAACAAACCAAAAAGTGAACCAGGCTTGGAGAGTGCTCCTGAGCGGGGAGAACATGTTTTCATTGATCAGCTGCCTCCTGCACGCCCCCTACCGGGGATGGAGCCCGCAACCCAGGCATGTGTCCTTAGCTGGAATCGAACCTGGGACCCTTCAGTCTGCAGGCCAACGCTCTATCCACTGAGCCAAACTGGCTAGGGCCGGGGAGGAGCTTTTAGGTGCTGGCTGGAGAACAGCTCTCTTTGTCTCCTTTTTGGGACCCAGTCAGCACGCTTCTGCACAGAAGTCCTGGGAAATGCCTGTGGTCTGGCCTCCCCCACCGCATCCCTCTGGCAGACGCATCCCTCTGCAGACGTGGCTGAGCCCAGCGCCCCGGGGAGGGAGCGGCATCCGGATGCCGGGTGGCCGCTGAGCCTCAGAGGCTCAGGTCTCCACCTCGGGCCTCCTGCTGGCTGATGGTCCCTGAGGGAGGGATAGGAGGGAGGGACATTGCTTCCTGACGGGCCCGGGCCTGGGAAAATGCAGAGCCTCAGAACTGGGTCTTGGCAAACCAGCACAGAGACCCTACCATTTCAGGCTGAGTTCCAGCTGCCGTGGGACGAGTATCTGCCACTGCTTGCTTCTCAGACTGAGACCTCTGAGCACTGAAAGCGGAAGACAGTGACTGCGAATTGTGATGAGGGTGGGGTCAGACCTGGCGCCTCCATCTCCTGGCAGGCTCGTGTGGTTCCTCAGGGGAGAGGCGCTCGGAGTTCTGTTACCCCAATTTGCAGTCCTTAGCGGTGCCCGATGGGAGCCACGCTGGCTGGGGAAAGGCTGAGTGGCAGCCAGAAGCCATAGGGACGCCAAGGGCCACGTGAGGTCTCAGGCGCTTCTGAAATCCTGGGGCCCAGAGGGGAACAGCAGGAGCCTAATTCTAATTCCGAACCGAGATCTGCACGTTGTGAGTACTCAACAGACGAGCAGGTCACCCATGAAGAACTGGTCCCGAGACATGTGGAAAACAGCTGGGCTTACCCACCAGCCCTAGAGAAAAAAATCTTTTAAACACAGAGAGACTAGCCCGGCCCGTGTGACTCAGTGGTGGTTGAGCGTCAACCTATGAACCAGGAGGTCACGGTTCGATTCCCGGTCAGGGCACACACCCAGGTTGGGGGTTTGCTCCCCAATAGGGGGGTGTGCAGAAGGCTGCCGATCCATGATTCTCACTCATCATTGACGTTTCTCTCTCTCTCTCTCTCTCTCTCTATTCCTCTCCCTTCCTCTCTGAGATCAATACAAATGCATTTAAAACAACAACAACAAAAAACAGAGGCTCAAGGTTCCTCAAAAAGTTAAACATGGAATGGCCATGTTGCCCAGGCATTCCATTCCTAGAAATACACCCAGAGAAAGGGAAACACGTGCACACAAAAGCCTGTGTTCGTCGCAGCTCTGTTCGCAACGTGGGCACGTGCCTCGACCAGGAATCACACGTGACCTCCTTGCTCAACCACTGAGCCACACCCATTGGGCTAGAGATGGGAATTTTTATTTTATTTTTTATTATTTTTATAAAAATGTATTTTATTGACTTTTTACAGAGAGGAAGGGAGAGGGAGAGAGAGTTAGAAACATCAATAAGAGAGAAACATCAATCAGCTGTCTCCTGCACACTCCCCACTGGGGATGTGCCTGCAACCAAGGTACATGCCCTTGACGGGAATCGAACCCGGGACCCTTGAGTCCGCAGGCCAACGCTCTATCCACTGAGCCAAACCGGTTAGGGCGAGATGGGAATTTTTAAAAATCGGGCCTTTTTTTTTAAACCTGTGAAGACTCCACCCAATGGCTCAGGCATAGTAAGTGCTAAGAAGGTTCTCAGTGGGTTTGTTTCCGTCGGTTCAGTCAAGAGACAAAGTGCAGCAAGAACTTACTGGCCGAAGCAGTGAATTCAGGAAGGGAGACCAGGAGGGGCTCAGCGCAGAGTAACAGCGGAGAGCCCGGGCGGGCTGCTCTGGCTCACTGGGAAGTCGGAGGAAAGGGGGCCGAGGGGACAGGGTCAGGGTGAGCCTGGGACAAGCCGCTCTGCCCGGTGCTCCCCTGGCTGCCATCTCTGGGAACCCTCAGAGCTTAGGAGATGGTGCCTGTGGGGGGAGGGGATGACAGGCGTGCTCCCCTGGGGGGAGCTCCAGCTGGGTCCTTTCGGTGGAGGGTATTTCTCTCTCTTGAAGGAGGAAATCTTAGGGGAGGGGTTGGGGAAGTTCTCCGGGGAATATCCATCAGCTTTCCAGGTGCACTAAGGTTTGTGGCCTCCACTGATGGGTCGGCGCCAGCGCAGGCGGTCATTAGTCAATGCAGCTGGGCCTGAGGCAGCCACGGGGTCACTTGTTGGGTTTTGCTGCTTTTCTGGGCCTGGAGCTGAAACAGCACTGAGGCCTAGAGGTGATCTTTAGGAAGGAAAAGGTCAGCGCCTCTTCGCCGCACGACCAGGATATGCTGGGGGTGGAGTCCTCGTTTTCACAGGTTTGCCTCTTGCTGGACACCTGGGGCTTTCCGCCCGGGTGACCTCTGTATCTGGCCCGTCTTCCTTGCTCTGCTCCTGGCTGTCCAGCTGCTCCTGGCTGTCCAGCTGCCTGGCTGTCCAGCTGCTCCTGGCTGTCCGTCTTCCTTGCTCTGCTCCTGGCTGTCCAGCACCCTGTTTGGCCCTGGGGTGCTCCTAAGGGAAAGTGGGTCTCTCAGTGGGAGGGGGGCGGAAAGGAGGAGGAGGAGAAGAGAGGAGGAGGAGGAAAAGGAGGAGGAGGAGGAAAAGGAGGAGGAGGAAGAGGAGGAGAAGGAGGAAGGAGGAGGAGGAGGAGGAGGAGGAGGAAAAGGAGGAGGAGGAAAAGGAGGAGGAGGAGGAGAGGAGGAGGAGGAGGAGGCGGAAGAAGGGGAGGAGGAGGAGGATCCAGCACTGAGAGGAGGAGGACGAGGAGGAGGAGGACGAGGAGGAGGAGGAGAAGGAGGAGGAGAGAGGAGGAGGAGGAGGCGGCGGCTGCCACAGGCCGTAGCCACAGGGTGAGCGAATCTAGTGCCAGCTCATCCAGCACTGAGACTCCCAGACAGGGAAGCACATCGCAACCCCCTGGGAGCTTCAACAGTGTCAGCGCCTGGGCCTCAGAGACTGGGGTGGAGCCGGTCCGGAGTGTGGCTGGGCCCAGAGACTGGGTGGAGCCGGTCCGGAGTGTGGCTGGGCTCAGAATTTTCCCCAGGTCCCCAGTGATTTTAACGTGTGGACACATTTGGAAACAACTGACGGTGTAACAGGAGGATCTGAAGCCCGTGTTCCAATGTCTGGAAGCGCCACAGAAAACTCCCTGTTGAAGGGCATCATGCATTGTCGTGGTCACAGGGACCAGCTCTCGTCTGGAAAGGAACCGGCCGGGTGCAGAGTCGAGGCAGACTATCCCAGGCTCTTCCCACACCTTCCAGGCACCCGCGTGGGAATGCGGGAATGAATGGTGACAGAGCGGGCTGCCACCCAGGTCCCGGACAAGGGGGCGTCTCTTCAGTTATTCCAAGCACGCCCGCTAAGGGGTGTCAATGCGGGCCCCCTCAGGACTTCCGAAGGGCAATGAACTCCTCCTCCCTGTGGAGCGTAATACAATTTTGGAAATGCTTTTCCTGAACATCTAATTGGTATTCACTGTCAGGAGGCTCCATTTTCCCGGGCCTGTGAGCGGAAGGTGAAGTGATCTCCCCACGGTGTGGACTGGGACACCTCGCCCCTCGCCCTGCTGGCTAGCCTCAGGGGTTGGCCTTGAATTTGCCTCTGCACTTGGCCACTCTGCATTTCCCCATCGACGTCTGATTTCTAACAACCTGATGCTGTTTCTATGGCGGTTGTTTGGAAATAGCGGTGTGGTTGGTGGAGAGATGGGAGAGGAGTGTCGGGGAGAGGAGGATGGAAAGAAGAAGAAATGGGCAGGTGGGGCCCGGCCGGCGTGGCTCAGGGGTTGAGCGTCGACCTATGAACTAGGAGGTCACAGTTCAATTCCCTGTCAGGGCACGTGCCCGGGTTGTGGGCTCGATCCCCAGTGTGGGGGTGCAGGAGGCAGCCGATCGATTCTCTCTCATCATTGATGTGTCTATCTCTCCCTCCCTCTCCCTTCCTCTCTGAAATCAACAAAAATATATTTTAAAAAATTAAAAAAAAAAGAAATGGGCGGGTGGAGGGGAGCACAGGGAGCACAATCACTAGAAAGACAATTAATTTTTCATCCCAGAAAGGAGCATGTTATTGAAAGCACTGACTCCCGCGGGGAGCGTCCCACTTCCCTGTTTCCGAGGATGAATCACCCTGGAACTCAGCAGCTGGAAGCACTCAGGCACTGGGTCCTTGGTGGGTTGAGTGGACTCGGCGGGTTGGTTCTCACTGGGAGTCCCACGGGTCGCGATGTGGACGGGCTGAACACTGGAGGGGGTCCCTCATGTGGTGACAGGGGAGGCAGGCTGTCAGCTCGGAGTCCAGCTGGGGCTGTCAATAAAAATATATCTAAAGCCCTGACTGGTTTGGCTCAGTGGATAGAGCGTCGGCCTGTGGACTGAAGGGTCCCAGGTTTGATTATGGTCAAGGGCATGTACCTTGGTTGCGGGCACATCCCCAATGGGGGTTGTGCAGGAGGCAGCTGATCGATGTTTCTCATCGATGTTCCTAACTCTCTATGCCTCTCCCTTAGTCTCTGTAAAAAGTCAATAAAATATATATTTAAAAAAATCTAAATAAGAATTGGACCGTTTAGGGACCTGCCTCACCTGTAAGGAAATTGCTTTGTATCTGAAGAGCAGGCTCCTTCTAATATGTCTTCAGGCCCCAGCACAACAGCCATCGGCTCATCCTGCATGCCCCTCCTGGGGATGGAGCCCACAACCCAGGCATGTGCCCTTGGTGAGGAATCGAGTTGGCAACCTCTGGGTCACGCAATGGTGGTCTGGACCACTGTGCAAGTCTGGACCCCGATAAAAGACTGGATACTGGGTTCGAGGCCTGGGCCCAGGGATGGCCTTCTTGGCGCTGGCATGAAGGTCTGGGACCCAGATGTAGGTCTGAGCCCCGGATGGAGGTCTGGGCACTGGAGGGCGGGCTGGGCCCCGGATGTCCTTCTGGGCCCTGGCATGAAGGTCTGGGACCTGGATGTAGGTCTGAGTCTCGGATGGAGGTCTGGGTCTTGGGAGGGCAGTTCGGGCCCCGGAGGGAGTTCTGGACCCTGGGAGGAGGTCTGGCTCCTGGGCAGGGCATCTGGGTTATGGAATGGTGGTCTGGACTATGGAAGGTGATCTTGCCCCCTGATACAACACTGGATTCTGTGTTTGAGGTCTGGGCCCGGGATGGCCTTCTGGGCCCTGGCATGAAGGTCTGGGACCCGGATGGAGGTCTGAGCCCCGGATGGAGGTATGGGTCCTAGGTCAGAGGTCTTGGCAGTGGACGGCATTCTGGGCCCGTTGCTGGACCTCCGTCCCAGGACCCAGAGTTCCATCCGGGCATCAGACCTACATCCAGGGCCCAGACCTTCATGCCAGGGTACAGAAGGCCATCCCGGTGCCCAGTCCTCGAACCCAGTATCCAGTCCTTTATCGGGGTCCAGACCTCCACAGTAATTCAGACGCCAGGTTCCAGGGTCCCGCACGCCCCGAACCAGCCTCCTTGTGCCTCCCAGACATCCCAGCACCAGCGGGCACTGCCCCCTCCTCAGATCTGAATCCCAGCTCCTTGGGACTCCTCCAGGCTCTGGGATCCGGTAACCCAACCTCTCCTCTTGCTCCCCAGCCACGGAGGTGGGGGAGTTGCGTCCTGCAGTTACTCTCTGGCGCGCCGCCCCCCCGCCCCCCCGTGGCTGCTTCTTGTCATTTCTGTCCTAAAATAACCATTGACCCTTCTCAATAGTAAGGTGTCAAAATCAATGTGGATTGTTTTCCTGATCGCCCCGACTACTAAATGAGTATGAACGTTTCCCATCTCCTCTCACCTAATAGCTCATCGTCTTCTAACTTCTTGGCATGTATTAACTCACTCCTCACAAAACCCTTCCAGCTAGCAATTATTTTTTAAAATATATTTTATTTATTTTTACAGAGAGGAAGGGAGAGGGATAGAGAGTTAGAAACATCGATGAGAGAGAAACATCGATCATTGCCCCCTGCACACCCCCTACTGGGGATGTGCCCGCAACCAAGGTACATGCCCTTGACCGGAATCGAACCCGGGACCCTTCAGTCCACAGGCTGACGCTCTATCCACTGAGCCAAGCCAGCTAGGGCTAGCTAGCAGTTATTATTACCCTCGCCCTACGGGGGAGAAAACGGAAGCCAGGGAAGGCTCGTTGTTTGCCAAGGTCACACACACACAGCTGATAAGAGTTGGCCCCGGAGACACTCACATCCATGCGCCCTGCTGCTCTGGGAACGTCCCTGACACATTAGTGTTGCAGTTTCTGGGTGGACGTAGCTGTTGTCGGCCACTTGAGCTGTTTGAGGGCTTTCGCTATTATAGAGCTTGGATCCCCCGGAACCTGACAAATTTGCCACCCTGGAGCCAGGAACCTTGCGACCTCCTCCATTATTTGGTCCATGATTTCTCACAACCTGTGTCCTTACTGTCCACCCCTCCCTTCTCAGCCCCTCCGTGCTGGCCTGCTGGCCCGTTTCCTCCCTCCACCTCTTTCCACTTGATCCCTTCTTGCGAGAGCTGCTGCATATCTGCTGATGTGGGAACCATCTCCTATTTGGCTGGCGATTCTGCAGAAGGCACTAGATGGCTTCTCCTTGAGCCAAAGTCTTCAAAATGTACGAGTACTTGTGATTCCCTGGAACACCTCTCCAGAGTTACTGAAAGCCCCGGGATCGGTGCAGTTCTGTCCTACGGAGGACTGTACGGTGCGGCTCCGTTCCAGATTTTTCCAGCGGCCACCGCAGCAGATGCTGTCTACCACTGTCCTTGCTCAAGCTGGCAAGGGTCACTCGCAGCGTGCTTGGCTCCGCCTGCCCAGTGTTTTGCTCTCACCCCAGCGTGGTTCCTGGTGTCCTATAGAGAGAATCCGCTTAGAGATCCAAGTTGGTATTATTTTTAGAAATAAAGACATCCCGTCTCAGCTTGCGGAGGCCTGTTCAGAGAAGGAAAACAGAGCAAGGGCCCATATTTTTCCCAAGTTCAAGCTGGAGTAGTGTGCAAAGTGGAGGCAGAACTCCTGACGCATTGCCTGAAGTGTTCTTTGTTGCAAGGATCGACCTTGCCTTCCACATCACTCAGCTCTCGGAGCGGGGCTGAGCGATCCCGGACACAGGCCTCTTTGTCTCGCCCTGTCCTCTCCCGGGCAATCCCTCTCGCCAGGCCTGAACCACTGCTCCCCCTCGTCTTCTTGAAACCGTGCCGATCAGATGTCCACAATTCCTGCTGAACCTGCAGCCCCGTCAACAACAGGATCCTTTTGTGAAAACTGAAATTGGGTGGAATATGGGACATGTCGCCGTGTGCTGGGCAGAGCTGTTTTTGTCTTTGTAGCAAATGCCCAGCAGGCCTGGAGTCTCAAGGGCCAGGCTGGTCTACAGAGAAACATTTAAAACAAACAAACAAACAAACAAACAAACAAAAAACACTGGATCTGGTCAAGTGAAGTCTCCCTTCAAACTTGGAAAAGGACAGCCTTTGCAAGATGAGCAAAGGCCCTTTCTCCTCACTTCAGACCCTGTCCGAGGCAGGGAAACAGAGCCAACACAATGTAGACACATGGCAAATGTTGGAGAACGAAGGGAAAAAAAAGACACTCGACAATCACAAGCAGATTAAAAATAACTAAGATGTGCCTTCAGCCGGCGTGGCTCACTTAGGCTCAGTTGCTGGTTTGATTCCCGGTCAGGGTACATGCTTGGGAATAATTTTTTTAGAGAGGAAGAGAGATAGAGAGAGAGAGAGAGAGAGAGGGAGGGAGGGAGGGAGAGAGAGAAACATCAATGTGAGTGGCTCATTGATGGGCTGCCTCCTGCACGCCCCCTACTGGGGATGAGATAGCAACCCAGGCATGTGCCCTGTCGGGGAATCAAACTGTGATCTCCTGGGTCACATCAATGATGAGACCCAGGAGAAACATCAATGATGAGAGAGAATCATTGATCAGCTGCCTGCTGCACAGCCCCTACCAGAGATCAAGCCCATAACTCGGGCATATGCCCTGACCAGGAATCAAACTGTTTTCTCCTGGTTTTCTCCTAGTCAAACTGTTTTCATAGGTCAATGCTCAACCACTGAGCTACACCAGCTGGGCCAAATCCATACTAATAAAAGGCTTGGGGGTGATCAGGCTGGCAGGCAGGCAAGCGATTAGGAGCCAGCGGTCCCAGATTGTGAGAGGGACATCCGACTACCAGGTTAGCAGTATCGGGCCTAAACCGGCAGTCAGACATCCCCCGTAGGGTCCGAGATTGGAGAGAGTGCAGGCTGGGCTGAGGGACACCTCCCCCCCGCCAGCATGAATTTTGTGCACTGGGCCACTAGTGTATATATATATATATATTTAAATACAAGCAAGTATACATGGTGTGGCTGGACCACCTGGTGACGTGGTGGTGGGGAGCAGGAAAGGGCTTACTGTGATTGAGGGGATCTAGAAAAACTTCGTGGCGCAGATGCTTCATGAGTGGGTCTTTGAGGAAGGAAGACATTATTAAAAGCAAAGCAAAAACAAACAAAAAACAAAGCAAAGGCTGTCAGGAGCGCCTTGGACTCGTTCAGGAAACCTTGCCTTACGTGCAGATACAAGGTTGGATCCCGGGGAACAAGGATCAGGCTCCCGAGTACGCCACCTTCGGGGGGAACGTCAGTACTGCAGGCACCCAGCGGGGAATAACCCCGCCCTCCGCCTCGCCACGCGATCCCCGCTGAGCGCATGCGCCTGGCGGGGCTAGCGCGGTGATCATAGAGACGCAGAGCTAGATCGTCGGCCTCCTCGGAGGCAGACATTTTGGATCCTGGCAGAAAAGTTGGAGTGGGCTGGGACCACTACCAAGTCAGGCTGCACACAGCCCAAGAACGTGACTGAGAAGGACCTCCTGTGGGACGGCAAAGTCTGTCAGCAGAGCGAGTTCGTGATGCTTCTGTAGGGAGAACAGGCTGTGAGAGATGTCCACCGCCTCGCCCTCATCCGAGATGGCGGCTCTGCGGACGCTCTAGCCGGCCTCTCGGTCTCCCGGATGCCCGGAGGGGGCGGCGGCCTTCCCTCTGGGTCCCGGGAGGCTGCGGCGGCGTCGGTCGCAGCGAACGCGGGTTCCGCCGGAGCTCGTGTGCGTTTTGGTACGAGGAGCGTGAGGGTCTCGGACTCCCCTCTCCTGTGCCGGGCTGCTCGGCGCCTTCCCCAGCCGGGCCCCCGGGCGTCGCGGCCGCCTCAGTCGGAACCCCTCCCGGCTGCAGCCCGGCGCGGGCCGGCTGAAACTGCGCCTCGGGCCGGACGATGCCCAAGAAGCTGTTGCTGCTGCCGCCGCTCTCCGTGTCCTCGGCCTTCCGCGTCCCCCGCGTCAGCCCCGCCGCACGCCTGGCCATGAACGCCGCCCGCACCGGCTACCGAGTCTTCTCGGCCAACTCCACGGCCGCGTGCACCGAGCTGGCCAAGCGCATCACCGAGTAAGGGCGGGGCGGGGCGGGGCGGGGCGGGGGCCGCCCGGAAGCCCTCCTGCTCCTCTGCCTCCAGGTCCCCGCCAGGCCGAGGATGCCCCGGCCCCCTCGCCCTGCAGCTAGGGGAGGGCAACCCGTAGCCGAACCCTGCCCTTCGGGGCCGGACAAACTCTTGGGGACCGGAGGCGTCCCCCCAGTTCTGCAGACTTGGATGACCTAATACACCCGCACCCCCGCTGCTTGGACCGCTCTCCCTCCCTTCGTCACCCCAGAGCCACTGCCCAGGGCGGTGTGAGGATTCCGCAACCCCCGCAGGGAGCGCGTCGCCGCGGGGGCTCGGGTCGGTTCGCCGGGCTGGAGTTGGCCTGGGAAGCTGCTCGTCGCCGTTCCCCAGCTTCCGCCAGGGGCCAGGGGCCAGGAAGTACTTACACCCCGGAGGGCCCGCCGGGGCCCCGGGGAGGCGGCAGGTTGGAGGGTTCCGGGCTCCCCGGGCGCTCGGTGCCGCCGGGGAAGCCAAGGTGCAGGGGAGGGAGGGCCGTGAGGGCGAGGCCGGTCCAGGCGAGCAGATTCGTGGGGGCTGGGACAGAAACGAGGGGTCTCCCCGCAGTTTGCAGGGCAGCTTTGGGTTGGGTCGGGCTTTGGAAGTACAGTCGGTGCCTTTGCCGTCTTGTAAGCCACGGACACCGGTGGTCTCCAGCGGCCTGGAGAGGCCTCCCCGGGCCCGCCGCCGCCTCGCCCTGACCCGGGGCAGGCAGGGGAGCCCATTTTCCCGAACCCCGTTTGTGCAACGGGGCAGGAAGGCTGTGGGCGTGAGCCCGCGGGAGCAGAGGCTCAGGGTGGCCCCCCTGCATGGCACCTGCTTGCTGAGGCGCCTTCGTGCTGGGCTCTGGGGGGGACCCTGGAGCCCCACTGTGAAGGAGGAGCTTTCTGAGCCTTCCGGATGAACCTAGGGGTAAGAAGAATAGCTTGTCTGTTGGCATTTGAAGTCATTTTCACCTTTTAAGTAATTTACATTCACCGCTCTGACGTTCCCTGGGCGGGACAAAGGCAGGGTTACATTTTTAAATTCCCGCTGGAAGTGTAGAATGCTTACTTTCTGTCCAGCCGGAACGCTAAGTGAGAAGAGTGTAAAAACAACCCTTTTGCCACCGACTGCCCTGTTTCTGTTTCCACCCTCCGACTGTTTGTCTTTTCTGTTTGAGGCCGGCTGAAATGCTAACTCTAAAGAGGAAGCGGGCGTGTGTGTGTTTGGGGCCAGGTTCAGCCCGTGGACCTTGCTGAGAGAAAACAGAAAGTTGGAGGGCACTCCTTGTAATTATTATTCATCGTCACCCGAGGATAGGCTTCTGTTGATTTTATACTTAAAAAATGTTTTTATTGATTTCAGAGAGAGGAAGGGAGAGGGAGCGCTAGAAACATCAATGATGAGAGGGAGTCATCCATCGGCTGCCTCCTGCACGCGCCCTGCTGGGAGACGGTTTGGTGGAAGGGGGGATGCTCCAGCCATCTGAGCCACCCGGCCAGGGCGGGAGGGCACATTTAAAATGTCACTGTTTTTTTGTTTTGATATTAGGTTCTTCCCTGCCTTGGTCCAAAAAGGTTTTAAGTTACAGTGAATAATAAATATTTGTAACTACTTCTCTTATCTGTTTCATATGTTGAGTTTCCCAGGAGGATTTTATTTGAACAAAGGGTTTTTACTACTGAGCAAAGTTTGAGGATCATTAAATTGGATTGACCTCTGAGGTTATGATATTTTATTTCCAGGATTCCTTTCGGATCTAAATGTCATGCAGGGATTTGAAAACTTTTTTGATGATGACGTTTATTAATAAAACAGGTGCACTACCTCCCCAGGATTTGTGCAGATTGCATGTGTGTTGTAATGAACCCCCTACCCTTCATCCAGCTTCCACACTTGGTTAATCTTGTTTCATCTACTCCACCTATCCCTCACCTTTTTTGACTAGAGTACTTAATGGTAAAGTAACACATATCAAAATTTACCATCTTAGCCATTTTATTTAATTATTTTTTAAAATAGCTTTTATTGATTTCAGAGAGAAAGGGAGAGGGAGAGAGAGAAACATCAACGATGAAAGAGTATCATTGATCGGCTGCCTCCTGCTCGCCCCCTACTGGGGATCGAGCCCACAACCGGAGCCTGTGCCATTGGCCGGAACTGAACCCCGGACCTTCCAGTCCGCAGTCCAACGCTCTATCCACTGAGCCAGACCAGCTAGGACCATCTTAGCCATTTTGAAGTGTACTGCTCAGTGGCGTTAGGGCATTCACACTGTTGTGCAACCTTCTCCACCGGCCATCTCCAGAACTCGTCTTCCCAAGCTGAAACTCTGAGCCCTTGAAACGCTCCCTCCCCATCCCCTCCTCTCCCAGCCCGTAACCTCTGTTCTGCTTCCGTGTCTATGAATTTGCCTCTTCTCGGGACACCTATAAACAGAATCATGTAGTATCTGTCTTTTGTGTCTGACTTGTCTTATTATTCTTTCTTCAAGGGTCATCCATGTTATAGCATGTAGCAATGTAACAGAATTTCATTCCTTGTTCAGGCTGAATAACATGCCTGGCTGGAGTGTTGTTAAACAGGTTCCAACCTTACATCATGTCACCGCACTCATGAAATGGTAACGCCAACCGGTAACAGCAAGAACCCACCATTAGTTCCTTAATAGCATCCAGCAGCAGCCCTTGTTCCCATCCTGTGTCCCTGATAGTCGCAAAAAGGGCTTTTCCTACTCGATTTGTTCTCCGATCCAGACAGGTTCGCTCTGCCTTTGGTTAATGGCACCGAGTCTGTGTGCTTTTGACAGTGGAGGCGCTGACCTCTGGCATGTGGTTCGGGAGTGACTGCCAGTAGCCAAGTCCTTGTTTGGGAATGATTTTCCAGGACAGTTATTGGTCATAAAGCTGGGAGCTGGCCGAGCAACCTCGGTTGTGGGCTGTTCCAGTGAAGACTGCATTACAGCCTGGTGAGCGCTCCTGTGGACTCCCACGCACTTTTAGTTCTTCCCGAATTAAACTTTCTCCTTGTTTTTTGGCAAAGAATGCCAGACTAGTTGTTTTAGTCTTTCTGTTACTCGTGCATGCGAACTGGAGTGTTTTTGGGTGGAGCACTCTTTAATTGCCTTTTCTCTCCCCCACAGGCGTCTTGGTGCTGAACTGGGGAAGTCTGTGGTATATCAGGAGACCAATGGAGGTAAAGTTACACCGACTTCTGAAGCATCCTCTGTCCTCCGAGCTATGCTTTACTTGGCTGGCGTGTATTTAAAAGGCGAATATTACTCATATCTAACACAGAAACATTTTCCTCTTTAACGTTAGAGGGATCCGTCATCATTCTGTACTTCCCTTTAAATCTTGACTCCTGTGTTCTCCTGAAAGTCTCCTTTCCTCTTTTCCAAGATAATGCGAATGTCCTGTCATTTGGGCTGAAAAAGGAGAGCTGTAGAGAGAGTTTTCTCTTCTGTGTTGGGCGGTGCTGACAGACGCTCCCTGCTTTTATCTGTCCATTGGCCACCAGTAGCATCAAGAGCAACCTGGGCGTCGGCCTGTAGACCAGAAGGGTCCCAGGCTTGATTCCCTTCAAGAGCACGTACTTCGGTTGCAGGCTCCTCCCTGGCCTGGGCCCTGGTCAGGGCTCCTGCAGGAGGCAACCAAACGTGTTTCTCGCATCGATATTTCCGTCTGTCTCTCTGTCTTCCACTCTCTCTAAAAAAATCATTGGAAAAATATCCTCGGGTGAGGATTAAAAAAAAAGAGAGAGCAATCTGGTTCTAGCTGATGGTGACATTAAAAACGCTTTCTGTTCTTTTCACCTCCAGTTTTCTCTCCAGTGTCTGGAGGACTTCCACTTAAGCTAGCTACCTGTCTCCCCTGCCCTCTGGGTTTCCCTGGGGAACCCTAACGTTACATGATCATGTCGAGGTCACTTTGCTGATGGCCAGTGGCCTAGGAATGCTGCATCGTAAATCTCCTGGCGGGCGTGTACTTGCGGTTATACTGCCCTTGGTCCTCACAAAGACCAGTTAGTATCCAGGGATTTCGAATTCTTTTTTTAAAGTTGAAAGCCTGGATTCATGATCCCATGCTTCCTTTCTCTTTCTGAGCTCTAATTATCTATGGTATGAGTAGTGCTTTTCTTAAAGCTACAGGGCATTTTTATTTTTCAGAAACAAGAGTTGAAATAAAAGAATCTGTTCGAGGCCAAGATGTTTTCATTATACAGACAATCCCCAGGTAAGAGTTAGCACTGCTTTGACACATGTGTTATCGTTTCCTGTGAACAGCAGTTTCGTGTTCTGGAAATCATAAATGTGTTTGCATGTTAAACAGTTTTCTGAGCCATTCTAGCAAATTCATAACTTGAGGAGAGGGTCATGGGAACTTCTGATTCATAGCAGGTGGGGACGGGCAGTCTTGTTGGTCTGAGCCCCTAGCCTGTGGGGTCTGATGCTGTCCTTCGAGTAGATAGTGTCAGAAATGAGACTTTCAGGACACCCTGCTGTTGTCGGCTGGTAAATGCCTGTAACACCCGTCGGGCAGCTTCTGTTAAATCGCTGTGGCTTACGTTAAATTGCCAGGGGCGCATCAATGACGTTACTCCCCAAACACAAACTTGCACTGTTTCAGAGATGTGAACACCGCTGTGATGGAGTTACTGATCATGGCTTACGCACTGAAGACTGCCTGCGCCAGGAATATCATTGGAGTCATCCCTTACTTCCCCTACAGCAAGCAGAGCAAGATGAGGAAGAGGGGCTCCATTGTGTGCAAGCTCCTGGCGTCTATGCTGGCGAAAGCGGGTGAGTTAGGTCTCCCCGCTGTCCGTTAGGGCTCCTCTCTGCCTGAGCCTAGTCCATACCGCACGGGTGGAGGTGGGGACCCACTTTCTCCAGGTGCCCTAACTAAGTACTCTTGTCTCCTTGTGCATGGTGCTGGTTAGGGAGAGTGAGCTTAGGTAGGATTCCTGCCTTGTTCTTTCTTCTTTGTCTTACCTTGGAGTGACATTGTCTGCTTCCGTGTTTTCTACTCTTCTCTAATCTTGGCCTTGGTCATCATTCCGTCGTCTTCCTTCATGTTTCATCTTATCTTCATCACATTTTATTTTTATATTTTTATTTTATTGATTTTTTACAGAGAGGAAGGGAGAGGGATAGGGAGCCAGAAACATCGGTCAGCTGCCTCCTGCACACTCCCTACTGGGATGTGCCCGCAGCCAAGGTACATGCCCTTGACCCGAACCAAACCTGGGACCCTTGACTCCGCAGGCCGACGCTCTATCCACTGAGCCAGACGGGTCAGGGCTCTTCATCACATTTTAACTGTCAATGTGGGCACTCGTGGCCTTCCCAGTTTCAGGCCTGGATTTCTGTCCTTGCCTTCTTGCTGAGCTTTATTTATGTGCATAACGTTACACTGGAGTTTTCTTTTGCTCCTTCAGCTGATACACTCGCCGTCCCCTCCTGAATGTCGCTGTGCGGCTCATTTCCTTTGCTTTTATTCTACTGTGTTTTTGTAGCGGTGACACACTAGCTGGCCTGGGAATCAGATGTAATCGCACCTTACAATGATTGGAATTTCATTTGCCTGATGTTTATTTAAAACTCTAACAAAGAAAAAAACAAACAGATTTGAGTCCTCAGAAACATACATCCCTTTTTGTTTAGCCCTGTAGATATTTCAGTCTGTCTTCTTGTTTTTCTATAAGAATATTTCATGGTGCCCTAACCAGTTTGGCTCAGTGGATAGAGCATCGGCCTGCAGACTGAGGGGTCCCGGGTTCGATTCCAGTCAAGGGCATGTACCTGGGTTGCGGGCATATTCCCAGTGGGAGGTGTTCAGGAGGCGGCTGATCAATGTTTCTCTCTCATCGATGTTTCTGGCTCTCTATCCCTCTCTCTTCCTCTCTGTAAAAAAATCAATAAAATATATTTTAAAAAAGAAGAATATTTCATGGGCCATTCTTTTATTTCTGATAGAAATTGTTCTCAACCTTTCAGTTTCTATCTTTGTATTACATGATTTCTCTTTTTTTTTAGTATGTACATTGCTTTGTTTTTGCTTTCTTATTCCTCCTGCCTCAGCCACAGTTTTCTCACATTTCTTCCTAAATTATTTAATCGAGGCCTTACTATTTTTACATCAATTTTTGCTTCAGTATTTATTAATTCCACCTTCATATTTTTGCTTCTACCTGAGTTTTCTTTTCTCGATTTTGAGGACCAAGCGAATAGTAATAGCAGAGGAGGGCGCGTCTCTCAGCTTCGGGCCTGTCTTTGTGGAAGGTTAGAGACGCCTTCACAGGAGGCTGCGCATGTTTTTTAGAGAGGAAAGGAGAGGGAGAGAGAGATAGAAACATTAATGATGAGAGAGAATCATTGATTGGCTGCCTCCTGCACGCCCCCTACTGGGGATTGTGCAACCCAGGCATGTGCCCTGACCAGGAATCGAACTGGGGACCTCTTAGTGCCCAGGTCAATACTCAACCTCGGAGCCACACTGGCCAGGCTGGGCACATTCTTTAGTTGGTTAGGTTTTGTTAAGGTTGCAGATAAAGCCTATGACTCATGTGCTTATTAACAGTACCCCTGGCCTCCAGTCTTTGATAGGAAACAGGAGCTGGGCGTCTAGTGTGTGTCCCCTGTAGTCACTAACTTGCAGGGGTGAACTTGTAATTCTTTGTTTTAAAATTTCAGGTTTAACTCACATTATCACTATGGATCTTCACCAAAAGGAAATCCAAGGCTTCTTCAGCTTTCCCGTGGACAACCTTAGAGCCTCGCCTTTCCTGCTTCAGTATATCCAGGACGAAGTGAGGAGCCGCCCGCACCCCCTTGTCCTCCATGTAGTTGCTCTCTGGTGTCCGATTTCCACCCGGAAAGGCACATCGCATGCCTTTCCCTTAGTCTGATCCTGAGGCAGCCAGATAGGGTCAGCACTTAGGCCTGGCGGGTCTTAGAGTTCAGAGACGTAAATATGGATTTCCTTCTAAGTATCTTTAGCAGTTGGCTCATGTTTTCTTAAATGAAGGTTTTAAGAATTAATTACTTTTTTTCTTCTTGATGTAACAGTATTTTTGCAATGATGTTAATTGATAAGTGTTAAAATTCTAAAATGTGTGAATGAAATTCTAGCATATATGATTGCTAGTGTGGATTGTTATAAGAGGAAAGAATGTAATACCAGCATCCAGGCATAACTTTTCAGTATTTTCTTATTTTTCCTCCAAATCTAGATTCCAAATTACAGAAACGCAGTCATTGTAGCTAAGTCTCCTGATGCTGCAAAAAGGTAACTGCTCCAGATACTTACACAAGCCCTGGCGGGTGCTCTCTGAGGTCGAAGTGAACTGCTCTGGTATCTAGGGGCTGTCTGTGGCGGCCGGGAAAGCGCATTGGCCTGGACTCTCACCTCATCACTGATAATGAAGTGCTTCCTTCACAGTCTCAGGAAAAGGAGGGCAGAGGGCTACGAGCACTTTCCAGGCGGTGGTTTATTGTTGTTTTTTAAATACGTTTTTATTGACTTCAGAGAGGAAGGGAGAAGGAGAGGGAGATAGAAACATCAATGATGAGAATCATTGATCAGCTGCTTCCTGCACGCCCCACACTGGGGATCGAGCCTGGAACCCGGGCATGTGCCCTGACCGTGACCTCCTGGTTCGTAGATCGACACTTAACCACTGAGCCACGCCGGCGGGGCAGCAGTGATTTTTAAGAGCCTTTTTCAACCAAGATTTTTCTTCTGAAGAAGAGTTAGATTATTGGGCAAAGGCTAGAACCAGAATGATCTAGAATCAGACACTCACCCACATCTCGGCTCTCATGCCCCTGGAGGATTTTACTCTGGCCTGGGCCCCACGTTCTGTTTTATATAAATAATTCCTTGTGAGTCCCTAAGAGGTTGGATGATGCTTCCATTTTGTGATTAATAAAATGAGGGAATAGTGATGGTGGGTTTTCTCCCAGACGCTCACCGTATCCCTCGTCCTTCTCTCAGGGCCCAGTCATATGCAGAGAGACTCCGGCTGGGCTTGGCTGTCATCCACGGGGAGGCTCAGTGCACCGAGCTGGACATGGACGACGGCCGCCACTCCCCCCCGATGGTCAAAAACGCCACGGTCCACCCCGGCCTGGAGCTGCCGTGTGAGTGGCTCTCTTTCTCACTTTATTTGGAAACTGAAGAACGTCTCGGATGACGTGAATGGCTAGGAATTAATACTTGGGTGGACCTGCCGTCTGGGTATTTTTAAAATAACTGGATGGTATTGCATTGATTTCGCCGTTTGTGAAAGGAGGTTGTATACACATTTGCAGACTGTAAGACAGTTGCGAGGGGGTGAGATCACTTTAGCTGTAGTAGAAAAGTCGTGTGTGTGCTCTGAAGCCTAAGCTTCTCTACCTTGGGCGCTGGGCGCTGGCCACCGCTGGGCAGGTACCAGGCTTCGATGATCGGGCACTTTCGCCCTGAGTCAGTCAAGGAGCTGATGACCCGAGGACCGACAGACTAACCAAGCAGTGTGGAGGCTGTGTGTTTCCGTGGAACTTTTGAGTGGCAATAACCAGCATTCTAAACGCAAGATATATTATGCTTTTTATACCCGAGGAAGGAGTTTATTTCTCTTAAAAATATGTATCCATTTGCCATGCCTCTTAAACACACAGAGCTTAACAGGTGGAAGTATAGAATGCTCACACCTCAGGTTATCTCAGACAGACTCCTGTCTGAGGTGTAAACGTTCTAATGTTTATAATGATCAGATGCAGGAAACTGACCTTGTTAAATTCTATTGTCCAGTCTTCAGACCTTACTCAGATTTTATCAGCCGTCCAACCAATGTCCTTCAGAACAAAAGAGAATGTCTTTTTCTGGACTAGCACCCAATAGAAGGGGACTTGCTGCACTCCGTCCTCACTTCTCTTTAGTCTCCGTTCGTCTAGAACGTACCTCTGTTCTCCCTCGTGACCTGATTCTCCTGAGGAGGACAGGCCAGGTGCTTTGTAGAATATTCCTCAATGGGGCACGTTGTTTCCTTGTGATTAGTTATTACTTGGTGGTTGTCAAATGGTGATCTTCCGAGTTCCCCTCCCCCTCCTGGTTCATTCCTCTGTATCAGTATGGATTCATAGAGTCTTATTTTATTCAGTGTGTTACAATCTAATTCATTGCTACTGCCAGTATTTTTTTTTTTTAAAGAATGTTTTCATTTTACTTTTTTATTAATCCTCACCCAAGGATATTTTTCCATTGATTTTTAGAGAGAGTGGAAGGGATGGGGAGAGACAGAGAAAGATAAACATCTATGTGAGAGAGACACATCAGTTGGTTGCCTCCTGCGCGCACCCCAACCAGGGCCTGCAACTGAGATATGTGCCCTTGACTGGAATTGAACCCGGGATCCTTCAGTCTGCAGGCCTACGCTCTAACCGGCCAGGGCAGAGAGCAGAATCTTACACATAGGATAGTGGAAGCACCCGTTATCCCTTGTCTTCACAGTACATTACTTTTACTGTTACTTTAATTTAAAAAAAAATTTTTTATTGATATCAGAGGAAGGGAGAGGCAGAGAGAGATAGAAATATCAATGATGAGAGAGAATCCGTGATTGGCTGCCTCCTGCATGCCCCTCACTGGGGATAGAGCCTGCAACCCAGGCATATGCCCTGCCTGGTTCATAGGTTGACCACTGAGCCATACCAGCTGGGCTGAAATTTCAAATGTTTGGTACTTTATTTTCTGGGCAAGCTGTTGGGGAAAAATTGGCTTTTTTTGGTAAGCTTGCCCGGCACTATTTTTCCTATTGACCCTGTAATAGAGTTTGTCTCTGTTTTTAGGAGACATCAAGTTACGTGTTCAGTTTTAGCTCGTTATGAGCAAGGAATGGGCCCATGGGGAGCCAGGCTTGCTTTTTAAAAGCCCTCGTAAGCCTAAGCCTCGTCCTCACTGAGCGCTTTCTCCTTTCAGACTGACAGGTGTGTGGGGAGAGCGGGTCTGAGAGCCGCGAACGGCGCCCGGTTTTCTGCCTCAGACTAGAGCTGGTTCTCTGTTGATCTTTGATGAGGGATCCTGGCTGGCAACCTTTTTCTTTTTTTACAGAGAAAAATGGTCAAGAAAAGGGGCCACCTCTGTTTAAGGGGCGGTAGGTTTCATTAAAGAAGGATTTGAGGAGTTCTTTCCTAACGGCGGTGATGTACTCCCTTCCCCCGGGTGATGCTTGTATACAGAGCCGTTCTGACTGTCCAAAGTCAAGAAATTGCCCTTGTTTCTGGGATGGGGAAGCAGGAGAGGCCTGTTGAAACGGGCCAGTGAAACAGTGCTGACTTCAACTCGGCTAATTGCTGGGAGAGAGGCACACCCCTGCTGCTCCAGGTTTACAATGCCCATAGGTAGGATCAGCTGAACTGGGCCGTTGCTGGTAATTACCAAATGGCTGGTAACTACCAACCGGTCTAATCGCCCTGAATGTCGTTCCTCCCCCTCCCACTACTAGCTTAAGAAACGTTTCAGATCAGGAAGCAGCTTTCGAAAGCGTAGGGGACCCAGCCTGTCCTTCCAAGACACATCTCTTCTTCCCCGCGGACCAGCCTCCTCTACGGCGCGTTCTCGTCGCTCTGCTCTGTCCTCTTCTTTGTTCTGTGCCCGATGGCCTTTTCCGGGCAGGAATTTGTAGTGAGATGAGAAGCCTCTACTCTGAGGGCTGATTAAACCCGGAAGCCTGGGGACTCGTAGTTATTGTTCTCCAGTTCCTTACTGTCAGGAAACTCTGGTTATGTCGCTCGTGTTGATAAGGTCACGCTGTCCGGTGACGGTCATCTGGAAGAAAACGAGTGCCAGCTCTCGGCCTGGCAGCCTTTCCCTGGTAATTGTCTGTGGAGTGGCATTCTTCTTACATTTCTCCGTGCGTCTCAGTGGCGGGCGTTTCCCTGGTGCGTGGTGGGCGGTGCTGGCTCTCCTCGCTCTGCTTCTCCGTCCTTAAACCTGTGCCAGCTGGACCGGTGGCGGCCAGTGTGGCTAGTCTCTGCTGAGAAGTGCTGTGTGCATTATACATACCAACTTCCGAAGACTGAGTCTGAAAACCATGTAAAACATCTCTAGTAAATTTGCATATTGATTACATATTGAAATAATATTTTGGCTATATTGGGTAAAATAAAATCTATTCATTTCACATATGTGATTTTACTTTTTAATGTGGCTACCAAAAAATGTAAAGTTATATGTCTCACCGTCTGTTTCTTTTTTTTAAAATTTTTTAAATTGATTTCAGAGAGGAAGGGAGAGGAAAAGAGAGAGAGAAACATCAATGATGAGAGAGACTCATTGATTGGCTCCCTCCTGCACGCCCCTCACAGGGGAGTGAGCCACAACCTGGGCATGTGCCCTTGGACTGAGAATTAACCATGACCTAGTTCATAGGTTGATGCTCAACCACTGAGCCACGCCAGTGGGGCTCACCGTCCGTTTCTATTGGACAGCGTGCTGTAGACGGGCCGTTTCTGAGGGACCCCTGGCTCCTTGCAGAGGAATCTGCTGCTTTTTTTTTGGTCTACAGTGGCTTTGCCACCACTTACAGAGGGTGAGGTTGGCTGTGATCACAGTTACTTAGTGATGCTTGACTAACTGGGTCTTGTCATTTGTGTCGTTTTGTAGTGATGATGGCCAAAGAGAAGCCGCCGATAACCGTGGTCGGAGACGTCGGCGGCAGCATCGCCATCATAGTGGTATGGCCGGGCGTCTTCCTGTGCAGAGAGGACACCTCTGGCGCTCAGTAGCTTGTTTCACTTAGGGTTGTGTTTCCAGTAACGATGATGGGCTTAAATGGATCCGTCTTTCCTTTCTCGCCCAAACCCCTAGGATAAGGAGAGATTTTTATGTAGGTGAACAGGGATTATTATAACCCATGGCTGTAAGGAGAGCTTGGTATCTCCCATAAGAAAGTTCACCCCCATAAGTGACCTTTGTCTTAAGGACCGTAGGTCCCATCAAAGCAGCTGACGTCCTCAACCTTAAGCTTTAGGGCGGAGAGGTGAACTAAGGAGGAGCCGTTCCATTTTAAAAAATATATTTGTATTGATTTTAGAGAGGAAGGGAGGGGAAGAGAGAGATAGAAATATCAGTGATAAGAGAGAATCATTGATTGGCTGCCCCCTGCACGCCCCACACTAGGGATGGAGCCTGCGACCTGGGCACATGCCCTGACTGGGAATTGAATTGTGACCTCCTGGTTCATACATAGGTTGATGCTCAACCATGGAGCCATGCCAGCCAGGCAGAGCTGTTCCATTTCTACTAGAGAGCAAGTGTCTCATTCTGCAAACTTGAACGTGTTCTATGTGCTGCCAGCTCTAAACGCCTTCGCTGGGCCAGAGGATGGTTCTTCGCAGTGGCTTACTTTGTTTCTGCGTACCCCCCTTTAACTTTCTCAGGAAAATACAGGGGACGCTGGCTGTGTAGGATTGATCTGACATTGGACACAGGAAATGAGCCTAGGGTCGTAAACTCCAGCTGTAAATGTCACACGTGACTGAGGCGTTGTTGCTCTT
Organism: Ia io; assembly: GCA_025583905.1. NCBI lineage: Eukaryota > Metazoa > Chordata > Mammalia > Chiroptera > Vespertilionidae > Ia > Ia io. The sequence goes on from JAJQQW010000020.1 coordinate 2,944,607, forward strand.
TGCACCGACAGCCACGCCAAGTGCAGTCCGCGCAGTCCTCTTGCCATTGCTGGGTGTGCGACCTCTGCCCGGGTGGATGGCTCTGCTGGTGACTTGCCGTCCTCTGAGACGGGTGCAGGGAAGGGCAGAGAGAGAGTTCTCAGGCAGGGCCCGGAGCTCCTTCACCCGTCTCTTCTTAGGATGACATCATTGATGATGTGGAAAGCTTCGTTGCTGCTGCAGAGATCCTGAAAGAGAGAGGTGCTTACAAGATCTACGTCATGGCCACCCACGGCATCCTGTCTGCAGAGGCTCCCCGCCTGATCGAGGAGTCCTCCATCGATGAGGTCTGTCTGTCTGCGGGGCTCGAACACATAGCGTAGGTCCGGGCTTGCTGCCTTTTCTGTGAGTAATGACGGGACTCAGCCAGCGTTGCTCACCCTCTCCAGAGGGCCTGTCCTGGCCAGCGTCTATGTACTCAGTGTAATTCGTGCTTCCATACGGTTTGATGCCCAAGTAGCGTTTCTCCTCCGTGCAGCGCAGGGCTCACCCTGTCACTCCTGCATACAAGACCGTGGCACTCAGAACCTTATGTTCTGAGCCACAAAAGCCCTCCCGTGTGTGAGGTTGTTAGTCTAGTCTGTAAACACCACTCAGCGGACTAAGGCTTTGTGGGTTGGGACTTGGGCTGGGGATACTAAATGTTGGATAAACGTTTCCAAACGACCACTGGGCACGCCAGTTACCATGCTTGTTCCCGTTGCTGCCATGGCCAGGTGGTGGTGACCAACACTGTCCCTCACGAGGTGCAGAAGCTACAGTGCCCCAAGATCAAGACGGTGGACATCAGCCTGATCCTTTCTGAGGCCATCCGCAGGATCCACAATGGGGAGTCCATGGCGTACCTCTTCCGGAACATCACTGTGGATGACTAGCTTTCACGATGGCCTTGACCTGGGACTCCTGAGGAGAACAGTGCCATCAATTATGTACATGGTGTTTCCTTTCAAGGGAGGCAGAACGTCTCTCCCGTCAAGTTTGGTCGGTGGGAGGCATTAAGATAGTCAAGAGGGAGACAACGCTAATGGATAAATGGCCTTAAATGTGCGCCCTCACCATCCTGTTCCTTCAAGGAACGTTACCGGCACTTTCCTGAGAAGAACCAGAGCCTGATGGTGTTGGAAGGACTTACCGGCAGGCCGTTCTAACTCTGGAACGTTCATTCAGTTGTTGCAGCCGCAGGGAATGCGTGTTCATGTTCCGCCTGGGGAGGGAAGCCAAGTGCCTGGCACTGTTTCCATCCAGTTGTCCTCGCCTTAGGCAGCCGCAGGTGAACCTTCTGGAGAAACTGCTGGGTCTGTGAGCAGTCGCGCGTGCGCAGTGTTGCTCCCCAGCAAGGACGCAGGTCAGAGAATAGCGCCCTCTCTGGATGTGTGCCTTGCACAAATGAAAGGCTCTCTTGTCTTGCTGGTCTCTTCATGCCATTCCACAGCCACCCACTGGCGTGCCTCCTGGTGACTAACTTGGTCCAGACTCCGCAGGAGACGAGGGATGCAGTCAAGGGGTGGTGGTCCCAGTCGCAGGCAGAAGTCTTCCGCAGGTCCTGTCCCTCCTACCCATTGGAGTGAAATCCTCGTTGAGTAAGATGGTTAAGATCTAAATTTGTAAAACAGAACTGATTGTATGTTTCCCAGTTATAGGTGACACTGTTTATTGAATCACTTAGGACTGCACTTGGCCTTTCTACCCAACATTTAAAATTACACAATCAGAACCCTGACTTACACCCATTTGTCAGGGAGACCTTGCTGCAGTGTGGTATGAACTTCCCACCCTTCTGGTCCGACCCGGGTCAGGGCTGAGTGTAGCGATGGGAAGGAGGGCGTCTGCCCGCTGTGACCTGGAATGCTCATTGGGTCTGGTAGTTCCTCGGAGACAATAAAGGCCAATTTGCACATTTTGTACAGTTGTGTTTCTCGGCAGGGTACAGTTGTGTTTCTCGGCAGGGAAGTTTTGTTGACTTTAAAATATATGTATGTCATTATTTAAGAGAGGAAGGGAGAGAGAAACATCAACAATGAAAGAAAATCATTGATTGGCTGCCTCCTGCACGTCCCGCACTGGGGATCGAGCCCATAACCCAGGCACGTGCCCGGATCGGGAAGCGAACCCTTACCTCCTGGTTCCTAGGTGGATGCTCAACCACTGAGCCACGTCGGCCGGGCTCATTGACATTTTTATCCCTTTACTAAGGACTAGAAAAGTTCCCAGCCCGCAGGCAAGACTTTGAGCCCGTCAGCTTTTCAAGCGTACAAATAGGCTGCTGCTGTTAACAGGCCAGGTGGGGGCATTTTGAGCAAAGAACTTAACTATGAAAGGATGAGTGTGGGTAGAGGAGCCACAGACTTCCTCAGGAGACCTGTTCCTAGCTCAGGCAGACGGCTCGTCCTTCCTGGCCTCTGTCGTCCGCAGTATAAAGAGGTTTGGAATTGAAAGCAAAGGTCCTTTCAATCAAATTCCATTTATACCTCCATTTAATATTTCCCCAAGTGACGTACTTAGTGAAAGCATGTAGTAGAACGTATTTCCTGGGATTAGAAAGAAGGTATATTAGATACGCCCTTCCCACTGGCATTTAGAAAGTCCTCATGTGCCTGGCATGATAGCAACTCGGATGAAAACAAAAATGGGCGCGGCTGGTGCGGCTCAGTGGTTGAGCATGGATCTATGAACTAGGAGGTCACAGTTCCATTCGCCCTCAGGGCACATGGCTTGGTCCCCAGTAGGGGGCGAGCAGGGGGCAGCCAAGCCATGTGGCTGATGAGTGATTCTCCTCATTGATGTCTCCATCTCCCTCTCTGAAATCAATAAAAATACATTTTGAGAAGAAATAAGATGAAAACAGGAGGACTCGGAGCTGCATTCCAGCCATGGCTAGTGAAGTAGCAGTAACCGTCCTGGGGGAAGTCACTGAACTCGGATTGAGAGCCCACACAGCGCAGCTTCCAGACGGGCCAGGCCCGATCCAAGGCTGTGACTGCTCTGGCCTTAAGCTTTACAAGGCGAGTGCGTGGGTGCACAGAGCGTGTGCAGAGAGTTTGTGCTTTTGAAGATGACAACCACCTGCAGGCCTTGTGCCAGGCGCTGGGAATGTAACGGTGAACAGTCCTTCGTGGAGTTAGACTCATGTTTGTTTCATTGGTGGTGTTTTTGTAATCCTCACCTTAGGGTATTTTTTCCATTTATTTTTAAAGAGAGAGTGAAGCGGGGGGAGGGGGAGAGAGAGATACGATGTGAGAGAGAGACATCGACTGGTGCACACGCCCCAACCGGGGCCAGAGATCAAACCTGCAACTAAGGCACATGCCCTTGATCAGGAATCAAACCCCAGACCCTTCAGCCTGCGGGTCGACACTAACCACTGAGCAAAACAGCCAGGGCTAGACTTGTCTTTAACTCCATTTCCAGGAAAACACTGCTTTTGTGGAGGGTGGGGGAAGGGAGGTGTCCATAAAGGGTTTCAGTGACATGGTACCAACTCAGACTAAACTAAATTTGAATTTGAAAGTTAAAATAGTACGTGCAGATGAGCTGTCTGGAGGAAGTGGGGGGGTCGGGGAGGAGGATGTTCTGAGGTAAATTAGCACCAACAAGGTCTAATTGGGCAGCAGAAAAGGCCTGTCTGCTGAGTGAGTGGGACACATGGGTGGTGAGTGGGCTTTTCTGTCACCCTCCCTTCTGGTTGTGCAAAGTGAGGGAACTGTCCCCAAGGGGCCAAGGACTCGGGACCGCAATAGGTTTGTGCCACTGCCCTGCGTAATGGAGGCCGAAGACACTAGGTCTAACGCCAGGATGCCTTCGCGGCCTCGAGCGGGAGTGAACCCTGGGCCTTTCTAGGTGAGGGAGGCTGCCAGCTGGGTGAGCCTCAGGAGGCCTCCCTCCCCAAACCGATGTGGGTGCTCCCTGCTGAAAGTGCCTTGGGACAGCCCCACGCCCCCCTTCCCGGGAGCTTTTACTGAGAATAAAAGTCAGCGGCGCCTTGGAGTGCGGCCACCGAGTCTCCCCGGATTCCTGCGGGAAAGGCTCCCTTAGCGCGTGGGCAGGTCCCCGCGGCCCGCGCACTCCTCCCCGCCTCGGCGCCGCGCGTGCGCTCTTCCGCGCGCCCAACCACACAACCGGGCGGGCCGCCCACCGCGCGATCCAAACGTCCACCGACACCCTCCCAAGGGGAGGGCAGCCCTGGGCTCCAGCAGAGACCGACCGGACGGCGGACGGTTGGCGGGGACCCCACCCCGCCCGGAGGCGGGCGCTCCTCTCGGTCCTCCAGGCAGGCTCCAGATGATGACTGGTGTCCAGTGCGGCTGGGCCCAGGGGCAGGGCGCCCCGGGACCCCTCAGAGGCGCTGCGAGCAGTGGGGGGCGCACGGCCAACCGTCCGGCTGCGGAAGCTGAGCGCTCCTGAGACTGCACACGATGCCGCCCCTGGCGGCCACGGTCTCTCTCCGGGAGCTGGCCGACCTGGCCATCGGCACTCCCGAGGTGGGTGCCGTCAACTTCAATGCGCTCCACACGCTCCTCGTGGCCCTGCTCAAGAACCTCAACATGCAGGACAACCGGGTGGACTTCCAGCCCCTGTCGCCTGAGCGGAGGCTCTCAGAGACCCCGCGGGTCTCGCTCAGCACCCCGCGGGTCTCGCTCAGCACCCCGCAGGTCTCGGTGTCTAAAGAGAGGCGAAGGACCAGCGTGCCCAGGGTCCCGCCAGTGGTGCTGGAGAGCCAGGTGAAGGGTCTGGGCGGGCAGGTCCAGGACCTGGGCGGGCAGGTCCAGGACCTGGGCGGGCAGGTCCAGGACCTGGACCGGCAGCTGAGGACCATGGACAGCCAGATGCAGGGCATGCTGTCCCACATCCAGTACTTCACCGCTCTGGTCACGGGGATGGACTTGGAGACCCCGGAGTGGCTAGAAGACCAGGCGAAGGCCTTCGGCTTGGCCGAGGGGTTGGGTGCTGAGAGGACCTCGCTCATGCCCGAGAGGGGCGCTTTCATCACCGAGCCGGGTGTGTTCATCACAGAGGAGGGTGCGCTCATCACCGAGGAGGGCGTGCCCATCACCGAGAGGGGCGTGTCCCATCACCGAGAGGGGCGTGCCCATCACCGAGAGGGGCGTGTCCATCACCGAGAGGGGCGTGCCCATCACCGAGAGGGGCGTGCCCATCACCGAGAGGGGCGTGCCCATCACCGAGAGGGGCGTGTCCATCACCGAGAGGGGCGTGCCCATCACTGAGAGGGGCGTGTCCATCACCGAGAGGGGCGTGCCCATCACTGAGAGGGGCGCGCTCATGACCGAGGAGGGCGTGCTCATGACCGAGGAGGGCGTGCCCATCACTGAGAGGGGCGTGTCCATCACCGAGAGGGGCGTGTCCATCACCGAGAGGGGCGTGCCCATCACCGAGAGGGGCGTGCCCATCACCGAGAGGGGCGTGTCCATCACCGAGAGGGGCGTGCCCATCACCGAGAGGGGCGCGCTTCCGAAGGCCAAGCATGTGCCGGGGATGGGCAAGGCGGTGCCCGAGATGGGCAAGGCGAAGCCCGAGACAGCAAAGCCTCTGCTGGGGATGGCCATGCCCATGCCGGGGTTGGTCTCGCCTGCTCCGGGGGTGGCACCGCCCACTCCAGGGATGGCCATGCCCGCGCCTGGGATGGCCAAGCTGATGCCCGAGAAGGCGCGGGGGTTAATGAAGTTGTGGAAGGAAGGTCCCCAGGTGAGAGCATAGCGGGCTCCCCCATCCCGCTCTCCAGCTCAGGCTGGAGCGGAACCCCAAAGGCGCCCGTGACGGCCGTCACGTGGGGGCGGGGGCGGGGCGGGAGGGGCGGTGCCAGGCCTCCTGCAGCCCCGCCCGCGTGGCCCCCTCGCCTTGCAGGTCATGGAGATGCTCCAGAACGTCCTGGAGGACGTGAAGATCTTGAAGGAAGCCCAGGAAAGGGCACAGGAGGCCCCGGAGTTCAGCCCGACGGTGAGGGCGGCGGGACCCCACCCCGGCTCTCGCCCGGTGTTCAGGGAGGCTCTTCAGACACCCGGAAGCCGCCCAGAGGGAAGATGGTGTGGCTCCGTGGACAGAGCGTGGGCCTCGGACTGAAGGGTCCCGGGTCCCATTCCCGGCCGGCACGGGCAGGCTCCTCGGTGTGTCCTCTCCGTCACGTTTTCCTCTCCCTTCCACTCTCTCTAAAGATCAATGAAGAAAACAAATCCCCGGGTGGGGGTTCACCAATAGATGGACAAACGCGGTGGTGGGAGGTGAGAGACAGAGCTCAGCCCCAGCAGAGGGGGAGCAACGCTTGCACGGGGGCGAGCTGCGCGGCTCCTGCCGCCCGAGGCCTCCAGCGGGACGGCCGCGGGCGCTTCCGCCAGCCTTGAGACACCCCAGCGGTGCTCATTTCAGCTGTGGGAAGCTTTGCTTTTTAAAAACAATATTTAATAATTTTTAAAAATGTATTTTTGTATTGATTACAGAGAGGAATGGAGTAAGAGTCATTGACGGGCTGCCTCCTGCACGCCCCCACCAGTAATCCAGACGTGTGTGCCCTTGGCCAGCATAGAGCTGTGACCTCCTGGTTCATAGGTTGACGCTCCACCACCGAGCCACGCTGGCTGGAAAGCTTTGCTTTTGTGTTTTGTTAATCCTCACCCCAGGATATTTTTCCATTGATTTTTTTTTTTTTTTTTTTTAGGGAGAGTGGAAGAAAATGGGAAAGACAGAGAAAACATCAATGTGTTTGAGAAAAACACATCAATTGGTTGCCTCCTGCACAAGCCCCTACCAGGGCCAGGGCAGGGGAGGAGCCTACAACCCAGGCATGTGCCCTTGACCAGAATCGAACCGGGGACCCTTAGCTCCACAGGCCAGCGCTCTATGCACTGAGCCAAACCGGCCAGGACAAAAGCTTTGCTTTTGAAAGTGTGGTGTTTTTATGGTTTTAGGGTTTTGGTGTTTAGAGAAAAGGCTTTTTATTTACTCTTAGATTCTTAGATGATGGGGGTTTGCAGAAGTTACAAGTTTCAGCAATTTGCTTTTATTTATTTATTTAAAAAAATTTTTTTAAATTGATTTCAGAGAGGAAGGGAGAGAAAGAAACATCAATGATGAGAGAGAATCATTGATTGGCTGCCTCCTGCACGCCCCCTATGTGCCGCACTGGCACAGCCAGGGGTGAACCTGAGAGGGGGCGGTGAAGGATGGAGAAGACAGACAAGAGAATCAAGTTGGGTCTGGGTGGGATGCTGCCCTCTCTGATGGAGAGACAGCACCACAGCCTGCAAGCCGAGTCTTTATTTTATAGCCAGATTCCAGGAGGCAAAGTAAGGGCGTGGTCAAGATGTTTACAACATTCTCGTGGGTTTCGAATCTACTCAATTACATGCACCTGGTCAAGCTTTGTTTACTTGCTGCACCTCCCGCAGCCCATATCACTCAGCCATGTGGGACCACAGGTTCAGACCTTAAGGTCAAGCTTACAACCATAGCCTTTGGCTGTAATTGTGCTGGGAGGGCTTTGCCCTCCAAGCTAGGACTTGCACGTGGCTGTCTCATTAGTCCGTGCCCTCTCATTAGTCCGAGGCTTGAACCTGTTCAAACGCTGTAGCCGCTCTCCACACCCTACTGGGGATCGAGCCCATAACCCGGGCATGTGCCCTTGATGGGGACCCAGCCTGGGACCCTTCAGTCCGCAGGCCAATGCTCTATCCACTGAGCCACACCAGGTAGGGCAGGTGGCAATTTGCTTTTAAACAGCACAGCCGCTACCCTCGCCCTTGGGAGGCAGTGTCTCCTCAGTGGTTTGTCGGAAGTGGATCCCAGGCCCACAGGCTCCCATCCCAGCATTAGCTTTGGCTCCTGGCACATCTGTCCCTACTCCCACCCGCCCCACCCCACGTCCCATTCTTGTTGGCTTACCCCCCTCTGCCCTCTGCTCCTCTGAGATCCACTCACCTCACTCCTTTCCCCTTCGAGGATGTGGGGGGCGGGGCAGGAGCGCCTGCTTTGACCGCCACCTCTGCACTCTTCTTCCAGGAGCTCCTGCAGCGGGTTGAGGAAGTAGAGAAGATAGTCAGAAACAGGGAGGAATTCCTGGTAATGTCTGCCAGTTCTGCAAAGGGCCCCGTGAGGGGGTGGGGGAGGAGGGGTGCCCGCAGCCTGGCCCCGTCTCTCGGGCTCCCCCAGACCCCGCCCCAGATGTCTGTGTCCCTCCGAGCTGGGACAATGTGTACGCCCTCTGCCTCTCGGGCGCTGCCCCTGGCCTGAAGGGGATCCTTTCCATGTCTGCCCAGTGCTCCCTCCGGGCCCACAGGGCACAGGAAGCCAGCTGCCCAGGGCCCAGGGCCTTCTCCTTGGGGCCAGGGCTGCGGAAGGACCCACTGGCCCTGTGAGCTTGGCTCTGTCCCTGAGACCGCTGGGGGTCCAGCTGGTGTGTGTGCGCAGGCACGCCCATGTGCTCTGTGTCCTCAGGAACCCTTCAGCCGGAAGATGACTATGCTGCCCCCTGGAGAGGAAGTCACCATGGTCACCTGGGAGGAGCTGGAGCAGGCGATTACTGATGGCTGGAAGGCCTCACAGGTGGTGCCCATGTGGGCAGGGGCTGGGCAGCGGGCTCAGAGGGCTCCCTGCATCTCTCCCTTTTTATGTATGCATGTATGTATGTATATGTATATGTATTTTTAGAGGGAAAGGGAGAGGGGTAGAGAGAAACATTGATGAGAGAGAACATCAACTGGCTGCCTCCTTTTGGGAATTGAGCCTGAAGCCCAGGCATGTGCCCTGACTGGGAATCGATCCTGCAACCTCTTGGCTCCTGGGTTGATGCTCAACCAACTGTGCCACACCGGCCGGGCTCTCCCTTTTTACCATCGCACAGTGTTCCATCATGCGGATGTTCATAATTTATTTCAGTCTCCTGTTACGGATATTCTAACTTTTCCCCCAATTTTATAACCAGGTGCTCCGTGTGGCCATTCACACATGTGCACACACCCCAGGGCTCATTCCCGGAGGTGGCAGTGCATGTGTGACTTGGCTGGCTTTGGGCCAGGTGCCCCACGTGGTGTGGCTCCAGGTTAGGGCCCTGTCGGCAGCGTAGGGGAGAGGCGGGGGTTCGCACGCCCCCACCAGCACTGCCCCTGGGTGGCCCGGGTCCTGGAGCGTGGCCAGTCAGCTGGATGGACAGTGGCACCTGGTTTACTTCTGCAGCATTTCCGGGCTTCTCCAGTCTGCCCTGAAATGCCCGTGGACAAAGGTGGCAACCGCCCCTGGAAACGAAACCTCTTTAGGGGCCCCTTGCTGATGGTGACTCTTACACTCAGGGGAACGCTCCCAGAGGAACCTGTCTGTTCTGAGATGGCACGGGATGACCAGCTTGTGTTCGAACCCCCAACCTTGCTTCCCTGAACAGAATGGGCATTTGCTAATGGCCTTCAGGGGTGAGGATCCGCTGTCTCCCCCGACCCCCGTTTTTTGTTTTTTTTGATCCTCACTCGATGTTTTCCATTGATTCTAGAAAGAGAGGGTTGGAGAGGGAGAGAGAGAAACGTTGATGTGAGAGAAACAACCCGTTGCTATGCATGGGCCCAAACTGGGGACCGAACCTGCAATCTGGGCATGTGCTCTGACCGGGAATCGAACCCGAGACTCTGACCACTGAGCGGCACCAGCAGGGCTCAGCTGTCCTTTCGGTCTTGACATTTCCCTCCTCCTGGCTTTGTGCATCTGGGCTCCTCACAAAGGGTTCTACGGATAAGCAGACCCAGCAAGGCGAAGAGAGGGAACCCTTGGGCGCCACCAAGTGGCCATCTGGGGTGCAACAAATATTGACTGGGTACAAAAGACACCCTGCCAGTCCCCAAGACTGTTTTCTGAATTCTGGGCCCACCTTTAGAGGAAAGCTCCATCAGAAAGCACTGGGAGATGAGCCTGAAACAGAGGAGTGGCTTCTGCTTTCGCTACTTAAAAAAAAATTTTTAGATTTTTCTTTTTTTTTTTTTTTTGAGCTTTGCTTGGAACTCTTAGTGTGAATAGATTTTTCAATGACAGTTGCCATGCAATATGAGTTTCAGGTGTACAACAGTGACTAGACATTTATATATCGCTGTTTAAAGTGCAAGCTGTTTGCCCTAGCCCAGTGGTCAGCAAACTCATTAGTCAACAGAGCCAAATATCAACAGTACAACGATTGAAATGTCTTTTGAGAGCCAAATTTTTTAAACTTAAACTTCTTCTAACGCCACTTCTTCAAAATAGACTCGCCCAGGCCGTGGTATTTTGTGGAAGAGCCACCCTCAAGGGGCCAAAGAGCCGCATGTGGCTCGCGAGCCACAGTTTGCCGACCACGGCCCTAGCCGGTTTGGCTCAGTGGATAGAACGTTGGCCTGCGGACCAAAGGGTACCGGGTTCAATTCCCGTCAAGGGCATGTCCTTTGGTTGCAGGCTCCTCCCGGCCCAGGCCCTGGTCGGGGCTCCTGCAGGAAGGCAACCAATTGGTGTGTTTCTCTCACATCGATATTTCTCTCTGTGTCTCCCTCTCTCTTCCACTCTCTCTAAAAACCACTGGAAAAATATCCTCAGATGAGGATTAACCAAAAAAAAAAGAAAAGGTGCAAGCTGTTTTACCACTGCCGTATGCTTCGAGCGAGCACGCCTGCCAGCAGAAGGGGTGCCGGACCGATGAGTAAGCATCCACGGGACCCCCGAGGCAGGCCCACGCCTCCCGGAGCTCAGAGAGCGTGGATGTTCTGAGAGTTGCTCAGAGTCCTAAATGGCTCCAGGAGCAAATGAGAACAGAAATGCTAAGATTTTGAGAAGCAAGAGGATAAGTTCAGGTGACAGGCCGGCCACAGCCGGGCAGTCTCACCGTGCCCAGGTGAGAAAATACCACACACCGGACACCAGCTTTTCTTGCATTGCTGGTGGGTCCCTTCCACATACGTGTGCGATGGGGATTTCAAAACTAGGCATTTTTAAGGTCAGTTATGGGTCTTGGCAGGTGGGTGGTGACTACTATTCTTTTTTAAAATATATTTTTATTGACTTCAGAGAGAGGGGAGGAGAGGGAAACATCAGTGATGAGAGAGAACCATTGATCAGCCCGAGACCTGGGTATGGGCCCTGACCGGGAATCCAACCGGTGACCTCTTGGTTGTTGGGTCAACGCTCAATCGCTGAGCCACACCCAGCTGGGCATATTTTAATTTTTTTAGTTGATTTGAGAGAGAGAGGAAGGTATTGATTAGTTGTTCCACCCATTCATGCACTCATTGGTTGCTTCCTGCATGTGCCCTGGCTGGGAATCGAACCTGAAACCTTGGGGTATTGGGACTACGATTCAACCAACTGAGCCACCCAGCCAGGACAGATTTTAAACTTAATAAATTACTCTGCCCTGGCTGGTTTGGCTCAGCGGATAGAGTGTCAGCCGGCGGACTATAGGGTCATGAGTTCAATTCCAGTCAAGGGCACATGCCTGGGTTGTGGGCTCGATCCCTAGTGGAGGGTGTGCAGGAGGCAGCCAATCAATGATTCTCTCTCATCATTGATGTTTCTATCTCTCTCTCCCTCTTCCTTCCTTTCTGGAGTCAATAAAAATATACTTTAAAAATCCTATATAATAAAAGGCTAATATGCAAATTGTCCCCTCAACTGGGAGTTCAACCAGGGGGCAGGCTGGCCAACTGCCTGTGGCCCCTCCCCCAGGCCAGCCCAGCCCGATAGGCCCCAATTGGGCATGCCGGCTGGACCCCACCCATGCACGAATTCGTGCACCAGGCCTGTAGTAAATAAATAAATAAATTACTTATGCTCTTTTTCTTAAAAAATATATTTTTATTGATTTCAGAGAGGAAGGGAGGAGAGAAAGATAGAAACTTCAATGATGAGAGAGAATCATTGATTGGCTGCCTCCTGCATGCCTCCTACTAGAGATCAAGCCTGCAACCCGGGCAGGTGCCCTTGACCAGAATTGAACCCGGGACCCTTCAGTCTGCAGGCCAATGCTCTATCCACTGAGCCACACCGGCTAGGGCATACTCATGCACTTTATTGGTAGCCTCTGTGAGAGTTAGCATGGATCACTTGTATTTTTTCAGAGAACCCCTGTCTTTATTAAACCTAGGTATGTGTCCTGACCGGGAATCAAATCGGAGACCTTTCAGTGCACTGGACAATGAATTCTCCAACCAACTGAGTCACACTGGCCAGAGCTTCCCTGTCTTTTATAAGGAACGTTATATATTGTGACGTCATCTGCAACTGTACGGATTCTCAACAATCTGGAGACCTTATCCTTTAAGAGCGTCAAATTCTGCCCTGGCTGGTGTGGCTCAGTTTGTCAGAGTGTCCTCATGGGTTTGAGTCCTGGTCAGGGCGCCCATGGGAGGGGAGGCAACCAATTGATGTTTCTCTCTGTTTTCCTCTCTCTCTCTCTCTCTCTCTCTCTCAAATCAATAAACATCCACATATCCTCGGGTGAGGATTAAAAAAAAAAGTGTCAAATTCTCTTGGTGTCCAGCTTAGTTTTGGGGCCCAGAGGGTCTTCTCCTCTCAAGGGCCTTAAGCTATCCTACTCAGATACCCCAGATTCCCTCCCCTCCAAGCCTTATGCTATTTTTACTGGTGGTCTCTGCTTTCTCTCTTCCCCTTCGACCAGGGCATAGAGTCAACGCCAGCGATTCTTAAGCGCAAAGGGAAAACTCCCGTGTCACATGAAATGAGTCCAAGCGCAACCTCCATTGGGTATCCAAGTGCCGACCAGGCTCTGGACTCCTCTGGTGGCTTTGGCCCAGATCAGACCCTGCTGGGACCCGGCGGACCAAGACACCCCTCTGAAGGGTTTCCTGAGAGAGAACCACACTACCCTAGGGTCCGTGATGAAGCCGGGCTGGCAAAACCCCATCACCCCCCTATGCCCCAGTTCAGAGCTGAAGCTGATCATCACAGGCCTAGAGAGCGGCCCAGCTCGGCACGTATGAGAAGAGATGAACGAGACGCACACCCTGGCCCAGTTCCACAGGACTTACCCAGAGACCGGCATCATCTCATCCCCCCGGATGCTCGTGGGGGGATGACCCCCAGCCCGGGTCAAGTCATGTACGCAAGGCCAGACCAACTTGGGCCAGGGCCACCTGGCCTGGGTCAGCTTGAGTTTCAACCTCCTAGCGTTTACCCATATGGCCTACCCTTCAGCACGGGTCATCTGGGTATGATGCCACCTGGAATGGATGAACAGGGATTGGCACTACCTGGCATGGATCAGCAGGATGTGGTGCCATTGTGGGTACCCGGCATGGGTCAGCAAGGATTGGAACTACCTAGTACAGCACAGCCTGTTATGGTTCCACCGAGTACACAACAGTACGGTGTGAGATTTCCTGGCCCAGACCAACGTGCCATGGAGAGGCCTGCAATGGATGAGAGTGGTGTGAGACCCATTGGCATAGATCAGCGTGGATTTCCAATATATGGCATGGATCAACAAGCAATGGTTCCACCTTTTAAAGATCAGCAAGGCTTTGTACAGCCCGGTTCGGAATCACCTGGCTTCATACAACCTGGCACACCGCAGTACGATGTGCTCCCACCTGGTGCAATTCGGCCTGGCTTGGTCCCACTTGGAATGGACCAGCCTGGTTTGGTCCCACCTGGAGTTGATCAGCGTGGTTTGGTCCAACCTGGTGCAGGGCAGCCTGGTTTAGTCCCACCTGGAGTTGATCAGCGTGGTTTCGTCCAACCTGGTACAGGTCAGCCTGGCTTGGTCCAGCCTCGTGTAGGTCAGCCTGGTTTAGTCCCACCTGGTGCAGGCCAGCCTGGTTTAGTCCCACCTGGTGCAGGTCAGCCTGGTTTAGTCCAACCTGGTGCAGGTCAGCCTGGTTTAGTCCCACCTGGTGCAGGTCAGCCTGGTTTAGTCCGACCTCGTGCAGGTCAGCCTGGTTTAGTCAGACCTGGTGCAGGTCAGCCTGGTTTAGTCCCACCTGGTGCAGGTCAGCCTGGTTTGGTCCCACCTGGTGCAGGTCAGCCTGGTTTGGTCCCACCTGGTGCAGCTCAGCCTGGTTTGGTCCCACCTGGTGCAGGTCAGCCTGGTTTGGTCCCACCTGGTGCAGGTCAGCCTGGTTTGGTCCCACCTGGTGCAGGTCAGCCTGGTTTGGTCCCACCTGGTGCCGGTCAGCCTGGTTTGGTCCCACCTGGTGCCGGTCAGCCTGGTTTGGTCCCACCTGGTGCAGCTCAGCCTGGTTTGGTCCCACCTGGTGCAGGTCAGCCTGGTTTGGTCCCACCTGGTGCAGGTCAGCCTGGTTTGGTCCCACCTGGTGCCGGTCAGCCTGGTTTGGTCCCACCTGGTGCAGGTCAGCCTGGTTTGGTCCCACCTGGTGCAGGTCAGCCTGGTTTGGTTCCACCTGGTGCAGGTCAGCCTGGTTTGGTCCCACCTGGTGCAGGTCAGCCTGGTTTGGTCCCACCTGGTGCAGGTCAGCCTGGTTTTTTCCCACCTGGTGCAGGTCAGCCTGGTTTTTTCCCACCTGGTGCAGGTCAGCCTGGTTTGGTCCCACCTGGTGCAGTTCAGCCTGGTTTGGTCCCACCTGGTGCAGGTCAGCCTGGTTTGGTCCCACCTGGTGCAGGCCAGCCTGGTTTGGTCCCACCTGGTGCAGGTCAGCCTGCTTTAGTCCCACCTGGTGCAGGTCAGCCTGGTTTAGTCCCACCTGGTGCAGGTCAGCCTGGTTTGGTCCCACCTGGTGCAGTTCAGCCTGGTTTAGTCCAACCTGGAATAGACCAGCGTGGTTTAGTCCAACCTGGTTTGGTCCCACCTGGTGCAGGTCAGCCTGGTTTAGTCCCACCTGGTGCAGGTCAGCCTGGTTTAGTCCCACCTGGAATGGACCAGCCTGATTTAGTCCCACCTGGTGCAGGTCAGCCTGGTTTAGTCCCACCTGGTGCAGGTCAGCCTGGTTTAGTCCCACCTGGTGCAGGCCAGCCTGGTTTGGTCCCACCTGGTGCAGGCCAGCCTGGTTTAGTCCCACCTGGTGCAGGTCAGCCTGGTTTAGTCCCACCTGGTGCAGGTCAGCCTGGTTTAGTCCTACCTGGTGCAGGTCAGCCTGGTGTGGTCCCACCTGGTGCAGGCCAGCCTGGTTTGGTCCCACCTGGTGCAGGCCAGCCTGGTTTAGTCACACCTGGTGCAGGTCAGCCTGGTTTGGTTCCACCTGGTGCAGGCCAACCTGGTTTGGTCCCACCTGGTGCAGGCCAGCCTGGTTTGGTCCCACCTGGTGCAGGCCAGCCTGGTTTGGTCCCACCTGGTGCAGGTCAGCCTGGTTTGGTCCCACCTGGTGCAGGTCAGCCTGGTTTGGTTCCACCTGGTGCAGGTCAGCCTGGTTTGGTTCCACCTGGTGCAGGTCAGCCTGGTTTGGTCCCACCTGGTGCAGGTCAACCTGGTTTGGTCCCACCTGGTGCAGGTCAGCCTGGTTTAGTCCCACCTGGTGCAGCTCAGCCTGGTTTAGTCCAACCTGGTGCAGCTCAGCCTGGTTTAGTCCAACCTGGTGCAGGTCAGCCTGGTTTTTTCCCACCTGGTGCAGGTCAGCCTGGTTTGGTCCAACCTGGTGCAGGTCAGCCTGGTTTGGTCCAACCTGGTGCAGGTCAGCCTGGTTTAGTCCAACCTGGTGCAGGTCAGCCTGGTTTTTTCCCACCTGGTGCAGGTCAGCCTAGTTTAGTCCCACCTGGTGCAGGTCAGCCTGGTTTAGTCCCACCTGGTGCAGGTCAGCCTGGTTTAGTCCCACCTGGTGCAGGTCAGCCTGGTTTAGTCCCACCTGGTGCAGGTCAGCCTGGTTTAGTCCCACCTGGTGCAGGTCAGCCTGGTTTGGTCCCACTTGGTGCAGGTCAGCCTGGTTTAGTCCCACCTGGTGCAGGTCAGCCTGGTTTGGTCCCACTTGGTGCAGGTCAGCCTGGTTTGATCCAACCTGGAGTTGATCAGCGTGGTTTGGTACAGACTGGTAAATATCCACCCGGTTTTGTACAGCCAGGTGCATATCCATATAGTTTGGCTCAACCTGGCGTCTATCCACGTGGTTTGGTCCAGCCTGGTGCATATCCACATGGTTTCATGCAGCCTGGTGTGGCAGGTCAGCCTGGTTTAGTCCCACCTGGTGTAGGTCAGCCTGGTTTGATCCAACCTGGTGCAGGTCAACGTGGTTTAGTCCAACCTGGTGCAGGTCAACCTGGTTTAGTCCAACCTGGTACAGGTCAGCCTGGTGCAGGTCAGCCTGATTTTGTCCAACCTGAAATGGACCAGTATGGTTTAGTCCAACCCGGTGCAGGTCAGCCTGGTTTGGTCCAACCTGGAATGGACCAGTATGGTTTGGTCCAACCTGGAATGGATCAGCGTGGTTCAGTCCAACTTGGTGCAGGTCAACCTGGTTTGGTCCAACCTGAAATGGACCAGTATGGTTTGGTCCAACCTGGAATGGATCAGCGTGGTTCAGTCCAACTTGGTGCAGGTCAACCTGGTTTGGTCCAACCTGGAGTTGATCAGCGTGACTTGGTACAGCCAGGGGCATATCCACCTGGTTTTGTACAGCCAGGGGCGTATCCACCTGGTTTTGTACAGCCAGGTGCATATCCACCTGGTTTGGTTCAACCTGGTGCCTACCCACCACGTGATTGGATGCAGGCTAGGGTCTATCCTCGTGCGTTGGTCCAGCCCAGTGCATATCCACGTGATTTAATGCAGCTGGATATTGCTCAGCAAGGTTTAGTCCCACCCGGGGCAGCTCAGGTAATGGAACCTGGAGTAGATCAGCATGGTTTGAGGCAGCCTGATGCTGATCACCAAGGCTTGGTACCACCAGGCGCAGAGCCTCGTGGCTTTCCACGCCGATATCAGCATGGCGTGGCACCTCCTGGCAGAGATCAACATGGCCAGGTATCACCACGCCTCTCCAGGCAAGGTTGGATGTCGCCTGGTATGGACCAAGAAGGTTTGGCACCCACAGACACTTATCCACGAACCATAGACCAGCGTGGTCCAATACCATTCATCACAGGCGTGGTATCTGCACGCCCAGATCAGCAGCCTTGGTTATCACCTGACCTAGATCAGCGTGGCCTGATGGATGCGGGTGCAGACCAGCGTGACCGTGCATCCTTTGTCCAAGACTCACGTGGCCTCCTGTATCCTGGCCCTTATAGCCCAAGGTACCCAGGTGTCGATCAACATGTCCAAGTACATTTGGATCCACACCAACGCAGGGCTTATACTCAGACCACCACAAGTCCAGACGTCCCCTGGGCTCGGAGTCTGGACTCCGTTAACGTATCCAGGCAAGTCTCACGAGAAGCGAGTTTTATTGAGCCTAAGAAACATGATTCGCTGGAAAAAGTGGCTCCTAGCTTCCCCATCGCTGTGGAGACCTTCCGCCTGATGGGAGAGCTCATCGGCCTCTACTCGGAGCTCAAGGAGAACATGAAGACCCTGGACGTGCAGAAAGCCGGTGAAAGCGACTTGGAGAAGATCCAATACCTGCTCGCCCTCATGGGTGGGTGCCACTTGCGTGGAGGAGAGACCACAGTTGATTTCATCCTTTTCCCCACCTGGCCTCGCCTCCTGGTGGCCGGTCTTCTGCCCGAATCCCTGAAAACAGAATGTCTGTTTCTAGCCATTCCGGGTTCTCCTAGAGCAGGGTGGGGAGCCTTTTTCTGCCGAGGGCCATTTGCCTCTTTATAATATCATCCGTGGGCCATACCAAATCATCAACTTAAACATTAATTACGTGCAAACGTTTTAATGAACTCACCTCTAATGCCTTGGCAGGGCCAGACCCAATGATTTCTCAGGCCTTGTGTGGCCCACGGGCCGGACGTTCCCCACCCCTGTCCCGGGGCCTTTGGGGTCCGAGAGATGGAATTAAACCATTGGCCTGAAGGCTCCTCAGGAGAGGAATGAGGCAAGGGTATGCCTCTGTCAGGCTCTCTGGAGAGCAGCTAGGGAAATGTTGGGCAAGGGAAACCGGCAGCAGCGGCTGGGGGTTGGAGGTTGAAGAATAATGAAGATTTTGGAGTTGGGTGGAAACTGGGCCAGTGGTCCCAAAGCCCTGTGGGATGTTAAGCCTTCGGTGGATTTTTTATGAGCTGCAGACACTCCTGTCTCCTTTCTACCCCTCCCCTCCCCCCAGTCCTGTGTTCTCTGGGTTAGCTTCACTGCGGGGCGCGGGGGGGTGGGGGGTGGTGGTGCTGGAAGTGGATATTAGACGGCCTCTGGGGATGGAAGCCTTCGGCCTCTGAGCGCCCATTTCCCACAGTCCAAAAGACCATCCCGCCAGACCTGCAGGAGCAGCTGAAGTCCATCAAGACCCTGACCAAAGAGGTCCGGCAGGAGAAAGCCAAAGTGAGTGAGGGCGGGCCTGCCACCTGGCCTTGGCGCCAGCGACCCCCGCCATTTGCGCGTTGATGGACCGCAGTCCTGTCACCGCGGGTGGAACTGCTGTTGCGCTGCCTCCTACACACCCATCAGGTGGGAAATGCGGCTCAGACCTTGCCGGGTCCTTTCCTGATGGGAAAGCTGCCCCCGGAGCTGTGGGCTGCAGCCGAGCCAACTCTCTCGCTCGGCCCTTTCCAGCGAAGGCCAGTCAGCCGCGGGGCAGCCGGGGCCCAGTGTGCGGGGCTGTCGGGGCCAGTGGTCAGGGCCAGGGCTACTGGGTCTCCAGTTGTCTTTTTTTTTTCCTCACCCAGGATATTCTTCCATTGATTTCTAGAGGGAGTGGAAGGGAGAGGGAGAGACAGAGAGGGAGAAACATCAATGTGAGAGACACATCGATGGGTTGCCTCCCACACTCGCCCCAACTGGGGCCGGGAACTGAGGTACATGCCCTTGACGGGAATTGAACCTGCACTCTTCAGCCCGCGGCCCGACGCTCTATCCACTGAGCCAAACCAACTAGGGCTTTAGCTGTCTTTTTTATATATATATTATATATATATATATATATAATCCTCATTAGAGGATATTTTTTCATTGATTTTTAGAGAGAGTGGAAGGGAGAGACAGAGACAGAGAGAGTAGCATCAATGTGAGAGAGACACATTGATTGGTTGCCTCCCGCATGTGCCCCGACCTGAGCCAGGGATCAAGCCTGCAACCAAGGTACATGCCCTTGACTGGAATCAAACCCGGGACCCTTCAGTCCGCAGGCCGACGCTCTATTCACTGAGCAACACCAGCCAGGGCTTTGTCTTCTTACTGAAGATTGTCTACATCATGGGATGGAGGGAGGGAGGAAGGTCAGAAAGGGAGGGAGGAAGGGAGAGAGGGAGGGAGGGAGAGAGAAGGAGGGAGGGAGGTCAGGAAGGAACCTTAGCTTTTGTCAGCAGGTTGCACTAGGGTCAGGGATGGGGGAGGGGCTCGCTCCGGCCGCAGCACCTGCAGGGAGCAGAGCCCGGCCTGCTGACCGCCTCTCCCATTGGCTTTGTAGCTGGACAAGATACAGAGGTTCCTGGAGGGCGAGGGGTTTCCAGAAATGGGGAAGGAGGTGGCAGCTGGCCCGCTGGGCTTGCAGCTGGGTCTCCTCAGGTAGGTGCGAGCGGGCAGCCGGGGAGGTGGGAGCAGGCTTTGGTTGGCCCACACCCTGTCTCTGGCCCGGGGCGAGTCTGCTCTTCTGGTTGCCCACATCTAGTTCAAGTTGCTGGTGGGAGTTTCCCAAGTTCCTGAAACAGCTCAGCACCAGGACTTGGAAGCACTACCTCCACACGCACCCCTCCCCGCCCGCCCCTGCAAAAACCTCCTTCGACTCTGTCCCCAGTTGGAGCTGGAAGGGAGTGCTCGCTAGGGTCCCTCTCTGCAGGCCAGGCCTTGCCTGCCACAGCGCACCGGGCACCCCCTCTGGCACAGCAGGGCTGCGGGCTCCCAGCCCAAGCTGGGACCAGGCCCTGGTCCATCCCCCTCCATCCCTGACAGCCGGCCGGGCTCAGCACTGGGGCCGGGCCGGGCTGGTGGTGAGCCAGGCCGTCCGTTGTGCCGCAGGGTCAGCGTGCACGACATCGAGAAGGAGCTGTCCGACCTGAGGGAGAGCCAGGAGCAGGGCAAGGTCAACATGGAGCACTCTGTCTCCGAGGCCTCCCTTTACCTGCAGGACCAGGTGAGGAGGCCACGCTCTCGGCATAGGGACCAGGGCCCTTCTCAGAATTGGCTGCCCCCCTCCATTCCTCCAGTGTGTGGCGGGGGGAGGGGGGGCCGGGCCTCGCTCACGCCCTTGCGCCTGCCTTCTCGCCTGCACCCAGTTGGACAAGCTCAGGACCATCATCGAGAACATGCTGGCCTCGTCGTCCACGCTGCTGACCATGAGCATGACCCCGCAGAAGGCCTCGGTCAGCTTGTCCCCTGGCCAGATTGACCCCAAGGCCACCTGCCCGGCCTGCAGCCTGGACCTGAGCCACCAGGTCAGCACGCTGGTGCAGCGCTATGAGCAGCTGCAGCACATGGTCACCAGCCTGGCTGCCTCGCGGCCCTCCAAGAAAGCCAAGCTGCAGAGACAGGTGACCGTGGCCCCCGGGGGCAGCCGCCCGTGGCGCGGGGAGCTGCACAGCGCGGGGAGCGGCTGACAGGGTCCCCGGCTTAGTTTTCCAGGAGGGAGCCCACAAAAGCCCCCGTTCCTTCCACAGGGTGCAGTGAGGAGTGCTGGGGAGGCGGGGCCGTGGGCTGGGAAGGCACAGCTGGCTGTGGGTGGAGCAGGGCCCCCTCGAGCTGTGGGGGCACTGACACAGCTTCAGGAAGCACCCACTCTCCCTCCCAGGCCCCTTCCCACTTCCCTCCGAAGGGCAGGCTTGCTGGTGGGTGGGGACAGCCACGAGGCCCTGCATCCTGCCTCTTGGATCCTGGGCTTCTGCTTCAGCCCAGGGCAGGCGGGCAGGCTGTAGCCCACACGCGGACTCTCGGGGGCCGCTCACCACTCTGAGCCTCGATCACCTCTGCTGATCACCCCCACTGGCCAACCAGGTCCCCCGAGGAGGCAGGGCTGAGGCTCCTGTCCCCTGGCGGGGGGAGGGGGAGGTCACAGAGAACTCGACGGGAGCCTCCCACTGTCCGAGGGACATGGTGGAGACAACCAACGGGTTGGAGGTTGGCCGATGCGCTGGGTGATGTTTGTTTTTTTTGTTTTTGTTTTTAATATATTTGTATTGATGTGTTGATTTCAGAGGAAAGGAGAGGGAGAGAGAAATAGAAACATCAATGATGAGAGAGAATCATTGATCGGCTGCCTCCTGCACGCACTCCACTGGGGATCAGGCCCGCAACCGGGCATGTGCCCTGACTGGGAATCGAACTGTGACCTCCTAGTTCATAGGTCAATGGTCAACCACTGAGCCACACCGCCCGGGCTGGGTGATGTTTTAAGGGTCAACTTATGGGGGCAACAGGACGGCCCTGGGGAGCCCCAGCCGCCTCAGTGAGCGGCCTGGTTCCTCCGCTGCAGGACGAGGAGCTGCTGGGCCACGTACAGAGCGCCATCCTGCAGGTGCAGGGCGACTGTGAGAAGCTCAACATCATCACCGGCAACCTCATCGAGGACCATCGGCAGAAGCAGAAGGACATCGACGTGAGCGCTGCGGGGGCGGGGGCGCGGCATGACAGGACCCCAGCCACCCCTGCCCTTCCGCTCCTTGCTCCTCACTCTCCCTTCGGCCTCCCAGGTGCTGTACCAGGGTCTGGAGAAGCTGGAGAAGGAGAAGGCCAACAGGGGGCACCTGGAGATGGAGATTGAAGTGGTAAGGGCCAGGGCGAGGGCCCTTCTGCCTGGGAGGCCAGGAGCGGAGGGAGCCGGGGGGAGGATGTAGGCTCAGCGTCAGGGTGACCGCTCAGGGGGCCCGCCGCGGCCCTCTCCCATCGGGCGGCCTCCTCCTCTCTCCGGGCAGAAGGCCGACAAGAGCGCCCTGGAGGCCAAGGTGAGCCGCATGCAGTTTGACGCCACCACGGAGCAGC
The DNA here is from genome assembly GCA_025583905.1 of Ia io. Lineage (NCBI taxonomy): Eukaryota > Metazoa > Chordata > Mammalia > Chiroptera > Vespertilionidae > Ia > Ia io. The sequence goes on from JAJQQW010000020.1 coordinate 2,966,571, forward strand.
TGAACCACATGATGCAGGAGCTGGTGGCCAAGATGAGCGGGCAGGAGCGGGACTGGCAGAAGATGCTGGACCGGCTCCTGACCGAGATGGACAGCAAGGTGAGGGCGGCGAGACTCCAGGGCCCCTGGACTTGGGCAAGGCCGCCTTCTCCGGCCCGCAGAGCCCCCACCTGCCATCTTAGGGCTCACCTGGTCCCCCTGCCCGCAGCTGGACCGCCTGGAGCTGGACCCCGTGAAGCAGCTGCTGGAGGATCGGTGGAAGTCCTTGCGGCAGCAGCTCAAGGAGCGCTCCCCGCTCTACCAGGCGGACGAGGCCGCCGGCATGCGGCGGTGAGCTCGGCGGGGCTGGGAGGTGGCGGCGGGAGTCCCTGCATGGCCAGCTCCCACCGCGCAGCGACTGCCCCACAGCAGGAGGGACGGTGTTTGAGGGCTGAGGCCACCCCATAGGACAGCTGAGAAGGAGGAGATGAGGCTGGGAGGGAGTCCCCAGTCCCCAGAAGTGAGAGCACGCCAGGGGGACGAGGCCCGTGGCCGCCTGACCCGCAGCATTTTCATGACTGACCACCAGGGGGCCCCCGAGGCTTACACAGAGCACCCCTCAGGGACACGTGGGTTAGGACAGGTGGGTGCTGGATCCACACCAAAAGAGGGCATGTCTGGGAGCGGCTGAGTCTGGGGAGCAGGGACAGGACAGGCCTCCAGGCCGGGACCTCAGGGTGGGCCGAGCTTCCGGCCTGCCTGGAGGCGGGCTCTCCACGCTCCACTCCCCAACCTCGCGTGTCCCCATCCTCGCGTGTCCCCACAGGCAGCTCCTGGCACATTTCCACTGCCTGTCCTGTGACCGTCCCCTGGAGACAGCTGTGACTGGACAGTGAGTGCCCGCACCTGGCTGGGCCCACTCCCTGCCTGCCTCCCTGTGTCCTCTCCTCCC